>CM051459.1:190221901-190821901 GCA_028095005.1 Rhynchospora pubera
CTTTCTCGGAGGAATAGAGGCGAAGACACACCGGATATACGGAGAAAGGCTTCTCTTCCGTCAGTGATGGCGAGAGGAAAGCTCAAACCTAGAGTCAGATCAGTAGAGAAGGGAGAGCGAGAGTAACTGTCAGAGGTAGAGCGAGAGCTAGATTAAGGAGAGAAGAAAGAGAGAGTAACTGCGCAGGTGAGAAGGTAGATCTGCGTTTTCCTTTTTCTAGAGTTTCTGAGGAGGTCTGGAGGAGAGAGCACGAAGATGTGATTCCCACGAAGAGATCCTCTTTATTTCTCAGCGACACTCGGGCAGGTCGGACAGAGACGAAATCGCTGCTTCTTTTTTGCGCGCTCTTGGATCAGATCCGATGGACAGTATTAGCGGACAGCACGGAACAGCCAACTCAGTTGGCTGTCGAGGATGCGGATCCTCCACGCGGCTGCCTCTTCATCGCCTCTTCCTCCGTCAAACCGACCACACATCCGCCTCCTCTCGAAGCAACCCCGATTAGCCTTATCTCCTTTGTCAACACCTCCGCCTTCCTCTCTAAGCACTATCAACACCTCCTCCGCTGACCTCGCACGTCCCCCCAGCCCCTCCTTCACGGACCCTCGCTTATCCACCTCCTCTTGACTCTCTCCTCTTCTCCACATATCATTTCTCAAATAGTCAGATTTGTTGCTCGCCAGATTTGCCCCTAACACCTCCTCTATTGCTCTCCGCCAAATCTGTTCCCCCTAAAATCCTTCTTAGTTACTCACTGTTGGCTGCTTCTAATCTTCTCTCCTCTATCTTTAGCTAGCTCCCAATCTGCCTCTTCCTCCCATGCTATCTCTGCTCCACCTCCAACCAATACTCCCCTCTTCAATCATAGGAGTTGCTGGATATATTGCACAATGACATGAAGCACACCGTTGGGATCTTAACGACCAAACAGTGTCAGTGATTTTCGCTTTGCTCTCAGGTATAGCGATTCTCTTGAATTTTTTTTATTTATTTTTATATACAGTTTTCTTTACGTAACAACTAATTTTAAGAATTGCACATGGATTCCTCATGTTGAATGACATAGTATGGCCACAAAAACCAGGTTTTATTTATTTATTTTTTTACTGGTAAATTTTAAATGCATTGTTAAATGTGTATTTTGTGAATTTGAAAATCTAGAATCTAGGGGATTTTCAACTAGAGGATAGGTTTAATTGTGGAATTGGTATAAATGTCGTGTCTTATCTCTTTTAATATTTTCTTAAAACTACCAAAAGTTTGACGACAACAATAATGCAGATCATAAATGTGTAAAATAAAATCTAAGAATTTTGTTTATTTAGCAAGATATAAAGCTCTATAGTAACTTAAGACAAGGTTTTGTTATGCACTTTTGCTCAAGTTGAGATTACTAATTTTTATAGAGAGAAGCATATTTCATTTATGTCGGAAGACCTATTCATTGTCCTTTAACGCATGAAAAACATGTTTAGAATATTCTTCAATAGTATAGCATATATTGAAATTACTAATTTGAAGAACTTTACAAAAAAAGTGATATTTATGCCCTCATTTACTGTTTGCTTGGCTACATACTAAAAGGTAAAAGCTTCTGTGATGTTGATATCCCCACGATGCATCATGTTCAGCCTATTTTTGTTTTCCCTTAAAAATAGTATTCTACAATACTAATTATTTTAAATATTTAGTTACTGAGAAGACATCTTTTCTCATTGTACGATGTTGAATGATTGGTCTGCAGATATTTATGAAAAGAAGAATGTTGTTACATTGAAATAATACTGATACAAGCAAAATGTACAGCGAGTGAGGGTATAAGGGTCAATAAGATGTGAGCAAGATGGGTAAAATGGCATTTCTTCTAAACAATGCCAATTTTATTTAGCAAGTGCAAATAAAACATGCAACTATAAGTCAAGTATTTCAGGAAGTTATTGGTAATATGGTATACGTAATGATAAAGTGTCTACAAATAACAATTTACATAGAAAATTCTCAAAATTAACTACATACAACGACAGCACATGGAAGCACAAGAGATTTTATTTATACAAAGGACTAATCTGATGAGCTTTTGTACATTATAGTATTTTATGTAATTTTTCTAATATTGATTTTGGTCAATATCATATGGATGAATTAGGATGGATGAAAAATCTGGGCTTTTATGCTAGAAGAGAACAAAATTATTATGATTAATCAATAAGAATATCAGAGAAAATTGTGATTGGGTTTTGGGTGTACCATTCTCTGAAATTTACCAGTCAGTATTACAGTTTTGCACTTTTGCTTTTACCTGTAACAAGGTGACTTATCCAGGATCTTGATTATCTTTCCTTACCATTTTGTATGTTCTCAGATATATGTAATGGATTTGTTGCATACTAAGAGAATAGGAGATGCTAAACATGAATTCCAGGTCCCAATTTGTGTTTATTAATGCTTCTGAAGTAATAAACTTTCCAAGTTTGATCTGCTATGATAATTATTTATTTAAATATTATTATTTTCTTGATTATGCAATTATCAAGGATCCATTGATGGGCAACAATGTTATATTGGGGTTTGCTAACAAGCATGATTTGGTAAGAAGTTCAGACCTTTTTCGTTGAATAGTAGTGATAGAATTGTAATATTACGCATGGTAATTATATGGTTTCTTTGCTTACTCCAATTCAGTTCCTCCATTGTTTTTATTCTGCTTCTTTTGTTTATTGTAATTAAATTTAATCAACATTCAACTGTCTTTAGCCTAAACATTACTGAAGGCATCCCAATTTAAGCTTTGATATAAGTCAATCGAACCCAATAACATCTTGGAATAAGGATGAGAAGATGGACGATGATGATAATAGCATCCCAATTTCAACACTGTTTCTTTTTTAAATAATACGTGATTTAGGATTACTGCGAATTACATTTGGTCCTTGCTTCTTTGAATAAGGATGAGAAGATGGACGATGATGATAATAGCAGCAGTGATAAAGATGAGGACATGGACGATACAACAAGAGGTAATGCACATGTCGTACAGGTGTTTCTCTTTACATATTCGCTTCCTAATACACCCATCATTATGCTTTCTTGGAAAAAAATAGAAGTGAACCATTTTTCATAATTTGAATGGTTGGCTTACCGCATCTAGCATGATGCATTATTGGTAGTTTATATTAATTAATTAGAAATGAATTTTCCCTTTGGTTGGTGTAAGTTCAATTTTATGGTTTTTTTTTTATATTATCTGTCATCTTTAATATGAAACAGTATCGAACAAAGGCATTGACCCCTTTGATGCTTGAAGATTATCGAAAGATTGTGGTAGACATGAGAGGAATGGAGACACAATTCCGCTACGAAAAAACACTGTATAAAGGTGAATATTTTATTCCTTTTCTTTCCTTTATTAGATTGAGTAGTAAGTTAGTGAAAGCCAGTAGAGGAGGATAAAAAATGTATGAACTGATGGTCCACCTAATTTAATCTTGGTAGCTACATATTGAATTTATTGTATGAACTAATAAACACAAAGTTTTCACTATTTAATTTATGCTCTTTGGGAAGTTAATAATATACACAATGTTTGATGATTGAATATACGCTATAGGCAATGAATGTCTGTTATGGTGTTTTTTTCTTTTTTGTTGCAAGAGTATGATCTAACATGTGAGTACTTTTATTCTTTTTCTTTTAATTTTCGTTTCCTATTTGTTGTGTAGGAAAATAAAATTGAAAAAAATAATTGACATCTCAATTTCTTCTTCTGATTTTGTTTCCTATTTGTTATGTAAAAAAAAAGAAAAAATCATTGATATCTCAACAAAAGTACAATTAGTTCATTGAAGGATTGAGCTACAGGTTTGTATTTTTTTTCCCCATTTTTTTATTATATTTTATTGCATTTAATCGTTTTGATCATTGAATAAATCGGATGACAACATGATGTCTGATATATAAGGGCCTTTTTAATTGATTTTTTATTTGCTTCTTTTTTAGTACCATATACTTTAATCCCTTATTTTAAGCTCAATCTTAGTTTATACAGTTTATATATGTCGATTGTAAGATGATTTGTAATTGCTATCTAAGTCTTTTAGTTTAGTTAACAAATTTGTACCCGTCCCAGTTCAGCCGTAAAGCAGTGAAATTTTATGGAACGCATACTTAGAACTCAAATTCTGTATAAATATTCCATATTGCTATAAACCTTAATTCTCTATACATTTATAGATTAAAAGGTTTTAATACATTTTCAAATGCTTTGTAGAATGTCAGAGAGCATTTCGAGACGTGAAATGATGGGGTTCTTGATCCAGTGACATTAGACGGTCTTAATGAGGGAAGGCATGATCTGACATGGTAGAAGTGGGCGTACCAAGTTTGTACCAGTGCAGTCCTAATTCCTGAATGAATGTCCTATATCAGTCGGATGCAAATAAGAAACAAAGTTTGTTTGCGATATGTATTATCAGGTTGGTTTGAAAGAAGAATCTCTGGGCCTTCATTCCCTTACTAGGAGATCATCAGCAGAATGGGGAGAAGCAACCATTGACATGGTACAAGAGATTCTATAACACGTGAGATGGCAATGAGCCATTGGCTCTGGACATGAGTTTTATGGGCATAGGTTAGGTTTGGATTAACAGACAGAGCATACGGTGACTGCCCAGTTTGTGATTAAAGAGAAAATTATGATGAGAAAAAGTGCCAAGCTCAGTGAAGTGGTTCGTCACAAAAAAAAAAATGGTACCAACTAAGCCGCAGTCAATACTCGGCTGTGTTAAAAGCCTTTTAAAACTAACAATTACATATTTGATATCTCAATCATTGTTACTGATTAATTTCAATTGCTCAATTCATTGTACCTTACATTAAACTTTTGTTGTTATTAGTCACACTAATAGCATAAGAACAAAACTCTATGTTAGGTACCATATCCATGTGCCTCGATCCTGGCTAAACCCAACTGGGAACCTCATGGTTGTATTCAAAGAGTAGGGCATTGAAGAAAGAGGACCCTCGATTAACCATGGTGCTAATAGGACCACCAGTACATAACATAACTTTAGATGCGTGTAGAGATTGTTTCAGTTAATTAAAGAATTTTAATTTTTGTTTATATTGCTTCAGTTAAGTAAAGAATTTTAATTTTAGTTTATGTTTTTTTTTTCTGTTGGTGTTTACTAACTGCTACTTAGGAGGTGTAGGGGTTCGTGGTTTGGTTTATGTAATATGGTTTATTGGTATCCTCCTTGAGGCATAACAACTAAATTTGTATTTGAGTTTAGCAATAGAAGACAGATGACATCTTGATCTGCATTTCATATGCATACTAAGAAGCGATGAGGTGGACAAAATGAGGCCATTAAAGAACTAATTTGAAGATGTCATTAAAAATATCTCTCTTTCTTTAAATGAAAATAGATTTAGGAACAAATATTAATTGAAAATTGATGTACGATTTATTGATATCCTCCTTGGTAACTGACTTGACGTTTAAAAACTAAAATTTAATTTTGTATATAACATATCGGCGCTCAAATGGCTGCGAAGCCGCCTCCCTCCACCTAGTACTAATAAAAAAAATTAAAAAAATGAGTTGTTTTAAAAATGAAATCTGTCAGCAACTAGCTGCGTCTTTGTAAAAATATGATAATTCTTTAATACGAAAGCAATACAAATAAAGACGGATTGTGACTAATAAGATATCATTGAACTTAATGAATTGCATTTTGACCTTAGTTGCCTATATAGGCTCCGTTTGGATGAGGTGTGGGAAGAAAGAAAGAAAAAAAGAAGCGGAAAGAAGTATTGAAAAGTGTGTAACTTTGTGAAGAATTTGAATTGTTTATAATAAACTTTTTTTCTTTTTTTCTTTTTCCCTTTTTTCCACACGGTATCCAAACGGAGCCATAATGATCAAGCGTACGACGTCCGTACCGTATTGTAACCACAAATTCATACTTTTGCTTAACGGTAGAGCTGTCAACGGCCACAGAACACACGTGATGCCGTTTCGTTAATACCAAACGAAACGGATAACAGCAGCGAAATGGATTTCGTTTCAATAACGAAACGGCAAACAAAATACAACTATGTACCGTTTCGACTGTTTCAGTCTAGTTTCAAATCGTTTCGTGTGTAATTTGTGAAGTGGAACGAATAACGAAATGGATTTTTGTGCCGTTTCATAAATGAAACGGTTAACAAAATAAAATGCTGAAACTGTTATATTAACGGAACAGCAAACGGTATGGGCTGAAACGTGTCTTTTTTCAACGTTTGACAGCTCTACTTAACGGTGCACTGTATTGACTAATATTATGACTTTATATTTATTTTATATTGTTGTTTTCTTACACAATAGGACTCCGATAAATCCTTAATTTCTTTATCGTCCATTCCAGGGGGCGCGGACACACCTAGCCTGCGCGGATTACAGATTTACAGGTGAGTAGGTGACGGTTACAAGAATTGCGGGGAAGTGAAGAGTACCCGACGACATTCACGGATGAATGTAGACGGTAGAGGGTAGACCCATCGTGCCGGGATAATCATTCTGGTGACATTCAGCTTGGAGACTTGGAGGCAAACGATTCAGGCAAGAGGCATGAGTCGAGTCGTCGAGTTGCTCCGGACTGCTAGATTTGGGGTTTTGGATTCCTGCATGTATTTCGAACCAGCAGCGCAGATCTTCCGTATTTTTTTTCCAACGGATTCTGCGTCTGTGGCTGTGTAACAGTGTGTAGTGAGTTGTCGACAAGAAGGGGGTGCGACAAAATAACGCAGCTTTTTTTTAAGGTTAATTAGATTTATTGATCGATGGTGTGAACCAAGGTCAAATAAATAAATTTTGTACTCGACTAGTCGCTTGTAGTAGAGTAAAGGTGTCGAATCCACAGAGATTGATATGAATATTATTCTTATTATTTCGTTAAAGCTAGACAATAAAAATCGAAAAGAGAATTGAAGTCACGAATAGAACAAATTAAAGAGAAATAAAGGAATGCAATTGCAAGTAATAAAGATTATGCAAAACAATTGAAATAAATATTTTTAGGGTTTTCTAACGGATTAAAATATGATAATAAAAGTGCCTTAGGGTTTGATTTCACTTAGATCTGGCCACAGAGTCGCAAACCTTAGCACTATCGTATTCAGATTTGCTAATTCGGTCCGGATTCCGGGCCGAATTCCACTGTGTAAAAGTTGTGGTTTACTCTTTTGTTGATTTATTCAACCCAAAGGTCCATCTAGCCAAACCTAACTCCCTAACCCTCCGCTTTCGCCTATTGGGTAACGGTATTTGGAATGGGATCTAGTGTTGAATAACCTTCATCGAGTGTATTGCACCCCCCAACTTTCGTTGTCCGGTGGACTTACTCGAGTTTACCAATGGTTTTCTACGGGGTATCTAGTTAGATTTTCGCCTAACTAGAAATGTTCACTTTTGGTTATTAATTGGTCGACTGTCGCCATTGACCTACCTCGAAATACTTGCACAGGACTCGATTAATATAATGTAAAGAAGTTTCCAACAAATGCGCGCGTACAAAAGTCGAGCGATACAAGTAGTAAACGGTCCAAACACAAGCAATTTCAATAAAAATTCCAAGGGTAATTGACTTCGTCCATCAACAAAACAAGCAAACCAAGCAAAACCTAAATCTAAGCTACATCATTCCCTAAAGCAACAAGTTTTTAGCCTAACATGCTAATAGAAATCATGCAAATAACGATATATAAAACTAAACAATCCATAAATTCAGAAAATAGAGAAACAGTACTAGAAATACACAAATAAACCCAGTTTTTGAGACACAATCACCGCGAAATGCACACTAGAAGGTAGGGAATCCGTCGGAGCAGCAAACCACAGCAAAATCTCCAGTCTACCCCCTGTGCCCGTCGCCCAAGCCAAGAGAAAAGAGCCAAAAAATAGATCTGGTTCTGCTGGAGAGAGAAAGGTAGCAAAAAGGAATGAAAGATGGCTCCTCCCAAGATGGAAGGAGCCTAAATACTTCTCTTCCCTCTCCTGGACAGCTGGGACACGTTTTTCTTGATTTGGGGCGGAAATGGAGGCTTCCAGATGGGGAAAAACGCCTCCAGAACGCTGCCAGAACACCTTCCATGTATAGCAATTCGGACCGAATTCAGGGGAATTCGGACCGAATTGATGCCACTGGATTTTCAGGAGGAAAGTCTGCGCAGGAATTTGGTCCGAATTCGGGGGAATTCGGTCCGAATTGAAGGGTCTGGTTCGCGAAACGTCTTGATTCGAGCGGGGCTGCTTCATTAGGCTGAGTCGGGGCTTGGTCTAGGCTAGGCATGAGTCATCTATCACCTGAATCGCTGCTTTCCTTGCTGATTTCATTGGATTCCACAAATAAGGACAAAGTGCAAAAGGCAGTGCCAAATCTGGCAAAGAAAGGCAAAAACAGCAATAAATCAAAACTTTAGTCACGATTTCGATGTAAAGTCTGGTCAAAATAGCAATATAAATATGAGATATCATTTATGTCACTGTGAAAATTTAAAATTAGTAAAATGTCATTAATAAATGATAAATTAGTTTTATGCCGCTATGAAAAAGTAAAAATTAATTTTTTGCCACCGAAAAATTAATTTGTCAATTTTACCCTTTACACAAATCAATTTAAATAATTTGTATTGTATTTCTTTTAGATTTGATAATGACTTAGTTGGTTTCTATAATCACTATAAAATAAAATTTGTTATGAATGTTATTTATTTGGAAAATTCTGTCATGAGGTCTTATTTTGAATCGGGTTTTAATCTCAATCATTCATTTTTAAAAAATATTAATTCATTAGTACTCGTGAATGGTTGTGATCGAAGCACGATTCATAAATTGGACCTCAGGTCAGAATTTTCCTATTTATTTTTATTAAAATCACGCCGGTTGTGAGGGCGAAACAAATCAACAAATTGTTAAATACAAGCCCAACATTTGTCTGGGCCGAGTTCCCAGTAAAGATCCGAGAACTCAACATAAGAGTCCACTTTAGTTTGGTGATGGTTCGAAAAATTTAAAAATAATACTAAATTAATAAAATATATTAAAAATAATATCAATATAATAATATTTTTTTTAATAGTATCAAAAGATCGGAATCTGGGATTCCGACCGCAATTTCGGAATTCAAGATTCTGATCTTAGCTAAGATAGGAATCCGGGATTCCGATCTTAGTTAACTACTCATTTAAATATTATTTCTAATATTTAAAGCTAAGATCGGAATCTCGGATTTCGATCTTAGCTTTAAATATTAGAAATAATATTTAAAAATAATATTTAATTAATTTATTTAATTAAATATAAATTTAATTAATTTATTTAATTAAATATAAATTTAATTAATTTATTTAATACATATAAAAATAATAGTTGAATATATTTAATTAATAATATGGATTTACAAAAAGAAATATAGGAATCCGGGATTCCGATCTTAGCTAAGATCAGAATCCGAAATTCCGTAATTGCGGTCGGAATCCCAGATTCCGATCTTCTGATACTATTTAAAAAATATTATTATATTGATATTATTTTTAATATATTATATTAATTTAATATTATTTTTAAATTTTTCGGGAGATGGTCTGATGGACGATTGGACGTGGTCTTAACAAATATACATGTGTTATTTTAGTAAGAGACTAAGAGGTCATGGGCAGACTACGGGCTTTTATTTCAAAAAAAAAAAAAAAAAAAAAGAGGTCATGGGCTGAAAATTCAGCACATTTTGAACAGTCAGACAGTAGTACAGTGACATCGCAGTAGTATTCATGTCTCTCTCCTTTCCTTTCAGAATCTCTCCATCGAGAAAGCTTGTCATCCAGGTAAGTATAGAAAATCACTAATCTATTCTCTGATTTCTGTCCCATGTCACCTTTTATTTTTGTTTGGTTGTTTTCTCACAGTGCTATATTGGATTATACTTTATACATCATGAGAAAAATGAGTTCTCTTAAAAAATAATAAAAATATATACATAATTTAATTACACAGCAGAATTTCAAATTTGGTCCTACTCCAATCCGGCCATTATTTCTGGTGCAAATCATGGACCATGTTTAAGGTGAAAAAAACGAGACAAATTGATCCATTCTTGCTTTGGATGGAGCAACCTACTCCAGTCTTAGCAAAATCAATATCACTGTAGACCAAACTCGTAGAACAGGGGGGCCCGCCAATAAAGAGCACCTAGGCAACATGTCTGTGGTCCATCAGAACAGGCGCACAGGAAACTAACTCGTCCTTTTCCGGTTTTCTCCACAAATTAACGCCCGGTGCATAAATCTGCCCTGTGGATCCCACTTTCAGAGAAACAAATTCCCTCACCGTCTGTGCCTCGTGTGCAGATAGACTTGAAATCTCTCGTTCCTAAAACGAATCTAGCGACCGCCTCTGGGCGCGTTTAAAATTTAGCCGAAAAGAGCCAAGGACAACACTCCGCATATTCCGCCCACAAGGAACTCTTGCGTTCACGCTCCCTTTATTGTGGACCGTCGGATTAAAGTAGGTCTAGACGATCGGACGGAGGAAGTTGGAGTAGCCTAGGGGTACGGGCTATTCCAAAGAGGTGGAAATGATTGGGGTTCGCAATGCGAGGGTTTGACCGACGATCCAGCGATGCTCAACATTTGACGCCAGTTTGGTCATGTTCCATAAGCGCCTTCTACACCGGGGATGATATATATATATATATATATATATATATATATATAGAGATAGGCTATTGTCCTTTGGATATGACTGATGTGGTTTCCTATTAAGTTTTTAGCCTTTAGATGGTGTCAAAATTCGTGCTAGATTAAAGATACGTGGTGAAGATGGAGGCGCTGGATTGTTCTCCTATTCCATTTCCTATTGAGTTTTTCCGTCTCTGCTCTCTAAAAATCTCTGTTACTCCTCTCTAAAATCGCACCTAGAACAGTTGTAGAAACCCTAGAACTATCGTGAGAATCGAATCGCCTCATCTCCGATCAACTGTCAGTTCTTGCTCTCGCTCCACCTCAAGGCCTCAGATCGTGCTCTCTCCACCTTACCCTCTACTCCTCAGATCGTACTTTGCGAAAGCACCTCTCTCTGGCTCACCTCAGTGGTTGGTCGTGAGTCCCGTGCCTCACCTCAGTGCTCTCTCCACCTCGAAAAATAATCTGTTGGTCGCGAGTCCTCCGCCTCATCTCCTCTGACACCCGGCTCTCTCCGCCTCCCTAAACCCTAAGCTAGATCCAAGTAAGCAATATACCTTTCTCCTGTACTTAAGTTTGCTATTTTCGTTCAATTTACTGCACGTATTTGCTAGTTGGGAATTTGAATTTTTTTTTCTATTTTAGTTAATTTTGTTTTAATTTGTTTTCCTATACTGACAGCATATGAAATTGATTATATGATTTTATTTTTTATTGATACTTTTCAATTCTCGACTATTGGGTTCTGGTCCTATTCTGACTTTTTCTTTTTTATTGCTCCATCCAAAAATTTACCGGTACACAAATATCCAAATATACTGGCATCATGATCGAATCATGTACAACACAAATACTGATATCCAAACCTTGCGTGCATCTCTTAAATGAGTTCTGTAATGGCCCAACTAATAATGGTAGAACCCATCTTGTGTGCATATTATACTAACTATTAAATTGATCTTGCAATGTAGGAATGAGCAGTCAAAGCAATCGTTTATGAAAGAAGTAACAGGTTCAATCCGTTCGCTTATCAAAATTGGCATCCTAACCATTCTCGTACTAGTGATGATTTTGCATAAATTTTTTTTGCTAGTGATGCTTGATACCAGAATGTATCCATTTAGATGTTATTGCTTAAATTTTAGATGCTTGTATCCATTTAATGTAATTTTGTTGCATTAGAAAATGTTTGATTTTAGTGAATAATGGATGCTTGTATTTTAATTTTAATTTTAATTTTAGAAGATGTTTTATGAAAAGGTTTAACAATTTGTTTGATGTGTTTTCCAGTGCAAAGTGTTGCCTCTGTACCTTAAAACAAAATGAATATTAAAATGGATCACCAAGTTAAATCAGGTTTCTCAGTGCAGCTTCTGTACATATTGCGCCTCTGTACATAAATCACGTTTTTCAGGGCATCATGCCTGTGTACATATTGCGCGAGATGAAAATTTCATGAAATTTCTATTGAGAGACAGCTCTAGGCGAGATGAAAATTTCATGAAAATCGAGTGAATATTGAAAAGGTGCGTGAGAGAGAGCGGTCACGTGCATATCTCTGCTAATTGACGGAAACTTTTAACGGAGGTGCATAGACGGAATTTTTAACGCATACTCCCATCTCCAGCGCGTCCATCCTCACCACATATTTTTAATCTGGCACGAATCTTGACACCATCTAAAGGCTAAAAACTTAATAGGAAACCACCTCAGTCCTATCCAAAGGACAATAGCCTATCTCTATATATATATATATATATATTTTTTTTTTTTGGGGGGGGGGGGGTGGTTCAAATATAAATACCCTCAGAATGTAATTGAATTTTTACTTAGAAAAGGGAATGAAATTGGAGGTGAAAATTAGCAACTTTTCGTGTTTGGATGGAAGAAAATAATTATTTTCACGAGGGAAAAGATTTCTTCAAGAATTTTCTTTTATGTTCAATTTCATCCTCCAAATTGGTAGAAAATGAAGGGGCTACAATTGACCCAAAAAAAAAAAAATCCTTTCTCCTTCATCATTCATCCAAACAAAAGATACAAAATTATTATTAGTTTTCATCTTATTCCTTTCCTTCCCTCTTTATGTTTTTCTTTTCCTTCCCATTGTCTACTACCACTGAACCAAAGATAGTGTTAGGAGGTTGAAATAATTTATCTTTAGCGTGTGTTGTGGTGGTGTGATCTCAATAAATTGCTATGGGTTATACGGAATATATTGATTTGTTACCGAGATAATATTAGACGGTGTGCATTAAAGACAAATATTTTAATTAAATAGTTGTAAAAGAAATATTTTACTTATTTTCTAATTTTATCTCTAAGAATTAAGAAATTTATAATTATTTTTTACTATTTTTTTAAAAAATAATCGAATATGTAAGTGTTCATTATTGCAATGCACAAGAGTATATTGTGCTCAGTACTCAAGTGTGTATCGGATAATAATTAGGCAAGTACTATAGAGAGCTCAAAATATACATCTAAAAGACCAAAGCAGTTACCGTTAAATACTTCTGCATCTTTTTTACTTTGTCAAAACCACATGATAGTTGTCAGCAATTACATTTTTAATTGAAATATATAAATAAATGCATATAAAAAACAATGAATAAAATGTGTATGGATTTATAAGAAAAGTGTGAATCGATGTAATAATTAAGCATGCATTCTAGACGAACAAGTGATCGTATCAATTGGACATATATGGTTCCTTGAGTTTTCTAAAGTTTTATTATTAAAAAAAAACTAGTACTGTAAGACATGCTGGGATATTCAAGAAGAAGCATTTTCGAACTATCATTTTTTTTTACAAATTATAAATTAATTGGCATTTGATCTACCAAAACACATTATTGCATAATAATTGTATCAAATGTTCACATGAGTAATTTAGGATTACGGTTATTTAATGATGATCTTAGTTCATTGAAATGACCTCTAGCTTTAAATTTCGATGGCAAAATATCACATGAATGTTTTTTTATAGACCTCCTGATTTAATTGAATTCGGGAGATATTTTTATTTTCCCTGAATTAAAGAGACAAAAAAAAATTATGAGAAGCTACATGGATTGAAAAGAAAGAGAACATTTTTAAAAAAAATAGTAGATTATTTCCACACGTATTTTTTTTGGGGGCATAGTTTTAGATCGTATGTATTTAAATTTAATAAATTTATAGATATAGTTAAATGTTTAAAACATTTAGATCTTAAACAATATAATTGAATTAACTTAAGAAAAACATAATTGCATTTTTAGTGAATGAAGTCCTATTTAATTAAAATATAACGGAGCATAAGAAGGAGATAAAGAGGAAATAAGACTTTTTGACCGATGCAACGTAAGTTTCGTCGAAATAGCAAAAATTTTAGGATAATATTTAGTATATTTATATTTCGTTAAATTTGAAACTGAACCTCCAACTTAAAAACACGAGGAAAATGTTTAATTTATTTATTAATCTCCCGAGAAGTATTCTTTCACAATATCCAAACCGTTTATTAAAAAAATTTCAAAACTGTCAACTGCTTACTAATTTATCCGTACACATAATTAGACTAATTTGTAACGGATTCATTCCTTCAGCCCTTTCAAATCCCCCATTCAAATACATCCAGCGACGTAATACTTTTTTTAAAGGTAGTATCATTGTATCAAATCACAATGGTAAATTTTTAATTAATCTATACTATATTGTACACCTAACGAATTTAAAAACAGAAACAACGTTCTCAACCAGCAAAAATCAGTTTGAAAGGTGTACGTAGAACGAGCGTAGTCAAAGCAAGTTGCCGAAAAGAGGTCGGAAGGGAAAAGGATTGGGGCTGGGGCAACGAAATCTGGCGTTTTTTGTTCCAAGAAGGAAGAGAGAGAGAGAGAGAGAGACCGAACAAGAGAAAGAAAGAAAGGGGGAGGAGAGAGAAACTCTTCCCATTTTGCCTCCCTCCTTTCTCCTCTCTCCTTCCTCCCCACCTTCCCCACACCCCACCTCGCCTACGGAGAGAGAAAAAGCAGCTTCCTTTTGCATTACTCGCCTCTTCTCCATCAAATGTTCTTCGGAGACAGATAGATAGAGAGAGAGAGAGAAGCTAGGGTTCGTGCGACTGAAAAGGGAGGAAGAAGAAGGATGCATATGATGAGGCGTCTAAAGAGCATTGCGTCGGGTCGATCTTCAGTTTCAGATCCTGTGAGTAGCATTTATTTATCACTATTTAATGCCTGATTTCGGTTTCGGCCTTGTTTTTTTTGTAAAAGTTCGCCTTTTCGATCTGGACGCGAAAATGTGTGTTTTATATTTAGGTGGTTTCTACAATGCTGATCTAAAAGTTTTGTTTATGACAAAAAAAAAAGCTTCGATTTTGCTTTATTGATTCAGACATTTCCCGAATACGTCTCTATTGGGAACCAATTCCACTTTTTTTTTGTTTCTGGTCTTTTAGCATCTGATCCTCGGTGTTGTTTGGTTGTGGCATTAGTTGCTATCTAGGGAGATATTTTGGCACCAATCAGAGAAGAAAGAAATAAAGGCCTTTAGAAATAGCAGACTTTTTTCTGCTTCGATTTTAACTTTTAAATATTATATACACAGAGAATTATGTTACAAATTGCACATATAATTGGGTGGAAGTATATGCTTTAAATTAACAAGCTTATAAAACTGAAAACTTGTTAGGAGAAAAATGTCTGAATGCCAAATTGTAGGTATTACTGTAAATTAAGCTACCAAGATATATTGGTCCTTGTATTTCTTAATTACCTTTTGAGCACTTGGGATTGTAATACGAATTATGAATTTTAATTGAAGAATGGAGATTCAGGGACCAAGAGAGCTAAGGTTGATCAGGATAGTGAAGGAGAGATTATAATTGAACCACATTTGACTGGGAAAAGTGTTGCCAACGGAGAGGAGATGAATATTGAAATGCAATTAGAAAATAATGAAGCTAGCACGTCTACTGCAGCTCCTCCTGCCCTTTGCACAGATGACTCACCAGTTGATCAACTTCCAAAGGAAATGCATGAGATGACAATAAGAGATGATAAAGCGGATGAACCTTGTGAAAAGGTTGGGTTTTGCATCTATACTTAATTTGCTGACATGTGAATATACTCCTAGTGTGGCACTCAGTTGCTATTTCATAATTTCTTTTAAGGAGGCTGAGAGCACAACGAAGAATGCGCATGGAACGGAGGCTGGTCAGGTAATCACAACCACCGTTGGTGGAAGAAATGGACAGCCAAAGCAGGTTATTACTGAATCCTATTTTTTTATCTCTTGTGCTCGTAATTAGAGCTGGTGTGTATTTTGATCCAAGGCAAGTTATAAAATAGTTGGGTACAGTTAATATGTAGGAGAAAATTTGTCTACAAACAAGACATTATAAAGATATCCATGCGAAGTCTAAGAACAATCATGCATGCATGCCTTTTCTTATTTGTTGAAAGATTTGCAAAGATGGGTATTTTGATATTTCAGAATTCTAGTGTAAGTAGGTTGGTGTGGTATTCTGTGTTAAAGAGTCAAGGCATGGTATTTTTTTGTTTGCAAGGGAATGCATGATATTCTAACGTCCTTTTAAGTTTATACTTGCAAGTTGCAACTATATATCTCATCTTAAAAATCTTCAGGTTTCCCCCCTTCCAATTCTTTCACAATTTCTTTCTTATTGTTGCATGGTTTCAATCTTACCATCTCAAGTTGAACAAGTACTATTAGTTGTTGACTTGTTGTTAATGCTTAATCTGTGTCATCCTGGATGTATCAATGCTTGTTTTCTTGCTGGCTCCATTAGTTCTGATCATAAAACTGTGTTTATTGGATGACAGGCAATCTCATACATGGCTGAAAGGGTAGTAGGGACTGGTTCATTTGGTACAGTTTTTCAGGTAACAAAAATAAAATGCTTAGTTGAAATGAGCATAATAATTAATTATGAACAAAAATCAATTATCAAAGAATCTTTTGCAAATCACAGCCAATGTTCTACACCATATCTCTTGCTTGATTGGGTTTAATTCAATTGATGTTTTTGGGGGAAATAAGGCCCTTCTGTATAGCTGGGACGCAATTGTCTATTTTGAATGGAATGCTTCTATACCAAACCTGAGATGGTTTTCTAGTTGCTGATATCTAAGATGGTTAGGTGGTAGTCGTAATAGTGAGAAAAGTTCATATTTGCTGGCCAATGTGATGAAATGTTGTCAGGAAATGTAATTGAGTGAAAACACATTGTGAATAGTGTAATATAGTCTTCTTATCTTTATGATAAGAAGAATGCTGTTTCTGACAGCACAAGAGCTGCAATAGATTGACTAATTTTTAATTGATATTATACTATTATTTGTCGAACAGGCAAAGTGTGTTGAGACAGGAGAAACAGTGGCAATAAAGAAGGTCTTGCAAGATAAGAGGTACAAGAACCGAGAGCTCCAAATTATGCAACTACTCAACCACCCAAATGTGGTACATTTGAAGCACCATTTCTTCTCTACAACTGACAAGCAAGAACTTTATCTCAACCTTGTGCTTGAGTTTGTCCCAGAGACTGTGTACCGTGTCACCAAGCACTACAGTAGGATGAACCAACACATGCCTCTCATTTTTGTCAAGTTGTACGCTTATCAGGTTTCAAATTCCTCCTTACTTTGAGTAACTCGCATAAATGGTTGCTAAATACTATTGGTTTGGTTTTGTACCTAGAGACCCAGTGTTACCATTTTTTTTTTATCGGAACATTATGATTTGTACCATTTGTAGACCTTCATCATTATTTCTCATGCAAAATGGGAAGTACAAGACTTGAAAATTTTTCTCAACTCGAACAATTATTCTCCCGTATTTTTGGGGCATTTTCATTATTATTATTATTATTATTATTATTTTTCTTAAAAACAGTGGCATAGATAGCATTGGTATATAATGGAATGTTTCTGACTGCTTCAATGAAACTTTGCAATGTCTTTTAAATACCTTCTGGGCTGAATTTTTGGAATCGGCTACAATTTAAGTAATTAACTGTTGGCTTTTGTTGTAGATTTGTCGTGCTCTGGCTTACACCCACCGTGTTGTAGGGGTGTGCCACCGTGACATAAAGCCCCAAAATCTGTTGGTAACTTTTTCTTTCTTATTATTGTTATTGTTATTTTATTTTTTGGATATTGCACTACCCATGTGTTAATCAAGTGTACTGTTTATTCTTAAAAGTAAAAATCAGTAGTTGCGATCACATTATTCTGTTCAAATAGGCTAATCTAACATTCATAGAATATTATCATATAAAAATATGATCAATTCCCCTAATGTATCATTTTTCTGTGCAATAGGTTAATACGCAAACTCATCAAGTAAAGCTCTGTGATTTTGGAAGCGCAAAGAAATTGGTAGGTTGGCGCAATATGTTGATTCTATTATTGTACCAGTTATTTCATGCTAAATTTACTGAATTTTGAATTCAAAATATAGGTTCCAGGAGAGCCCAACATATCATACATATGCTCTAGGTATTACAGAGCTCCCGAGCTCATATTTGGGGCTACTGAGTACACGACTGATATAGATATGTGGTCTGTGGGTTGTGTTGTGGCTGAGCTTATGCTGGGACAGGTGATTTTCTTCTTCACCTCACCATTTTTATCAAGATAGTGTGTCAATCTAGTACATTGTCGATATAACTGCTGATACATTTTATTATGTTCCTTTTGTTGTACAGCCTCTCTTTCCTGGAGAAAGTGCTGTTGATCAGCTTGTGGAAATCATTAAGGTAGTACATCTTTCTCTTTTTGTTCATAACATTTCTAAACATTTAGGAAACTTCTCTCTTCTCTGTGTCTGTATTTTTTTTTTTTTTACAATTGTGGTTCTCTGACAGATTTTAGGCACTCCAACAAGGGAAGAGATTAAGTGCATGAACCCAAATTACACAGAGTTCAAGTTCCCGCAGATCAAAGCTCATCCTTGGCATAAGGTTTGTGAAAGAGGCTACATTACTTGAAAGATAGTAAACTTAGTATGCTTTTTAGGAAATTGTATAATTAGCCTCTAAATTTTAACATTAATCAGGTATTTCACAAGCGAACACCTCCAGAGGCTGTTGATCTTATATCAAGGATGTTGCAATACTCTCCAAATTTGCGATGCACAGCTGTAAGTATATGTTTGTTTTTTCACAATCCCCTCCATTTTTTAACATGTGATCTGATCAGTTAGCAGTTTTTAAAATAGAGTTTAAAAGTTCAAAATTGGCAGATCTGCACAAGATTATGGGTAAGGGGTTTTTAGTTTGAGGGGTCAGTAATGATATAATTGAAGTCTTGATAACTATGGTATCGAAAGGGAAGTCACATCTCTAATTCTGAAGGACAGACTTGACATGGCATTCCACTGTAGAATATGGAATATGGATAGGAAACACACTGTTGCTAAATAAAAACTAAGAATGTAAAGAAGAATTTTTGGTTCTTCTTTATGATAAATTGATAATCTAGTTGGCTACCTCCTTGTGCCAAGTACAGTATTGAAGTATCTCTCTTATATTCGTTTGTTTTGTTTTCTTTTTGTGCTTCCAGCTGGATGCATGTGCACACCCATTTTTTGATGAATTGCGGGACCCAAATACTCGTCTTCCAAATGGTCGCCCTTTGCCACCTCTCTTTGACTTTACTCTCCAAGGTAGCTGCCAATATTTATTTTCCTCCATTTAAATTTTCCTTATTTTTTGAGAATGTCTGCAACATGTTTTGTAATTACTTTTTTGCTCGATCTTTCTTTATATAGAGCTTGAAGGGCTTTCTCCTGAGCTGGTTCAACGTCTCATTCCAGAGCATGCAAGGAAATGAGGGGGTAAAATGGAAAGTTTCTTTCAATATTATGATGAGGTAGGAGGGAATTATGCCAAGCTAGCACCCAAAGCAACACGTTATGATTGAATGATCAGTTTAATGAAAGTGAAAGAATCATTACTAAGGGTATCGTTCTACCATTATTTCAGCACAGGCAAATCTTATAAAGGGGGTAAAGCGCACTGAAGGAGACGTTTTATTTATTGTTTCTTTTTTTTATTGCATCTTATTAATATTTTTTTATTGCTTTGAGTCTTTTCTCGACTATCTCTGTTTGTATGAATGTCTATGTATCTATCAATGTAGAATTTATTGCTGTCTACATATTGGCTGTATTTTTGTAATTGCCAAGCTGAGCGGCATTCCGGGAGATTGACAAAAAGCTTTGGCTGGTCACACTAATGATTAGTCAAATTTTCCATCTACTTTGTTGCGGTTTGCTCCTTTCATTTCCCAAATAAATCTTTCAGCAAATCTGTTATCAAAATATTTACACGTACAGTTGTATACTCTGCATAATTTTCTTGATAATTATTGGTAATAGATAAATGGTTGAAGGCACGTTCATCCCAATAACGTGACTATCAACACAGTATTAGTTTTATTTAAATATATAGCTAACACTTTCAATAATTTACAAATGCTATATAGCGTCTTTTAACTAAGACACGTTGAATGAAATAAATATATGCTAACATAATAATAATGATGATTTTAGACGATTAGGACGAATCTTAGATAATCGAAGCTTTAAAGAATAAAAATCATGTTCCACGTTAGAGAGTGAAATTTAGCTATAAATCTGCTTTGTCACGGGGAGGCAATACTATTGATTTAAACTGAAAAAATTCAAACTCAGAAGCTTAAAATAGAAGAATGCATTAGGAAGTATACTACAGTTGTTAAGTTAAACAGGAAAATAGATCGAGCACAAAAACAGCTTTGGTCAGATTATGTCATCCTAAGCTTTGACGGTTTGTGTAACCAGTGCAAACTTAGCCAAGAGGCCAGAGAGCTGGAGATAGGATCCAACACCATCACAAATTCTCATATGTGCAAATCCAGTCTCCTGAAAAAAGGAAACATGAAGGCATATTTAATATGTAAATATACGAACACAATTACAAAACTATATTTATAGCTTACCTTCAAGAACTCTAATTTGAGGACTTCAGCCATGTCATAATTCTTAATTATGCGAAATAGAGTTGTGATGATGTCAGTTGGGGAATAGCCCATATCATAAAGCTGCTTTAGAAGGGCACATGCATCATCAAACTTCCCCTCCATGACATTCTTTATCATGTTCTTGACATGGAAAGGGTGAGGCTGATCACAGACCTAATCAAATAAATGAAAATACAATTAAAAAGATATTTATGCCAGCTGGTGAACAAAATAGTAGCTACTGACCTTGAAAACATTTTCCTGGTTAACAAATCGAAACCCACTGAAAGTAGCTTGAAGATTGTTCAAAGCCTGCCTCATATCTCCATCAGCAGTGAAAATAATTGCTTCAAGACCTTCTGGCACATAAGGAACCTGTGCATTCAACAAAAACTGTGAACTACAGAACAATTATGAGCTACTGACAATAGTTTGGGTTAACCTGTGCTGACAATTACTACGCAGAACAAATATGCCTATCCCTTTTTTATGGACCCTCATTGTATTTTGTGCAGAGCTACTGACAATAGTTTGGGTTAACCTGCTTATTCTCATGGATCAACTTGCATATTAATTGGATGACTCTCAAGGTAGTTCGCAACACAGAAAAAACAACAGACAAAATATGCAATGTGTTCCTGAAAAAGATGAACCAGGTTAAGGAAGTGGATGTGGACTTGCGACTAGTGTGCAAAATTTACAGGTGAAGCACAAACATATGCACGAACTCGTACTATTTTTAAAATCTGCATAGAGAACATGACAGGAGAACAAATTGCAGATTTTTTAAGCAACAGAGCTAGAAAGGGGGGAAAAAAAGTACCTTCTCAGCAGTGACCGCAACCATGAGGCGGCCAAGGATCTCCTCGTCAGACAGGCGGGAGAAACGAACAAGAGCACACCTACTCTGGATAGGCTCTATAATCTTTGATGATGTGTTGCATGCCAGTGCAAACCGTGTTGTATTTGAGTAAATCTCCATTGTGCGCCTCAAGGCTTGCTGTGCCCCTGATGTCATGCTACATTAAGCATCAGATATAGTGGTGAAATTCTCAAACAAGTGTGACAATCTGTGTTTAACTCTTGAACCTATTTCAGCCAGACAGCAGTGTTTAAGTATCAACTACAACATATGATTACTAATTGCCGAAATTTGAATACTTATCTCTAATCAGGCAGCGATAAGATGCATGCTTGTCTTATTAATACACACATCTCTAAATATGCTTGTCTAATACGTTTTACATCTTAATAATGTAAGAAAGAAAACTGAATTATCAAGTACCTATCCGCCTCATCCAAAATCACAACCTTGTGGCGCCCAGGTGGAAGAGTGACCTTCTTCTGCGCAAACATCTTTATCTTGTTCCTCACTACGTCAATGCCTCTAACGAGACAGAAACAAGCAAAAATTATCTTAATTTCTTCTGTTCAAATTTCAAAATAAACTGTATGAGATGATAAATTGCGTGAACCTTCACCTGTCATCAGACGCATTCAGCTCAAGAACAGCTTCCTTGTAATTAGGCCCGAGCAGCTCGTGTGCCAGAGCAAGTATACTAGTCGTTTTCCCAGTCCCAGGTGGGCCCTGAAAATGAACATTCACCATCAAATGTAACACATTTTTAGCATTCACACCGAGACTTAAGAAGAAACCCAGCCCTTCTCTCTTGTAATGAAACAGAAAGTTAACCAAAATGGGGAGATTTGGAGGGGATGTAGTGGTAAATTACGGAGAGGATGAGATTGGGCATGTTGCCATCGCGAGCGATGACCTGGAGACGGGAGACGGCGTCGGAGTTGCCAACCACGTCGGCGACCCTCGTGGGACGATACTTCTCCACCCAGGGAATGTCGTACAGTGAGTCGCCGGAGGAAGATGAGGTCGCCATGGGTTTAGGCACTTGGGTCTGAGTCTGACTGACAAGAGAAACCCTCGACCTCGAGAGGGAAAAGCGGGAATTGCCGGGAAGTAAAGAAACAGAGAGCGGCGAATCCGATGGGCGATGGATCACAGTCGCAGATTCACAACTGGGACCAGAATTCTATTTGGAGCGTGAAATTTGGTAAGTTGGATCGATGGTCCCCATGCACAGGCTCGAAGTTTTAGCCCGGCCCAACTTGCACAAGTAAATATCTTTATTTGGAGCAATACCTGATTAGGGCTGAAAACGGTAGCCGTTTCAACCGTTCTTTCGTTTCGTCTAAACGGAACGGTAACAGATAAAGATTTCGATTTCGTTTAAGAAACGGAACAGCTAACGCAAATAGAAGTACTGTTTCGTCTCAAAACAGAACAGTCAGCGAAACTGATACGTTTCGTGGTTGTTTATTTCGCGAATTTCGTCTAAAAATTCTACCATGCTACTATTATTTGATTGCAGAGTGTTTATCAGTGGAGAAAACGAGAGAGGCGTAAAATTAGGGCTTCAGCGCCGCTCCATCATTCCTCACTCCTCAGCGGCACCGAACAGTGTCACTGTCACCTCTCTCTCTGTCTCGCACGCCTCCTGTACGACTGTACCACCATCTCATTCTCACTCAAAATCGAAACCCTAACTCTCCTCTTCCCTCTCTACTTTCACCGCCTCCCTCTTCCCTTCTCTGCTCGAAACCCCAACAGAGGCACAAATTCGCTCAGACCCTCTCTCACTCTCGTTCTGTGCTCTCTCCACCCAGACCCAAACGATCAACTTTCCAAATGCGCACATGAGCAACCATGAGCCTTTCTAACGGCGAGGTGGGGCCTGCATGACCTACCTGACTTTATTTTCTTAGTCATTCCAAGAATTGCCACTACTCTCGCCTTCAGAAGAGAAATGTGTTAGAGATATGTCCTAGAAGCCAATCATATTTGGCTACTTCTATGGTTTTATGATATGGATGATTTTATATCATTTGTTCCTTGATTTATGTGTTGACAGTTCATTCAGGTTGAGGATCTGAATTATAGATCACTGTGCTTCATTTAGTAGTAAATGACAACAACAAATCTAAAGCGTCCATAATCTTGATAATTAACAAGGAACATTAATTATCAATAAGATTAGTATGCAAGTTAAGTGTTGATTAAGTTCTATAAATCACAGGTTAAGAGTAACCAACTTAATTGCATATGTTTATGTTAATTGAACATAGTACAAGACATGACCCAACGAAATAAATATATGGATTGAGTTTTGGTGTCATTATTTATTTCGTTATGATTTTGATTCTAAGTTTGAGATATTTATCTTTTCCACATGAGGATAGGTTCAATAAATATCGTCTACCGCTGATTCCCGATAAGGGCTGCTATACGGACGTTATTTATGTTCTCTTGAATTGTGCGGGGAAAAACTAAATAGTCAAGAAAACCGTATGTCCCTCATTAATTCACTTAGTGAGTGACGATATCTGTTTGGGCCCCTTGATGGAGATAGATTGATTGCTAGCAACTGATACAATTATCTCTAGATCAAGAAACGTATAATCTGCAAGAATGACACATTCCTATCTTGGATTATACGATGATATCGTGAGGCATAGGAATCAAAATAGAGATATACTTTTATTCTCTTATGCAGGATTGAAATATTGTAGCTGTACACTATTTATGCGAATTGGGAATCATAACGTGTTGCTAGATACCGCTTATGATTATTGGAATTAAATAGCGATTTAACTCCATGTCCAACGTAGCATAAATCCTCAAAGGGTCACACAGAATTGGTGTTTTAACCATGCTTGCATTATTTATTTATTTGCAATAATTGGTATTGCAAAATATGATAAGTTGATTAATTAATTAAATAGCGTTGTAGACCGTTATAATTAATTAAATCAAAGGGATCATATAGAAATAAATTAATGCATTATCTAATCCCTAAATAGTTATTATTGAGTTAATAATTATTTATTTCAACACATATGCATATTATAGGGCTTTAATTAAATAGTTAATTAAAGGCCCAATAGGGATCCAAATTGAGAGCAACAAGAGGGGCCATTTAATGAATGATTAAGTTGACCCATGAGGCAATGCAATTGGCCCATAAAGGCCCTTATTGTGGCCGGCCATACATGGTGGTAGGTGGGATGGTAATGTTGTAAATACATGGTGTGAGGTAGGTAGGGTTTGCACTCTATATAAGGATGTGGATGGTTGCAAATCCCCCTCTCTCTCCCACACAACCCTAGCCGCCCCTCTCCCTAGGCCGGCGCCTCCTCCCCTCTCTTCTCTCCCTATTGCTCATGTGTTGAGCCCCTATCTTCCTCAAATAACTTGTTGATTTGCTAGAAGATTGGGAAAGCTAGGGATTAGTCATTTCCTCCAAGTTACTAGCATAACTTGTTGAGGATTTGGTTAATACCAAGTGGACTCGAGGAGATTCGACAAGGAGGCCGAAAGAGCAACCACCACCTCGATCCTAGCCGCGGTTCAAATCCCCTTGGTTACGATATCAAGGGAGGTACATCTTTGAACCCTTTTCTCTTGTGCAAATGGCTTAATACTAGTTCCTATGTGTGTGTATGCTTAATTATGGGTAATTAATAGTAATTATCCTTGAAAAATTAAAATTGTGCACTTAACTTACAGTGGTATCAGAGCACATGGTCGTACTTAAGCTATTTTGACACTTAATTAAGAGAAATTGGCTAATTAACGGATTAGTAGAGATGATGCGTTTGTTTGCTGTCTGGAAATGGTATTTTCTGTGTTGTTTCGCGTTTTTCGCTTTGATAAGTTCTCTGGAAGTTTTTTCCATCTACATGAAAGTTGTAGATCTATGGATTGTGATTCTTTTGGCGTTAGATTCACATTTTTCTGAATTAGTATGGATTTACTGTGAATAAAACGGCGACAGTGCGCAGAACCAGTTTCTGCTCGCACTGTCCTGTTTGAATGGCTTGAAAGATTTATATTTTGAATATAAGTACCAGTGTTCTATGGCTAGATTTAAAGAGGACTTGAAGCTCTTTCTGAGCATGTATAAATCGTTGCATGACTTGGATTAATTTGTGGGTTTTCAAGTATGAAAAGGAAGATCTCGTCAGATCCAGTTTATTGAACAAATCGATTGTTCTAATAAACTGTACCAACTGAGAACTCCTTTAAAAATTATGTTTAAATGGAGTTGTTCTTTTTTGAGTTAAGATTCCATGAAAATTAATTTCATAATTTTTCGTGGAAGTTTGGACCTTCAACTAGGTTAGAACTTTTCAATCGACTGTCTGTTCCAGTACAGAATTTGTTGATTGTTTAATTTGTAACTCGAACTTTTTGAACTAAACTTGGTGGTTTTCTTTTCATGAATAGCTAGCCTATAGTCTAAACTAGTTTTTCTGTGTATATTATATATATAAAAACTGATTAGAAGGTGGTCTAACAGACCAAATGGTTGAGAGGATAATCTGAAAGTCTCATAACGGTGTTTCGTGTACTTGTAAGAGATTTGTCATTTTTTATTCTCCCAGATGGTTTAAGATCTCTTCTTGAAATTTTTACTGGTAATCACAACTATGATAAGGAGCTTAAGTAATTTATTTGAGAATTTTTGGAGACCTAAAACCTTTGTTTTTATTGGATTCCATTAGTTACGTTTTTTAATAAATTACTGTTTTTCTAAGTATTCAAACTAGTTGAAATTAATTAGAAAACTCCTTGTTTGATCTCCTTTCTGTTATGGGATGTTGAAAGAACTTTCTAAATGAATTTAAAAAAGTTTTGTTGTTTAAAATTGAGGATTTGTACACGGAATTTACTTATGGCAAACGATACGCAAAGATGCTTGAAAATCGTTAATTGGAAACAAAGTGCTTGTATATGCTAACTTTGTTTTGTAGGTGGATAGTGGGTTTAGTATGGCTCAAGACTCAATGCCTTGTGGTTGTATTTTAATGCATGTGTGAATGTTTGTAATGCGGCCTTTGGTGCCATTAATTAATTAATTTGTTGATTAATTTTTTATGTAACTTGAGAGGCTTGCATGCCCCTAAGGTTAGGATGAGAATAGGATATTTTCACATGTATTTTGCACCTTTATTTTATATAGGATTTAGATCCTTATAGAATTTAGTGGGAGGGCAAGTATTAGATTAGTTTTGCTCCATAGACGATGTGGCGAAACTAATGCAAGCGGGAGCCATACAAACCCACAACTATGAGATGCTTATATGATTATTTTGTTAGGTTAGGTATGGGTGTATGCTTACACGACCACCAAACAAAGTGTCATATGAATTGTTTGTCCCAAACTAAAACGAATAAGTTAAATCGCCCTCCTTCTCTCTATCCCCTTCACGCCGATTGTCACTCATGGCGCGGTCCGCCCAAGCGGACGTCATGATTGCCAATTCGGTAGTCGGGGTGCAAATAACTAAGATTTGCAAGGAGCAAATAGTGAGAAGTGACTTTTCGATGGACCCAACTAGAGTTTGGACATCGGGGTGAAGTTCGCTTATGCGAACCAAGAGTCATGGTAAGATGATTGGTTGGAGAACCTACCTTATCTAATCATTTTGGATGACGTGCCATAGCAGGTCCATTTTGATGAAAATAGGGGTCTTGGAAATCACTATACTTAGGGATTTTTAAAAGTGTAGTGAAAGTTTTACTTTTGTTAAAACTAAAAATATAAAACTAATTGACCTTTAAATTCGATAATTGTTGTAGATGTCTTCCTCCTCTTTAACGCTTCGTTCTCTTCTTGAGAAAGAGAAACTCGCCTTTAACGGTGCTAATTTCTTGGATTGGCACCGCAACCTAAGGCTTGCCTTTAGGTTTGAGAAAAGGGAGTACCTCCTCTCCACTCCGATTCCCTCTGCTCCTAAGGACACCGATCCAAAGGATAAGCAAGAGGAATATGAGAAGCACGTCAATGACGACATGGAGATGTCGGTCTTGATGGTTGCGGTCATGGAATCGGAACTCCAAAAGGAGTTCATCGATAGTGGTTATGGAGTGTTTGAAATGATCACTCGTCTCAAGAACATGTTCCAAACCAAGGCCCGCACCGAAAGGGCCCGTCTCATCAAGGCCGTCGCCAACACTCGCTTGGAGGAGGGTCATGAAGTCGGGCCACACGTCATGAAGATGGCGGGGTTGTTTCGGCAGCTTGAAAAGCTTGATACGCCCTTTCCTACGGGTGCGATTCAAGATTTCATTCTCAACTCCCTCCCTCCAAGCTTCACCGGTTTTGTTGTGAACTACCGGATGAATGGCATGGACAAGAGCATGGATGATCTCCAAAACATGCTCGTTGAGACGGAGGATAGTCTCAAGAAGGAGAAGGGCCCAAAGGATGTTCTTGCCGTGAGTGACAAGAGCAAGAAGATCAAGAAGCGAGGCCGTAAAGCCAAGAAGGGCAAAGGCCCGGTGATGCCCCAAGGTTCGACCAAGGGTGCTCCCGTGGGTTCCAAGAAGAAGAAGAACCCGGCCACTCCCGAGACCGTTTGCTATTATTGTAGCAACAAGGGTCATTGGAGGAGAAACTGCCCCAAGTACCTTGCCGACAAGAAGGCGGGAACCGTCCAACCTTCTTCTTCAGGTATATTTGTCATCGAAACCCTTCTCGCTACCTCTAACACCGATTGGGTATTCGATACCGGTTCGTGTGCTCACATTTGTCGAAATGTGCAGGTCCTAAAGAATAGGAGGCGGCTCGAGAAAGGTGAAGTTCAACTCCGCGTCGGGAATGGCACGTGCATCTCCGCTATGGCCATTGGGAGCGTGGATTTAACTTTACCTTCCGGTTTTGTGTTGGAACTAAAAGATGTATTTTTGGTTCCCTCTATCACTCGAAACATTATCTCTATCTCTTGTTTGGACATGGATGGTTTTGATGTTGTAATAAAGAACAAGTTGTTGACCTTGTTTCGAAATGATGTTCGTTTTTGTGATGCGCATTTATTGAATGGTCTTTATGTGCTTGATTCTAGCGGACTTATCTTGAGTGTTGAGAATGACAATAGGAAACGTAAGATTTCACATGAGAATGCAACTTTGATGTGGCATTGCCGCTTAGGTCATATCAATGAGAAACGCATCAAGAGATTACAAACCGTTGGTCTCTTGGATCAATTCGCTTTCGAGCCAATTGACACATGCGAATCTTGTTTGATGGGAAAGATGACCAAAGCGCCTTTTCCTCACAAAGGAACAAGGGCAAATGACTTATTAGACCTTGTACATACCGATGTATGCGGACCTATGAGCATTTGTGCGCGTGGTGGTTATTCATACTTCATCACATTCACCGATGATCATAGTAGATACGGGTATATCTACTTGATGCGTCACAAATCCGAATCCTTTGACAAGTTCAAAGAATTTAAGAATGAAGTTGAGAACCAACTTGGTCGAAAGATCAAGGTCTTACGATCCGATCGAGGTGGTGAGTACTTGAGCCATGAGTTTGGCAACTATCTAAAGGAGTGTGGAATCGTTCCACAACTCACTCCACCCGGAACACCACAATGGAATGGTGTATCCGAAAGGAGGAATCGAACTTTGCTTGACATGGTTCGATCAATGATGAGCCAAGCCGATTTGCCTATGTCCTTTTGGGGATACGCCCTTGAAACCGCAACTTTTACATTAAACCGTGTTCCGTCAAAGTCCGTTGAGAAGACGCCCTATGAGCTTTGGTTTAAGAAGAAACCAAGCATGTCGTTTCTCAAGATTTAGGGTTGTGAAGTTTATGTGAAAAGACTGGTGAGCGATAAGCTTGGACCCAAATCGGACAAATGTCATTTCGTAGGATACCCTAAGGAAACGAAGGGTTACTACTTCTATAACCGCAACGAGAACAAGATAGTTGTTGCTCGTTATGGTGTGTTCTTAGAGAAAGAATTTCTCTCAAGAAGAAGTAGTGGGAGCAACGTGGTGATTAAAGAAATTCAAGAACCGCAACAACAAAGCATGCCTCAAGTAGGCAATGTAGTTGTTCCCAATGTGGTGCCAAATGAGGTTGCACCGAATGAGATTGTAGCCGAACCCATTCCACAAGTTGTTGTGGAAGAAGAGGTTCACGAACAAGCTCCCTCAAATGAAAACTCAAACATATCGCGAGTCGATGATGTTGAGGAAGCACCTTCACTTGAAGTTCAAGAACAAAGTCCACAAACCGTTGTGGAACAAGTTCAAGAACCTCAATCGTCTACCCTACGAAGATCGGCAAGGCCAAGTCGTCCACCTATAAGATATTTAGGTTTGCACGACGTTCTCGTCATGGAGAACGATGAGCCTTTGACCATTGATGACATGAGAAAGAAACCCGACTCCAAGGAATGGCTAAAAGCCATGGAATCCGAAATGCAATCCATGTATGACAACAAGGTATGGACCTTGGTTGACCTTCCCAACGGAGTAAAACCCGTTGAGAACAAGTGGATCTTTAAGAGAAAGGTCGACATGGATGGCAACTTGACCATTTACAAAGCACGACTTGTAGTGAAAGGTTACAAGCAAATTCATGGTATTGACTATGAAGAAACCTTCTCGCCCGTCGTCATGTTCAAGTCAATTCGGATCATGTTAGCAATTGCCGCATTCTATGATTATGAGATTTGGCAAATGGATGTCAAAACCGCCTTCCTAAATGGAAATTTGGAAGAGGATGTGTATATGACACAACCCGAGTGTTTTGTGGATCCAAAGAATGCTAACAAAGTATGCAAGCTTCAACGATCCATTTATGGATTGAAGCAAGCATCAAGGAGTTGGAACAAGCGCTTTGATGAGGAAGTCAAGAAATTGAACTTCTCTCAAAGTGAAAAGGAACCTTGTGTCTACAAGAGGTTTAGTGGGAGCGTGGTTGTGTTTCTTGTTCTATATGTTGACGATATACTCTTGATCGGGAATGATATTCCCGAATTGAATGCAGTCAAGGATTCATTGAAGAAAGTGTTCTCAATGAAAGACTTGGGCGAAGCCGCCTACATCCTAGGAATCAAGATCTATAGAGATAGATCAAAGAGGATGTTAGGTTTGAGCCAAGATGCATATATTGACAAGGTGTTGCAAAAACACAACATGGCGAATTCCAAGAAGGGATTCTTGCCTATGTCACATGGCATTTACTTGAGCAAGACTCAAGGTCCGACAACGGAGACAGATCGGGAGTACATGAAGCGATTCAAGTATCCATCTGTAGTCGGATCGATTATGTATGCCATGCTATGCACTCGCCCCGATGTGGCACATCCGATTAGCGTGACTAGTCGATACCAAGCCAACCCAGGCATGGCACATTGGACCGCAGTCAAGAATATCCTCAAGTATCTCAAGAGAACCAAGGAGAGCATTCTCGTATACGGTGGAGACCAAGAGCTCGTTGTAACTGGTTACACCGATGCTAGTTTCCAAACCGATCGAGATGACTCCAAATCACAGTCCGGCTTTGTATTTCTGCTTAATGGTGGTGCCGTAAGTTGGAAGAGTTCCAAGCAAGATACTACAGCCGATTCCGTCACCGAAGCGGAATACTTAGCGGCTGACGAAGCAGCAAAAGAAGCCGTATGGATCAAGGAGTTCTTGACCGAGCTAGAGGTGGTTCCAAGCATCTCGGGTCCAGTGGATATCTACTGCGACAATACGGGAGCCATAGCTCAGTCCAAGGAGCCTAGGTCTCATCAGAAGACTAGGCACATTCTACGACGATTCCATCTCATCCGTCAGTTGGTCAATGACGGATGGGTCAAGGTCAAGAAGGTGGACGGTGCCGCGAACACAGCGGACCCTCTGACAAAGCCTTTGTCTCGAGCCGCGCATGAGTTGCATGTTGCATCCATGGGGATTAGGCGTATGCCTGATTGGCTTTGAGTTGTATCTATTATTTAGGCGTTAGTATGAGACATGTATATTTGGATATTACATTGAGTACTACACACTGGCTAGAAGTCACTATTGATTGACTCTAGGCCAAGTGGGAGATTGTTAGAGATATGTCCTAGAAGCCAATCATATTTGGCTACTTCTATGGTTTTATGATATGGATGATTTTATATCATTTGTTCCTTGATTTATGTGTTGACAGTTCATTCAGGTTGAGGATCTGAATTATAGATCACTGTGCTTCATTTAGTAGTAAATGACAACAACAAATCTAAAGCGTCCATAATCTTGATAATTAACAAGGAACATTAATTATCAATAAGATTAGTATGCAAGTTAAGTGTTGATTAAGTTCTATAAATCACAGGTTAAGAGTAACCAACTTAATTGCATATGTTTATGTTAATTGAACATAGTACAGGACATGACCCAACGAAATAAATATATGGATTGAGTTTTGGTGTCATTATTTATTTCGTTATGATTTTGATTCTAAGTTTGAGATATTTATCTTTTCCACATGAGGATAGGTTCAATAAATATCGTCTACCGCTGATTCCCGATAAGGGCTGCTATACGGACGTTATTTATGTTCTCTTGAATTGTGCGGGGAAAAGCTAAATAGTCAAGAAAACCGTATGTCCCTCATTAATTCACTTAGTGAGTGACGATATCTGTTTGGGCCCCTTGATGGAGATAGATTGTTTGCTAGCAACTGATACAATTATCTCTAGATCAAGAAACGTATAATCTGCAAGAATGACACATTCCTATCTTGGATTATACGATGATATCGTGAGGCATAGGAATCAAAATAGAGATATACTTTTATTCTCTTATGCAGGATTGAAATATTGTAGCTGTACACTATTTATGCGAATTGGGAATCATAACGTGTTGCTAGATACCGCTTATGATTATTGGAATTAAATAGCGATTTAACTCCATGTCCAACGTAGCATAAATCCTCAAAGGGTCACACAGAATTGGTGTTTTAACCATGCTTGCATTATTTATTTATTTGCAATAATTGGTATTGCAAAATATGATAAGTTGATTAATTAATTAAATAGCGTTGTAGACCGTTATAATTAATTAAATCAAAGGGATCATATAGAAATAAATTAATGCATTATCTAATCCCTAAATAGTTATTATTAAGTTAATAATTATTTATTTCAACACATATGCATATTATAGGGCTTTAATTAAATAGTTAATTAAAGGCCCAATAGGGATCCAAATTGAGAGCAACAAGAGGGGCCATTTAATGAATGATTAAGTGGACCCATGAGGCAATGCAATTGGCCCATAAAGGCCCTTATTGTGGCCGGCCATACATGGTGGTAGGTGGGATGGTAATGTTGTAAATACATGGTGTGAGGTAGGTAGGGTTTGCACTCTATATAAGGATGTGGATGGTTGCAAATCCCCCTCTCTCTCCCACACAACCCTAGCCGCCCCTCTCCCTAGGCCGGCGCCTCCTCCCCTCTCTTCTCTCCCTATTGCTCATGTGTTGAGCCCCTATCTTCCTCAAATAACTTGTTGATTTGCTAGAAGATTGGGAAAGCTAGGGATTAGTCATTTCCTCCAAGTTACTAGCATAACTTGTTGAGGATTTGGTTAATACCAAGTGGACTCGAGGAGATTCGACAAGGAGGCCGAAAGAGCAACCACCACCTCGATCCTAGCCGCGGTTCAAATCCCCTTGGTTACGATATCAAGGGAGGTACATCTTTGAACCATTTTCTCTTGTGCAAATGGCTTAATACTAGTTCCTATGTGTGTGCATGCTTAATTATGGGTAATTAATAGTAATTATCCTTGAAAAATTAAAATTGTGCACTTAACTTACAAAATGATCAATCTACAGCTTTGCTTTCGAGCACTTGAGGCAGATTAGACCGAGACACATCTTTGATTTTGAAGAATTACTGCTCCTAGTGCGTGTATCTAGGTGTTACTCCCAATCTCCCAATTACTGCTTTTTTGTCTGATTAATTTCTAGTTTATGTACAAAAGGTTTTTAATTTTGGGAATAATTGGTTTTTATTTGTTGACTTTATTACAGGTCTTGTAAGAATAAAGAATTTTGTTGGATTTTTTTGTAACATGTGGATTTTGTTCTTAAAATCTGGGTTAGATACAAGAAGATAATAAAGGGGGCACTGGTACACAAGGGGTGGTACCAGTGCCGAGTCTGTATCAGTTGAAATTTTGTATTTTGTATGCTACTATGCACTGGTTATAAATTGGTTTTATATACAAACGAGTTCTAATTTCTTGTCAATTATTGCTCCTTTTCTGCCATACACCAACAGAAATTAATGCATGTTTCTTTAATGTGATCATTGTTTTTTGGCGTGCACTGTTCCAATTTTGGAGCTATTTACTGCTATGCTATCAAATTTCTATTTACTGGTATTCTATTTGCTGGTTTTACTTTCTTTAGAGCACTAGTTTAATGTATCGCAAGCATGTAATCTCCTTTGTTTTTTTTTCCAATGGCAGTCCTACTGGCAATTATCAAAAAAAAAAAATGTTCAATTGTGAGTTAAACGGTTAAACAGTCAAAAACGGCTTTAACTGTTTTTATCGTTCTGGTGAACGGCACAATCAACGAAACTTGCATTAAACGGATGAAACGATCAACGCAAGAAGTACAAAATTTTCGTTCATCAATGCAACGATTAACACAAATGATTAGTTTCGTGATTGTTTTAGACGTTATGCACCCGTATACCTGATGGAAATCGGAGCTGATATGGAACATCCTAACAAATTGACATCCCGTGATATTCGGTTAGATTTTGCGATATGAGATGAATTTTGGGCTTTCCGTGATCTCTCCTTCAACTCGTACTCTCTCTCTCCGTTATTTTGTTTTGCTCTCTCCTTCCGCTCTCATCTCTCCCTGTCGCTCTTCCTTTCAACTTCTGCTCTCTTTTCGTTCTCCATGTTGCTCTCCCTCACCGCCCTACCTTCTTCCTTCTCTTCTTCTTGATCTTTATTTTATTTTTCGTACTCTTTTACATATAAAAATTTAATACATCTCTTGATTCATTATAAATACTCTCTTAAGTCAAAATAGATAATGCCTTTAGTCAAAATTTATGTTATAATATAATAAGATACTCCCTTATGTATATGTAATTACTCTTGCGAGAGAAATTAAATACTCTCTAAAGATAAACTCATAATTGAAAACATATTTGACACTTCCTTAATGAATCTTACATACTTTCTTAAAAATAATTAGTTACTCCTTTAATACAAATTACGTACTTCCATAATAAAAGATAATTGAAAACGTTTTTAACACTCCCTTAAATGAATCTTACATATTCTCTTACCTTTAATTAGTTACTCCTTTATCACAAATTACATACTTCTATAATAAAAGATAAACGAAATATATTTGACATTCACTTACAAACTCACTTAAAAATAATTAATTACTCTTTTATCACAAATTACATACTTCCATAATAAAAGATAAATGAAAACTTCTTTGACACTATCTTAATAAATCTTACATACTACATTAATAATATTTAGATACTCCCTATTTACAAATTACGTACTTCTATGATAAAAGAAATTAAAACATATTTGATGCTCCCTTAATGAATCTTACATACTCCTTTGTGTATATATACTCTCTGATTTTTTATTAGGAATGTCGGTGCTTATATGAAGAGATGAGAGAAGATAAAAGGGGAGGATAATATAGGATAGGAGATCAGTGGAAGGAGAGATGAAAGGGGAGTGCGAAGGGGAGAGGCGAGGTGAAGGGATGGTGTGAAGGGGAGACGAGAGGTGAAGGGAGGGTGCAAAGGGGAGAGAAAATCGTGAGAGGAAAAAATGAAGAAGAGATAGTACGGAAGTTCGCTGAGCATAACGATAGGATATTTCGCTGGGCCAAATTCACTGCTCCTTCGCTAAGATGTTAGAGGATGTCATTTCACCGAGATGACAGTTAGGATATCCGAATGGAAATTACTATATGTCATCAGCGATTTTACCATCGCTCGCCATTCCAGAGACGCTCTACTCATCTAGTGACTCTAACAGTGAACCTTCATTCAGCGATATCTCCTTCTGTCTTTGGCTCTCCCCTCACTCACTACTCATCTAGTGACTCTAACAGTGAACCTTCATTCAGCGATATCTCCTTCTGTCTTTGGCTCTCCCCTCACTCACTACTCATCTAGTGACTCTAACAGTGAACCTTCATTCAGCGATATCTCCTTCTGTCTTTGGCTCTCCCCTTACTCAGCGTTATCTCCTCTCTCCATTATTCTTGGCAAAGCGGTGAGCACCCTTTCCTCTCTCCCTTCTCTATCTTCTGCGATTTTCCCCTCTAATTCTGACACGTTTTTTCTTCCATATATTTCTCTTTTTTTTTCTCTCCTTTATGCTCCATCTGATTTTCTATATATCTATCTTTTTTTTCATCAACTGTTGTTTTTGTTCGCTTTATTCAGTTATATGTTCTGTTTGTTTATCAATGCTTCAATTTATTTAATTATGAGTTCGTTTGTATTTTTATTGAACTCATTTGTTGTATGTGTCCATTTTATTCCTTTAAATATTCATTTTATCTATTTATATGTTCATTTTCCTTAATATGTGTTTATTTTTACACGTTCATTTTGTCTGTTTTATGTATACATCCAGAGCTCCTCTTACTTTGTTGTTAAAGGAGTTATGTAAGTGTTTATTTTGTTTTTATAAGTAAATTAGTATTCACCTTTGTTGAAATAAGTGTTCACTTTGTTGCCTATTGTATTTATTCGCTCTATTGTTATAAGCAATCGCTTTTGTTGCTACAAGTGTTCATGTTACTTATTCAATCTATTCATTTTGTTTTATTTTTACGTTTATTTTGTTTTATTTTTTGGTCCATAGAAAATAGATGGGAAAGAGGAGATTCGTAAGAGAGGCAGAAAGAAAAAAAAGACGAAAAAATAAAAAAAACGTGGCTGAGGAGAGCGCTCTAGGGAGAAGGAAGGGAACATGAGAGGAGAAGATGACACCAAAGCAATCGATGTATTTATTTAATCAGGCAGTGAATAGAATACTCTAATTCTATTCTGATAAACTATGATTGTTCCCCTTTTTCACATTTTGATCATTGTCTTCAAAAAATCACAATGAAGCAATCGTTCAATCGCCAGATTTTTTCTAAAAGTCATATTGAATACCTAAATGGTATAAACAAGGTTATCTATCACGTGATTCTGACCTCTGATAAGAGCTTTAAGACTTTGCCAACAGTCGTTTAATTTTGATCTTATTATCAAGTATACAAAATCAATCAACTAATTAAAGCACTATTTTACTCCAGAAATCAGTTGGGCGATCAATACATTGAAATTCATCCTTCTAACCATTATCACTTGCAAAATATGAATGACATACTACACTTCTATCTTGACAGAACTTAGCACTTGTCCTATTAACGCTTAAATATGAAGGATTAAGGTTTTAGAAATGTCTTTGATGTTAGAGATATGTTCGAGAAGCTAATCATTTGATGACTACGATATTAGTTTATGTTATTGATGATGTTTGATCATTTGTTCTTTGATTTATTTATTGACAGATCATTTAGGTTGATGATCTGAATTGTGGATTTCTATTTTCATTTATAATTAAATGACAATAATAAATCTAAACTGTACATAATCTTGATAATTAACAAGAAACATTATTTGTCATAAAAGATTAGTATGCATGTTAAGTGATGATTAAGTTTTACAAATTATAAATAAGTAGTTATAAACTTAATTGCATATGTATATGGCATAGAACATAATACATGACATGACCTAATGAAATAAATATATGAATTGTGTTATGTGTCATTATTTATTTCATATGAGTTTGATTCTAAGTTTGAGATGGATCAACTTTTCCACGTGAGGATATGTTCAATAAATATCGTCTAACGTTGATTCCTGATAAAAGCTGTTATACGGACTTTATTTATGTTATCTTGAATTGTGCGAGAAAATATTGTTCATCAAGAAAAATCGTATGTCTCTCGTTAATTTACTTAATGAGTGATGATATCTGTGTTGGGCCCATTGATGGAGATGGATTGTTTGCTAGCAACTTGTACAATAATCCTAGATCAAGAACGTATAATCTACAAGAATGACACATTCCAATCTTGAATTATACAGTGATATCATGTGACATAAGAATCAAAACAAGAAAATACTTTATTTCTTATGGAAGATTGGAATATTGTAAGAAACAGTACACTATTTATTTATGTTAACTGAAAATTATAACATATTGCTAGATACTGCTTATGATTATTGGAAATAAATAATGATTTATTTTCATGGCGAACATAACATAAATTCTCAAAAAGTCAAACAAATAAAGTTTTAACCATACAATGCATTATTTATTCATTTACAACAGTAAATGCAATGAAAATATGATAGGCTGATTAATTAATTATATACCGTTGTGAATCGTTATAATTAATTAAATCAAGGAAATCATATAAAAAATAAATTAATACATTTTCTAATTCTAAAATAACTATCAATAAGTTGATAATTAATTTTATTCAACATATTTTAATTGATTGAATTAATTAAATTACATAATTCACCCTAGTTAGAAAGCAATTTAGTCGGACTATTAAATGATTGATTTAATATGTTAATATGAGAAAACAAAATAACAAAATGAATTTAGCCATGATGAGGTCAGGCCCCTAAGGGTATTTTTGTCCATACGAGATAAAAGAGAGGAAGATGTTGGGGTTTCTATTTATAGGACTATTAATTAGGGAAACCTAACCACCCATTATGGCATCAACATATTGCCTCTCTCTCCTGTTATCTTGGTCGAAAATTTCAGAGAAAAAGTTTAGTTTTTTATCTCTTCCATTGCTTTCATATCTTTCTCTTATTTAGAAAATTCATGTGTTGAATATTAGTGATATTGCATTTATATATATGGTATTTGGCCGGACTTAACCCTAAAATCATAACCTAACCTCTTGAAATTGTGTGCTTTTCTGTTTGGATTTGTAGGATTTAGTACTGCTTTTGGTTTGTCTTTGAATTTCAAGGATTTGAGGCAAAACCAACGCAAATCGGCACCTTTCCGACAAGTTACAAGTGATTTGGTGCGGCCTACATCAACCCTGTGCGGCAGACACCTCACATCCCTCTTCTGTGGATGCCACCTGTGCGACTAGCAACTCTCCTATGCGGCCAACACTTGTCTGGTGCGGCCAACAGCCCTCTGGTGCCACCAAGACCTCTATGGTGCGGCCAATAACTCTCTGGTGCGGCCAACAATCCTCCTGTGCGGTCAACAGCCCTCTAGTGCCGCCAAGACCTCTCTGGTGCGACCAACACTTGCCTGGTGCGGCCAACACCTCTCCTGTGCGGCCAACAACCCTCATGTGCGGCCAACAACTCTCCAGTGCGGCCTACAATGCATATAAAATGCCCTGGACATCTCCAGTGCGGAGTACAACCCAGCTGTGCGGCCAACACTTGGGCTGGATGACTCATTCCCGGCCCAGCACGCTGTTGTACTCCGAACTGGGCCTGCTGTAGCCCGCACAGCCCAAGTTGTAGCCCGCACCGACCTAATTGTACTCCGCACAGAACCCTAAACCTAAACCATTCCCTATATAAAGCGCCTCCCATGTCAAATTAGGGATCCTTCTCTCCATCTTTTACTCCTCAGCCAGGCAGCCGCCTCATTTCTCACCATTTTCCTCCACTGTAGCCCGCACAGCTCCATCGTTGCCCGCACAGCACCATCGTATCCCGCACAGCACCATCGTATCCCGCACAACCCCGCATAACACCATTTTCCTCTTCCGATCCACTCTCTGCCACGCCAATCACCCCGCACCGCCGCCATTGCACCCCGCATCGCGCCTCTGGAGCTTGGATTTCATGCGACAGCAGTGATTCCGGCTCCGATTTTGACTCTAGAAGCTTGCAAGTAGGAGGAATAGGCTGGGTTACAGTTGTCTCTCTCCTTTCTCTCTTGTTTGCTCGATTATGGAGTTTGTATCTTGCATTTCATCATTTACTTTCAGTTTTGAGCATATGCTAGGCTAGATTGCATTGTGTTGCGGCTTTTTCGTCATCCCTCGAAGAATGGAATTGGGCTTCCTCGAGACATGGGAACATAGTCTTGGATTCACCCCCCTTAAGGTTCGACCTCGGTTCGAGTATCTCTTTACGACAAGAGAACCAAAACACGAGTCGCTTCTTAAAGAGGTTTGTTGATTTCGTGGGTCCTTTCTTTCTAGTAGGCGCAAGCCCCTACTGTTAATTACCTCGTGATCGCTCACGAGAACCTCTGATTAAGGGATCTGAAGAATTTATGTAAAGGCTAGGGAATCGTTTGTTTTAGGTTTATTTCTTTTGGTTTAGAATGGACTCAATTGGTGTACCAAACCTAATTAACGGGACCGATTGAGGACATATGAATGATTTTGTTATTTGATACAGACTCTATTTTCATTTCTTGGTGTTGGGGCGTTATTTTAGATCCTTAGGCTATTTTGGGCCTTTGGACGATTTAAATTTGGATTTGGGTTTTCAAGGCTATTTTGGGCCTTGGATCTGATTTGAATTTCAAGGCTATTTTGGGCCTTTCGATTTGATTTGAGGTTTGATTTGAATTTCAAGGCCATTTTGGGCCTTTCAATTTGATTTGAGATTTCAAAACTGTTTTAAATCTTGGATTTGATTTGAATTTCTCGGGATTACTTTGGACCGCTTCTTGAGAATTTCTAATCTTGGAGTTGCTTGAAGTCGATTTCGATTTGTTGAAGAGGTTTCGGTCTTGATTTCAGGATTCGTGTTTAGACTTTTAATTTCTTGAGTTTCTCTTCGGGTTTTATCATTTTCACAATTTCCTTTTATTTTTATTTTTAATTTTAGACTTTTGAAATATCTTTTTATATTTTTAGTTATGTTTATTTTCAAAAGTATTTGTTATTTAATATATTTCCTTTAAATTTTCAATCTTTATTTATGAAAATTTGTTAAGACAATTTAATTTAGTTTTAATATCATTTTGGAATTTAATTTAAAATCATTTTAGAATTTTAATCATCATTTTATAATTTTATAAAATTTATTTAATATTGAAAATACTTCAAAGATAGAAAAGACCAATAATTTGACAGATTTTTATATCAAAATATCAGTAAATTTGGTTTATTTGGATTTTTAGGATTTTATGGATATTTTATTTGAATTTTTATGAGTTTCCTACTATTTTTAATGAATTTTTGAAGTTTCTGCTTATTTGGAAATTCCTGACTGGTCCACGTCATCAGAGGAAGTCGAGTTGGCAGCTGACTGGTCCTGACATGGTGCTGATGTGATATTTATTTATTTTTTATTTTTTTTACTTTTCTGACAGGTGGGCCCCACATGTCTGATTTATTTTTATTTAAAAGTATTTGGTGTAACGAGTCATAACTGTGTCAGTGACCGCCTCAAGGGATTGCGTCATAGGGGATCAAGTGTGGCGACGGGTTTAAACCCATCTTCTCCGCCAGAGTTATGGTTCTTTTGCAATTTAGTCCGTCGATTTTCTCCGATGAAATTGAAGTGATTCCGGCGGCCGTTGGACTTGAGACTTGGTTTGTTGAGATCGTGGAACTGAGGAGAGCACGTTGGTACGATTAATTGAAGTTGAAACGCCTTGTATGGTCTTGTGAGACCTAAGGAATCTCGGGCCTCCATTAATGGGGTTGAAGCTTTTCACCTTCTTTTCTTTGCTAGATATAGGTCCATATCACCTATGGAAGTGAGAAGATGACCAATGTAGAGTCAATTTATCATCAAGGATCTTGGAGGTTGGCTATCTCAACTGAGACGATTCGGCCTCAATTTGAGCTGAACTGAGCCCTCGCTGTGGGGCCTACTTGATCACTTCGTTATGCCAGCAACCATTTGAATGGATTCAGGACCTCAAATTTAGTTTGTTTACATACTTTCCTAGGTTTGAGACATTACAAATAGATGTGGGAGCCAAAGGGGCAGAATTGTACTTTTGTTTGACTTTGTTCAACCTTCATTTTGCATGCAAGTCGTTTTACAGTGAAGCAATTTGATTTAAACCCTCAATTACAGTCAGTTTGAGTTTGCTTTGTACGTTTAAACATCACAGGTAGCAAGCACCAGACTTTTGGCATTTGTCACATATTCCACTTTTGTATTTTGAGTGAAGCATTCACTGTTTTGAGAGATTTTAGTTTTGAGTTGCTCAATTGCAAGAAAACTATTTGCATTGGGCATTATACCTATCATAGAGGCCTGTAAGTATTGTTGGAGGCAATTCTCAGATTTGCTTTGAAACAATCACTTATTTTATGCAATTCTACCCTTTTATAAAGCAAATGGGATAAACACCTTTATATGAAGTCAATAATCCTGAGCAAATATTTCAACATGATTATTGATTTTCTGTTTAAACAATATTGCAGGAAGGTCCAAGGTTTGAAAAATGACATTTTTTTATTTCATAAAATGACCCTGCTTCCCCTTATTAATTTGTATAAAATTGTGTAAAATTCCAAAAATGGAAAAGTTTATTCCCTGCAGTCCATAAGGCCCTGTACCTGATGTCCATGTGTATTTTTATATTTTTATGCAAATAAAACCCTGTATTTTCGTTTATTACATTTCTGGCCAGATTTTGTGTTGTACCTATTTTCTCACCAAAGCATGGCATAACTTGATTTAGTGTATACTCAATTAAATACATAACAAGCATGGTCTGACATGCTCATCATATATTTAATCCAAGTAAACACTTCTCAACTAAGGACTCCAAAGCTGGGCTAAGGAGTAGCTTAGATGAGTTTATCCCAATTACATTTTTCATGCGCTGCGCGCAGTCAGATTGTAGTTGGGGCAATTGATTACATCTCATGTTTCACTGGATTGATCTTCTCATGCGCTAGGCGCAATTGAAGCTCAATATAGATTTTTGCTATCTCAATTTGCAAACAAACGATACTACAAGAACTGAATTAAAACCTCCAAATAGCTCAGAACAATTTCTTTGATTCAGAGACAATTTACAAGCAGTAGCTATTTGATTTCACCTTCTCTTTCTCTCTTTCCCCTACTGTTTGATGAAATGCCCTTTTACAATTTCCTCTGTCTATGCCTAATTGCAGTAATTGCGCTCTAGCCTAACCTAGCCTCCCTTCTCTCCTCTTAATTCGTTCAATTTTGGGGGCCTTTTATAGGCAGGGAACCTAGGGTTTCCCTTTTGAGCCGTGCCATCTCTTCACCGTCTGATCTTGATCCGATGGCCTCCAGTCAGCTGCGCTAGGGCTTTGGTTTCGCAATACCATGGGTGGAGAGCCTGGTTTTGGGTCTGTGGATGGAGAATGAGCCACGTCGTCTCTCTCCCCTCTTCTCCGTTTTTCACCCGGCGTCTCCATGGTAAAATCGCGATTTTGTTCTCTTTTCTTTTTACCAAGTGAAGGGGACGCCTCTTACATACGGGCCCCGCCTGTCGGATTTAATGAGGTAGAACGATTTATACGCAAGCGGTCCACTGTGAGCCAGTTAAGCATTTCAAATTTCAATTGCTTTCGGTTCATGAACCAGGCGCACGCAAAACATCAATCTAGATGGTGAATTTTAAACACCCAGCGTCCTTTTCACTTTGGCCTGGATCCGCTCCAATCAGACGCACGCGCTACCCCTTTTCCATTTTTCTGGAATTTTCATTTGATTTCTTTAAAAACCATTTATTTATTTGGTTGTTCAACCAAAATAAATTATTTGAGGGCCTTCCCTTGGGTATTTTTGGATGAAATTTTATGGATAGGCTTAGAAAAATATAAGGAATTTAATGGTTCAACTGGTTTTGGTAAATTCCTCATAGATTTATTTTGATAATTTTGTGAACTTTTTGGGTTTCTTTGCAAATTTTGGAGTTTGTGTGGGTATTTCAGGGGTTTTAAAATTATGATAATTCATCATAATTCTTAAGGGATTTTTGGGTGAATTTTGAGGATTTTTGGAGTTTGTTTGATATTTTTCGCAATTTGATTTTGGTTTTTTTAGCAATTTGGGAATTTGGTTTTCGCTGTTTTTGACTTTTGATTTTTTTTTATTTAAATTTGCATTTTGGCTTTCATGGAATCATCATTTTTTAAGGGTCAACACATTGTCTTAGGGCTTAGGTTAGATCTTGATGTTTGGATTGATGTATGACACTTGATATTTGGTATTTGATGTATATTGCTTGTTGGATGTTATTTGTAAATGCTTGTTTGTGCTTGATTGATTAACTGAACCTCCTATTAGATGAATGACCACATCTAATCTTGGTCAAAGGTGTAGGTTAGTTGATTGGTTGAACAAAGTGACTTGAGGTAGGATATAAGCCGAAAGGTAGTCCAATTGATACCCGACAGGGGAAAGTTTCTGCTAAGGCGAAAGCCTAGTGGATACCTTTGAAAACAACAAGTGAACTTAGGTAGATTAAGCCAACATGCGAAAGTTGAGGGTTAATCGACCTAATGGGGGTGTTAGACTAGGTTCTGGTCCCGATACCATGACCAACAAGCGACAGCTGAGGTCTAGGGAGTCCAAGTCCGTCTAGATCTGCCTCACATAAGCCAAAAACCAAGTTATTGAGTCGAAACACCATTAACTAAGGGTTGTGCGGGCAACATTGGTACCTGTGCGGAGTACACAAGCCTAATCTGCTGCGCACTAGTCGGTATCGGCACAAAAGTGACCGGTGCCGACGACCCGAAGCCGGACTGAAAGTAAAACTGAAACCCTATGACACTTTCATTGCATATTTTATCACCAAAACACCAAAAATTGTTAGTTGTTTGTCTCTTAGTTGATTGTCTTTGTTAATTGTTAGTTTAAGCCTAAACCCTTCATTTGATTGTCTAGATTTTGTGAATAAGTAAGGTTTAGTACTCAATCTACCATCCCTGTGGATTCGACCCCTAACCACATCCAACGATTTACCGTACGCTTGCGGTACTTTTAGGACTAAATTAGGGTATTATTTGCTACACATCAATTAGCCACAAATTAAATAGTTAATTTGGTGAAGAAAAGCAGCAATGAATTAGTCCCGTTCTAGGGTCTGCTAGCACAAACTAGTAGAAGTTGGTTAATACTTTAGGTGGACTCGAGGCCAGCGTGATTGTGGTGATTGGAGGCACACCATTGACTTCAATACCTTGGATCGAGCCTTCCAATTACGAGTTTGTAAAAGATAAAAAATTCCTCCCATTTTCTCATGTGTGTTTTGATACTTAATACTAGATCCTTCTTGTTGTGCATGTTTAATTAAATATTAATTAGTAATAAAAATTAAAATTACACAAAGACTTGAGTTCCTAACACTTGACTTACCTTATTTAAATAATTTGATTTTCTCTTATATTTTAATTAGCCAAAGCTAATGTTATAACTATCAAAAGAAGATCTTATGTTTTATTTATGACATATAGAAATTATATGGCGAAAAAAAATAGAATGTATAGTAAAATTAAGGATTACAAAACCACATTTATAAAGAAAATTATACTAGATTAGTCATGCAAAATGTATTTTTTCCATATACATTTCAAGCGATCATATGAATGTGTTTTAAAGAGAAGGACATCACTTAAATAACATGATTATTGTTTTTTTTTTAGCTGTAATAAGATGATTATTGGTTACTATCTCTAATTTTCAATTTTGTTAGTCGCATAAACCCAAACCACCCTTTAATCTTTAATTATACAGATCTTTATTAAAATAAATGTTACGCACAAACTACCAAATGTATGATTTTACTATGCAAATGATTTATTTAAAATTTATTTTTTTCAATTGATGTTCTTTTTCGATGGAACCAATAAACAACCTTAATTATCGAGTTCAGTACTGTACATGCTTTTCATGAATCACGAGTGTTTTTTTTTTTTGCAGAAATAAATAGATGTATAACCTTAATATTAGCACGTATTTGACGCATCTGCATTTTTAGAAATTCGTATGAAGATTTCTTCATTCTTTCAATTTATAGGTAAAAAGTAACAACACCGAATTTTAGTAAAATTCTCACTTCGGTAAACACTATCGATTATTTGATATGTTTAGCAATTTTCCATCATTAGAAACATTATGAATCCATACTAGACTTTTGAGTAAGTAGGACCATGGAACTCTAGACTTGTTTGATAACAAGTCCGATTCAAAGGACCTACCGCTTTCAAATAGGACTTACACTGCATCCTTAATAAATACCCCCCAATTGCCTATTAGTCTAGTACTTTGAAGGGGTCAAACAATTAGAGACCACATTTTCCCAGAGTTTATCCTCAAGCTAGAACAATCAAGTAACTTTTTATCCTCTTCATGCTCAACCTACTTCATTATCTCTAGAAATATGCAAACATTTTTAATCCTTTTTCTTGTTTGATGAAAACGTTATTCAAAAGAAAATAACAGTCAGTTTGGTACCATGTTTATTTACGAAATAACATTCAAGTTACATCTTAATTAGCATCTTTGGCAACATGTTTCAGTATAAAACCTTTTTTTAAACTAAAAATTAACAACATAATTGAGATTTTCCTCCTTTTTTTTTTTTGATAACGAGATTTTCCTCTTCACCCAGCTACTTTCTTAGCACGAGTACCGGAAAGGGTCAGGCGACATTCCACCCAATCATTAATAAAATCTGACGAGTCAAATATACTGCCTAACTTAGAGTTGGAAAAATAAATATATTTTTCGTTGATGCGAAGAAAAATAAAAAATAAATATAAATATAATAAATTGCGAAAGGTGGACGGTTCACTCACGGCGCCCGAATGGTCCAATGATCCAATCAGACGCTGGAAATCACAGCTAGCTCCCAGCCCAATTGCAATTGCCCAAACGGAGAAAACAATGGCAACTACGCGCGGGAGCAGAACACAAGAAGCAAAAAAGCGCGAGCCCCATCGTTTATGCCTCCGCACTTTCTAAGTCTCCACCTACTTTTCAGAAACCCTGATACAACCCTCTCTCTCTCTCTCTCTCATCTCCAAAGAAAAAAAAAGAGATGAAGCAACAGTGTTCTTGATTGATTCTTTCTTCGAAGAAGAAGAAGAAGATACGAAGATGGATGCTTGCTACATGCTCAATCGGTTCCACCATGATCGCCACAACCTCCTCGAGTATCTCCTCTCGTCTGGCTTGATTCGATCTCGCTCTGCTGCCTCCATCGACCTAGCTGGGGTTGATTTGGATAGTATCAGCCCCGATTATGTTATAGAATGCATTCTCTCTGGTATAATTCCTTCTCCTTTCTTTAAACCCTCTCTATTTTTGCACAAGGTTTATTTAATTCTTTTATATTTTCTTATTTGTTTGTTGCAGGGAGTGAGTTTGATCCTTCGGAAGCCACTAGGAGATACTTCGAGTCATTGAGATATCCAATCACTGTGAGAACCTAGTCCTTTTTCCCTTTTCTTGTGCTTATTATGGATTGATGCTGATTGTTCTTGACCTTCCAACTTTTGGAATAGCTCTTAACTGACATGATTATTTTTTAACGCAATTAAGTGTGATTAGTATTCATCTACAATTTTATTGACATGGAATTTGTTTTCTTCCTTTAGGTCAGCTCTCAAATACATAGAAAGTAAAAGGAAAAAAAAAATGATAACCCATTGTATACCAATAGTAGCAAATAATAGAATAATGATGATGATGATTTGAAAAATTAAGTAATGAAATTTAAAAATAAATGTTTTATTTGATGTCGAGCTGCAAGTCTGTAACTGGATTTCTTGCAACAATCGACTTTAGCTAGTTTACAGTCCTGTATGGCTCTCTCTTACCGATACTGAGAAGTCTTTTTTTTTTAGTTTTACCCCACTGTAAATAACTTTTTTTTACTAATTATAAATTCGGTTGGCTACTGGCCAGTCAGCCTTCGAAAGAAATTGAAAATAAATGTAAAATGTAAATAGAAAGTTATGAACTAACAGTTACATTTGCCACTTCTCTCTCTCTCTCTCTCTACCTCTCTTGATTCACCAGATTTAAAATTTGTTACTGATCTCTGATTAAACAACAACAACAACAACTAAGCCTTTTGTCCCAAACAAGTTGGGGTAGGCTAGAAAAGAAACCCAACAAGAGAAAAACAATTTTCTTTTTGCAATTTCTATATACCTTTTATTCTTGAATCTAAATTCTACAGGCAAGTTCATCACAAGGGAAGCCATTGTTCTTTCTTTCTAGTCCAGACCCCACAGGTTCGCCTCCTCACCGTGCAGCTCCAGGTGTTTCTACAACGGAAATTGCTGGAAAAAATACAGTTCATCCACAAATAATTCCTGATGTTTCGAGCAAAATAAATGTGGTATCAACATCTGAGAATGGGATTGATGATATAGCAAGTGAAATTAATGAAGTAAATGAAGTATCAAGATCTGAGAAGGGAATTAGGAATGTACCAAATAAATTTAATGGGGTATCAATGTCTGAAAATGGTACTGATTCTATTGAAGTCAGCATGGAGGGCAACAAACCTTCAAATATTGTTGACACTACCTCTTTGAACCTCCCTGAGTTAACTACAGGTAAAAGTACTTGTTATTATTATGATTATTATTTTTTTTATTTTCTGTGATACCTTGATTAAAATTCAAAAGGTTCTGATGCTTCTTTTCAGTGGAACAAGTTATCAAATGGCATTAGAAAAATAGCTATAATTGTTTTCTCTTCTTGTAAGGCCTGCGTGATGTAGACATGCAAGAAGCAGCTTACGAGGTCCTCCTTGCCTGCATATTACCTACTCTTCCTCTGTCCTTCAGGTAATCTTTATTACTGGATGATTACCGAGGAATGATATTTCCTGTTTGTTAAACCATGTATTGATGTTGTTTTACAGTGCTCAGCCACCCATTCCTGAAGAGAAGAAGAAAGATAAGAAATCACTTTTGTTGAAGAGATTGCGATCAAAAAAAGAAGGGAAGAAGGAAGGTCCAGGTCCACCTTCAGAACCAGAAATATGCTATCCTGATATACTGAACTTAATTCGTGCTCAAATGGAGGCAAGTCTCATCTTCCTTTTGTTTTCATTTTTTTTTTTTGGAGTTAAAATCTCAGGTACAACCAGTGTTACCAGGATTTATAATTATTATTTTTTTTTTTTGCCTCAGATCTCAGAGGCAATGGATGAACTAATGAAGCAAGGTTTAAGGTCCTTTTCCCAGAGAAAGGGAGATGAACAAATTAGCATCCCCTTTATATCTTTAGAATTGCTACATTCTATTTCCAAGCTGGATTTTCAAACTGAAAGATCACGAACTCACTTCATAAAAAGACAGGTGGGTTTTTTTTTATTCTTGCTCAGCACGCTATTTATAATTTCTTTATTAAGCACAGCAAATGCTTCTAGAGGCCAGATGTTATGGTTTGCAAAATGGCAGATTGTAGGAAATAAAACATTATTCTCTTAACTTTTACATCCTCTTTTGTTAATAGAGTTTTAAATTGATCTATGTACATATTCCCCTTTAATAGGGTTTGAAACTCTACTTTTGTACTGAAACTAGTAAACTAAACGTGATACTGGTGCTTGATATGTCCTCCAATTTATATGGTTATGGTTGTACTTGCATATGTTGTATGACTAAATACTCTATTGTGGAACTCAACATGTAATGAATCAGAAGGGGTACTTCCATGTGTTGTATAACTAAACACTCTATTGTGGAACTCAACATGTAATGAACCATCCATTTCAGAAGGTGCATGTAACGTTAGGGTTGAAAACATGCAGTGGTAATTTATTTTCCCTGGTTTATGTTGGTTACATTGGTTACAGGCAAATATTCTAGAGGAATTGCTACTTTGCTCTGCTAATACTGATTCCAATATGCGGAAATCACTGGGAATTCTCCTCACCAAGATCAGAACTTCAGAGGTTCTCTCCAAGAACATCTTATCATTGCCCATCAAATTAAATATATATTGATTAATCCTGTGTATATACCTATACATGTTAACAGGAGTGGGTTGTGAATTCTGGGGATAGCCAAGTTGAGGTCCTGACAGTGATCCAAAGATATGCTTCGATGCTGGCAGATTCAGCCCCCAAATTTAATCTCCACGGAGAGAGCTACTGCTGGACAAGTAGCTACTATTTCAATATGAGGCTGTATGAGAAGCTTCTCTGTACTATTTTTGATGTTCTTGAAGAGGGTCAGATTGTCGAGGTAACCAAAATGAGTTTATTAAAACATTTACACCTTGCAAAACTCATGTCCTCATCCTTTTGTTTAAAACTTTGCAAGGTCTTTCTGAGCATTATATTCTTTGAACTTCGATGAAATCTGTTGACTCTCAGCTTCTGAGGATAGGATTAGTTTAGTTGTCCGAAAATCCATTTTTAATTTGCACATAAAATTCCGGCTTCATCAAGCCAAATGGAAATTTATTCCACTTTTGTTCTTGCTAGGAGCAATTCTTTTCCTTATTTACATGTTGTTGTTTGTTCATCATCCAAACATTTATTTAAAATTGAAGTTGTTATATGCTAAGTTAACTTAATTCTTGTGTCTTTTAGTAGGAAGCAGAAGATATTCTAGAGCTTATGAAGCTGACCTGGCCCACATTGGGTGTTACACAAGAGTTACATGATGCCTTGATTGTATGGGTGCTTTTTGAAAAGGTGCTCATTCTTTTGTTCCTTTTACTTAGTTTCTTTGTGGAATTAGCTGAGCAGTAACTCAGAAAATGATTGCCATTTGCATAATCAATTTGTCATTTTTTTATTTGTTCCTAAATCCTAATTATTTGTATTTCCTCTAGTTCAATGAAACTGGTCAGGTTCTTCTATTAAAGTATGCACTCCATGAGATAGAAAAGGTAATCTCGAAAAGTAGCTATGAAAGTAATGAGGAAGCATATGTGGACAACATTCTCTGTTCAATTGAAGAAGATGGTCACAAAAGAAATCTAAATTTGGTAGACACAGTTGTCTTCAAGATACGTGCATGGTGCCGTTTTCAATTAGAGGACTATCACCTACGTTTTAGTCAGGTTTTCTTTTCGTGTACATCACTTGCTAAAAGTTTATTTATTGTTTTAACACAGTGAAAGGAAAGTATTTTCTGATAACTATCAGTCTGGCAATGCAGGACAATTATCCAGTTTTCGGAGATGTGCTGAAACTAATGGTGATGTTTGGCACACAGTATCATGACAAATTTGAAGTAATGAAGGTTAGATATTAAATTATACTGCCAACCTACCCCTAATTAGACAAAAAAAATTAAAAGTCTCCAAAGTGCTGAATTATATGACTACAATCTAGCATTTCTATTATGTTTCATTTATTGTTGGTTTCTTAACTTCCTTGCCCATTGAGTCTTGTTCTCTGAACAAAGCCGTGGCCTTTACCTCTATACAAGCCTTTAACTGCTAAGTTACAGGTTATTGCACCTGGAACTAGCTTGGAAATGAAGATGCTTCATTTCTTTGTCGAAAAGTCCATTCAAGCTGCATGTAACTGTGTGAGTTTATCTCTTAGATCCGTATCTCGACATGAAATTGCACATTCAAGGACTTGTTTACCAATAACTTGAGCTATTTTCATTTTATCATTTGCTTTTTCCTTGCTGGTTAAATCAGGTTACAAAAATGACAGATAACATAGCCAGCTCAGGCAGCCACCCTCTGGCAGTAATTGCAAATGAACTAGATCTTATAGCAGAAAAAGAGTTCACCAAGTTCAGCACCATACTTTGTTCTTACTATAGTGAAGCTGGACGGGTGGCTTTCATTCTATTGCACTTATTCTATGGGGAGCGTTTGGTAAGAGACTTGTTTATTGTCAGACTTGAATTGCAGTTTCTGTCAAAATTGCCTTCCGAGCCAATAATTGTGACCTTGGAATGATTACTACACTGGCTATCAGTTTGTGTTTGATCCATTGGTTGACACTGCCAAAATTTATCAAATTTGAACCTTTTGGATATCTATTTTCTATTTATGCATGGATGATGGATCTCCTTATGGAAAATATTGGGCCAGTTGAGAGTTTAGCCTTTTATTTTCACAAAAAAGAAAAAAAAATTAATTACTCCATCAGATCTGGTTAACAACTACCAACCCAATTCCAAGACCCAGATTAAACCCTTTAAGTGAAAATGGAACTTCGGAATTGGTACTGTGCAAGGAAGAACTCTTAATCAGCACATATGCAGTTTCATATTTTTCAGACATAATTGTAATGGATTACCTGGTTAGTTATTTGTAGAAACCATTTCTGGAGGAGATTACGCATCTTTCAGAACCTCTGAATGCAGTGCTGTCTGCTGCAAATAATCTAGAGCTTTCCTTGGCACGTAAGCTTTATTCTTTGTATGGAGAAAGTTTGGATTCGCCAATGAACCAATATGTGGATCCTTACCAGGTGAATATAGGACACTGACATAGATCCTTTACTTTTTAACATATAAACAAATCTTGATTGGGATAGTTTTGCTATAATCCTGTGCAGATTCCAAACTTTAGTTCCCCGCTTATTCTCCAGTGGATTCAAGCTCAGCATGAGAAGATCTTGGAGTGGACAAACCGTGCTGTTGAATTAGAGGTTTGCAACTGCAGAGGAAAACATATTAAGCTATTTTTTAAACTATTTGTTAGGAAACTGTAATAAGCATGGAGGTAAAAGATGCCAAAGCACTGGTTTCAGCCTGGCATAAATGAATTGAGTTTTGACCAGCAGATGGCATTTCCTATTTGTTTAATAAATCTTGAAATCCTAAATCCTCCTTTTTGATGTTTTACTTTCTTTTATATATGCATCAGATTGGTAAATTTTGTATGGCACTCTTGTCAAAGACATTTTTGCTTCTATATTTAGAAATTTTAAGCAAGTGCCTATTTTCTGCAGGATTGGGAACCCTTGTCATCTAACAAAAAACAAGCTAACTCTGCAGTTGAAGTTTTCAGAATTATGGAGGAGGTCTGTGTGTTAGATAAACTATGCCAGTCGAACTCAATATTTGAATCTAATTCCTTTCTTTAATCCCTGACATTTCATGTTTATGCAGACTATTGAGCAGTTTTTTAGTTCAAATCTTCCTATGGATACCATCCACTTACGGTTTTTACTGATTGGAATATCCCGAAGTCTTGAAGCTTATGTACTCCATATAGTGGATCAACAAGGTATGCATGAATTGTTTTTGTTCTTTTATATCCATGCTCTTTCATATTCGTGCATTTACAATGTTACCTGCATTAGATTAAATAAGACTAAGTTAGGTCATGCGTGTTTCGTTTTTTTGTTTTTTCTCCTTCTCTTTGTTTTAGTTGACAAGACCATTCTATACCCAAGTAAACCAATATTGACACGATATTCAGAGTCAACAAATCACTTCATAAAGAGAAAACACATTGAGCAAAGAGAACTTGAGGAGAAAGTGACTGTTAAGCTGAAGAGCTTGACAGTATTAAAGCTGTGTGTAAAATTGAATACACTGCGGGTGAGCCTCCTTTTAACCTTACATTTATTATTATTTATTCCATTTCTGCTTTATATCAAAAGGCTGAACATTCTTTTACTTTAACGAAAACTTGACCACACCACTTTTTCAACTGGGTGAAAATTGAATCATACAAAATTATGGTCCTGTTCATTTGAAAGGACCAAATGAGCACCTGAACCAGAGAAACCAGTTTAATCATCTGGTTTATGAACATATCAATTAGACTAGATGGTTTTTTATTTTAAATTTTTTATTGTGCTGAAAGGGAGCATTAATGGATTTAGTCATTTAGTTAAGATGAGGTCCTTATTTAGGAAGAACAATTACAAAGTAATAACTATTAGTTGTTAAGATACACAAAGAAGAGAGAAGATTAGGCAATCAATTGGCGGACTCTTATTACAGCATATTTTTTTATTTGCCCAAGAAAATAATAGAAAAAATAATTTGCATGTGGGTATGTACTTGTTTGTCTAGGTCGAATGTTTTTTCTTGTTTCTTGTTTAAATTAAATTTATTGATTCTTTTACATGATTAATTTGTCTTATTGTTCATAAATAAGTTGCATTTGATTTGAATATATTGATGCTTCAACTAAATGACCCAACAATCCAACCAGTGGTTCAATGATCTGAGCTTCCACTGGCTTGATATCTGTTTTGGTAACGCTGACTTTAACAAATGATGCTGTTGATCACCCTGTTGCTACCAGTCGATATAATTTCCATTTTCATAAACTTGTATCATATATGATATCATATCAAAATCTGCGTCATCTTTCTTTTGAGTTACTTATCAAGTAATACTTTGGCAGTATATTCGGAATCAGCTTGACTCCATGGAAGATTCCATAACAGAATCATGGAGGCACCTTCAGTTAGGTAATACTTGATCAACAAACTTATTTTGTATGCCTTTCATTATTCTTTTGTTTCTGCTTTATTCATATTTGCATTTAAATGTACAAATATATTAATGATATAAGGCATATTTTCTTCTTCATCTCCTTCATTATCACCACCACCAATGAGATAAATATTAACCTTTCGGATCTATGCAGTTTATCATTTTTTGAGGATATTTATTCTCTTATGACAGGTTTGAGCTTTTCAGACTACTTCCCTTGCATATTCAAGGGACATAAGTTCACAAGCTCCACAAAGAACTTTCTGGCAACCGATCAATCTGTCGATGAACTTTTCACTGTATTTGATGATGTTAGAAGAAGTTCAATTGAAGCTAGCGAAAAAATACTTGACTTTATTGGTAAGAGATATTTTTCATATATAAAACCAAACCAGGTGTCTAAAAGGGTAAGTCGCACCTATCAATTTTAATCAAATTACTGTATATTTACATGTTAGTAATTGTCTCATTCAATCCTTCTCCTATTTAGATTTTGTACATCATGCTTTTTTAGGAGCACGAGCCATATTTTTGGATTTACGGCAATCCTTTCTTTTCTCGTTGTATCGTGGCAATGTTGATCAAGCACGATCAGAGATTTTTATTCCACAACTCGACCAAGTAAATTCTTTTTATACTTATTCAATACTGTTCTCTGAATTAGAGTCCTTTGTTTCTTAATATTTTGCATATATATGATTTTGGGAATGTGCTCCAGGTTCTCGACAGGATATGCGATTTGATCATCGATGAACTAAGGGACCAAGTTGTATTGAGTATTTGCAGGGCATCTATGGTAATATTCCACACCCTGATTTTATATTTTCAATCAGTACATAACCTTATCCTTTAATGTACGAAATTGTTAACACAGGAAGGGTTTATTTGGATACTGTTGGATGGAGGGCCATCCCGTGCCTTCTCTGAGAGTAATGTGGAACATATGCAAGAAGATTTAACTATATTGAAGGTGAGGTTTTTATTCTTTTGAAGTTATTTGATTTAATTTGAAATCAGCTCTTTCTTTTTCATTTTATGAACCAAATTTTATATTACTTCTTGTAGGACCTGTTCATAGCAAATGGCCATGGCCTTCCTCCTGATGAGGTGGAGATGGAATCAAAATTAGTGCATCAAATTTTAGATTTGTATGCACTAAAGGTGAGTTGTCCACATGTAAATACCATCAACTACTGCATTTACCGACTAGAATCCTGAACTACTGCATTGTCTTAAGTTAGGCTTTGAACTGTATTGGTTCTATTGGCCCCTAAACTGTCGCACTTTTGAGTACCACATTAGCATTATGTTACCAAATTGCATCACTGCCAGAATACCATTAGAGAGTAACCTAATGGCCTTGTCAGCGGATCGTCAGTATATTTTAAGTGTCTTATCAGCTTTGTTTAGTGCTAATGCATGAGACCTTTTATTGAACCACATGCAAGAATAGAGGGGTAAAAAAGTTGAAAGGCTTTTGGTGGAAATAGCTACAATGGATTAGTTCAGTGGCCAAAAGCTGCCCTCTCTTCGAATTTATGGGTCAAAGCGATGATTTTACAGCCATTTGATAATGCAGAGTTATATATTGCTTAAGCATGAGATTACCAATGAAGTATGCCTCTTGAGAAATTTGCTCTTGAGTACTTTCTCTCTTTAATCCTTGTAATTTTTCTCTCTTGCATCAGACTGAGACGATTATTGAAATGTTAATGCATGCAAGTGAACAAGCGAATGGAAATTCCAAACCAGCAGTTGTAACAAGAACTGGCAAAGATGCTCAAACCCTGCTACGTGTTTTATGTCATAAGAAAGACAGAGGTGCTTCTAAATTTCTGAAAATTCATTATCAATTTCCCAGATCTTCAGGTACATAACAATTCAGAATTTTGGCTTATTTTATTTTTTACTTTTACAATGTGGAAAAGCAATCGCTCTGGTTACAAATTTTGACTTCGATTTCTAACTTTTTGTACTTTCGCTTCTCTTCAGAATATGATGATTTACCAGAAAGTAATCAGACCCCCAAGTTACCTTCTCTATCAGGTATATTCAAAAGAAGCCAATCTATTGACTGGAGTAGCACATTGACCAGACAAGGGAGTTTAAAGTCTTTCAAGAAGAAATTTCAGGAAGCCGCATCTGAAATAAGAAATAAGCCTTGGTGACGACGAGGATCCATTTTTTTTGTCAATATAGTGTTGTAATGTAAGCACAAGGTGTAGCTCTGTGAAATTTCCGTGTTTCCATAGACCATAGAAAAATGTCTTGTGGGTGTTTAATTTACATATCTATACTATTGCGTCGCTCCGTGAGCCTGAGTATTTTTGTCAGGTACCATTTAAGGCGCGCTGGAGATTTATCATTAATAATAGTAATCCGTCGTTTGCTCGGAGATGTATGCCAATTGCCCAAAAGACTTGCTAACAGTCAATCGGGGATGACCTTACCATCCCAAGTCTATTGTAATCGCCTTTTTTTTCATGAAGGTAATTTTGGAAATAATTAGGGGGTCGTAGCCCCAAACACTCTCATTATGGAAGCCTAAACGCAATACAAGGTTCATCTCATATAGAAATCAATATAAAACATTACACTCTGGGGTTGACCCTGCCCAAATTACCTTATTGGTACCACTGCTCCCCAATTAACTACACTTTTCTTTTCAAAACCCATAAAGGAAACGCCACAGTTCACAACAAGAATGCGAATGTAAAATAGAAAATGCGTGGGAGCCTCCACAAGCTGTAATGGCTTCAAAGCCTTATTTCTCATATCGACCCTCCTTCGGATGCATCTTTTCCATAGCCTCCCACGCCATGTCAAAACTGTTTCAAGCAGAGCCTCAATTTATGTTAAATTTTAACATAAAGAGTTCTCATTTAATTAAAAAAATCAATATATGATACTATATTTTTACATAGAATGTAACCTAGTACACGTGTTGAATGGTGTCCAGAGTCTGAATGAGACAAGACTAAAAATAGTCCCGAACAGTCAAAATCATTGCCGGTTGGGAAAAAAATCCTCTTTGTTTCTCTCTACCAATTTAAGTCTCAAAGACCAAAATTGTGTCATTCTGTTAAAACTTGCGAGACATTTGGCTAAGAATTGCTTGATTGGTTTTCTCCTTAGTATTGATACTTCATCTACAGGAATCTGTGTCATCTTCAATGACTCTAAGCAAGACCGCTTAGAGAGAACCTAGTTTTATTTACTTTTTTTTTTTTTTGAGGAATAGTCATATTTTATTCTTATTACTGAACTATCGTATTAGTTATCCATGATTAAAATTAAATCAGTTTGCAATACATAATATTATAATATTTAAAAGATGACTGCCAACACTTCCTATATTACATCTTAACAGTACAAAACTTGAAACATATTTACATTCTTCCCGTTCAATACTACAGTTCATTACACATTATTTCCCTGCAACGGATCTCAAAAACTTACGGAACAACACTTTTGGAAGCAAAATTACGTGAAGAAATAAGATGATAACTCTTATGAGTTGATTTTCTTATTTCTTCATTTTAGCTTTATTATAAAATAACAATAACATAACAAAAGCTAAATGATCCAACCTCTACTTCGTTTGTTACACTCGAAACAACATTACACGGCTGGCAGTATCTGCTAGCTATCTTCATCAGCATTCTCGGCATCCTCATCCCACGGCATCTCATTCTCTGTCCCTGCTGCACGCAGGGCGAGAGACACCATTGAATCTCTGATGCCTCTACCTGGCTCAGGCATACCAGAATTCATGTCCAGATCCATATCATCAGATACTGAAACATTCCTAGACCCTACTTCGGCCCTAATCGAAACACCAAACAGCTTCGTGCTGCTTCCTTCAACACAACCACTCTCGAGTAACTTGCTCGCCGGCATCAACTCCAAGATCTGCGAAGGGCCCGCTTCATCTTTGGCATCAGCAGTGTTAGTAGAGTTAAAGTCGGACACAAGATTGAAGATGTTGCCGCACAGTTTCTTCATACGGGTAAGTTCCTGTGAGAGCCGCTTATTCTCCAGGCGCAGACGGTGGTTCTCTTCCTCTAGAGTCGACGCACCATTACTATTGGAGGTAGTACCTGAGCCTGAGACGGCTGCTGGCATGGGAGGTGGAGATCCTGAAGATGTTACCTGTTCATCGCTCGAGTTTGCTGGCGATGATGCAGTGCCATCTGCTGCCTGTGCGGCTCGTGTCGGCGAGAATTTCTGCCGGCGGCGGATTTCACGGAGTAGTCTCTTTTCATTCCGCCGGAAATTTTCATTTGTGAATTCCCATCTATCAGAAACTTTCCGAAATCCCTATAAAATAAAACACAAATTCGAACTTAATGATCTAATAAATATATAGATTAACAGATGAATCAGCTAAGAATCTCAAATGGATAATCGAGAAATTTGCATAATTCTCTTTACCTGCCTCAGCCATAGAGATATATTTGCATAATTCTGCTTTAAATAAAGAAAGAATAATACATCCAAATCTCAAATCTCTTATCTCTAGCCTTATTATATGCTCTCTCGTCTTCTAATTCGGAGGAGCACATATTTTATATCTTCGGAAGATGACAAAACAGTATGGTGGGCTATCTCTCTGTTTTTTTTTTTTTTTTTTTTTTTTTTTTTGATAAGGAGTATGGTGTGTTATCTGACTAGTCTCCCTACTGGGATTGGCAACTTGGGCCCAACTATGTGCTCAAAAGGAGACAAAAATAGTACTAGGGAGGAAGAGTCCCATACTAAAGAAGCCAAAATTTCAAGTATTAATACCATTAATATTTCAAAATTTAATTTAAACTACATATTATATGCAATGTTTAATTTTGAAGTATTTGAAATTACGTTTCATATACAATCGAGATGTCAAAAACCATAAGCACCAACTTACATTTCAAAATCCATAATGTTGCATAAAGATTACTTACAATCATATAATAATAGGACCAACAACTCAAATTTGTAATGAGATGTACAAAATTAAAAATGATTCCAACCAATGAAAAATCCAATACCACTAGTACTTTTTGAATTTTTGATAGCGAATAGTTTCTGGAAAATACATTTTGCATTTCCAAATACAGGATATATTTTTATTGCTCATTTACGTTAATTTGCATAAGAAAGAATTACGCATTTTGCTGGGCGGTTGGGGAAACAAAGAATAAGAAAACATAACAGTGAGACAAAACGACGATGATATTTGATTATTCCTCCAACAACAATTACGCATACTCGAATAATTTTATAAATATACGCTGCCATTTGAACACCACTGGTATCATCAAGCATTAGATGCAAGTCCAACAAGCCAACCAAACTACCCATGATTCATTTGATTCATGGATTAATTGTTAGCTTATTATATGTAATTGTTCTTCACATTGCATATCAGCCAAAATACAAATGATCAAAAGCTCAATAGAACAAGCAAGCAATCAATCAATGATCATCTCATCAATCAATTGAACTTACATAGGTATTGAGCTGTCGCACGAAGCTCGACAAGTTGCTATGCTTGAAGAACCTCGGCAGGATATCACGAGCAAACTCAGCTGGCCGCCACACTACAAAGCTGGTGCCGTCTGTGTTCCATGAGATCACTTCATCGATGCTATGATCATCAACAAGCTGATATGTTTTTGTCAGGAATGGGGTAACCCTCTGCCCATTTCCATTTCCATTTCCATCTTCTAAAGGGGCCATGTACCTACCTCTCTTATAATCTCTACTTTCCAGCTGAATTTGTAAGGTCTCTAGTCAAGAAAGTTCTTAGAAGGTACTAGTAGTTTCTAGTTTTTTTGGATGTTTTCTACATTTGGCAGTTGAGAGAGATTGATATAAGTGTGTGGTTGAGAGTGAGAGGGAGAGATATTTAAGTTGACCAAGTACGGAGGAAGCTGTTGGTCGCGTGGGGTAGAAAAGAGAGGAGGTGGGGCAGCCCAGTCGAGTGGGAAAGTTTCTAGAAGAAGAAAGTAACAAAAAATAGAAACGACCAGAAGCATCGCTTGGGTTCGATTCTTCTAGAAATTCGGCGGGACCGCAGAAGCGACCAAGAAATGGAAACAACCAGAAGCTCCTCTAGACTGGGATGCTTCTAGAATTTCTTCTAGAACGCGCGAGGATTCTTCGAGAAATTCGGCGGACAACATAAAAAAAAACGACTAGAAGCTGAGAAGGGGATGTACGATTGTTCTAGAGAAAGTTGGTGATGTTCGATGCATCCAGAAGGTTCCACCTCTCCGAGTATTTAATGTAGGTCTTACCGTCTTACACATATAGGGTCAAGCTGTCAGCTTCGAATGCTTGCTCACTGGTCACATTAAAATAATAAAAAAAAGACTGGTCACTGGTCTCCGCGTTTTTTTAGTGTGTGACTGTGTGTGTATATATATACTCTTTTGTTTATTTATAATTATAATGTTTTACGCTTGAATGGTCAGCATACATACTTTCAATTTTGAGGTATTTTTTAATATTAACCTATAAGTAAAATTTAATTTTAAAATGTAATGGTTTAAGAAATAAAATTTGGTCATGGATAAATTTTTTATCCAAGGTGAAATATAAATTATTCATTTAATATGATTAATAACTGTGATTGATTATAATTTGAATGAGTTTTAAAGACTCAGCCATAAATCATGGCAGAATTCTTTATTTTTTATTTAAATATGCATTTAAATCAGATATATCATTAAAATTTAGATGTAAGTTTAATATTATTTTGAGTTTTGCTTTGGCGAGTCTCACTCAAATTCTTATATCTTATCTAATTCAAAATGATCGATCAAAACAGTCCAATACAATGTCCCTATTGAAATCTCCATTCAAACTAAATTTTACATTTTTTTTTGAAATTTTAAAGTATTTTAAAATTTTAGATAATCGTTAATCTAATTAGTTCTGAACAATTCAAAAAACAGTAGTTTTTAAAAAATAAAAAAATACTTATAATTTTTTTAAAAATATAAAATTTGGTCCGCATGAAAATTTCAATAGTGAGATCTTATTGGACGATTTGAATCATGTTATTTTTCAGATTTACTTTTTTATATGAGATGGAGTATAAATTTGTGAAGTTTATAGAGAATGACCAAATTAGTGGGAGTGATCATATTATTGATCATTCTGGTATTCCTATTGAATTGGATAATATTCCATCAAATTTAGGTTCAAGAAATATTGAAATCCAATGGATGAAATTCCACAACTGGCCAATGATAGTAATATAGATCATATTGAGAATTCAAATTCAAATTTAACATTAAGGAGATCTAATGGGGAGAAAAGACCAGCTATATCTAGTGATTATGTGATGTATATACAGTACTTGTACGAAGATATTGCAAGTTTAGAAAAGGATCATGACTCATGTGAAAATGTGAGTGCTGAAATAATCCTATATCCTATAATATTTCAATAAGCGATGAAATACAAACAGTCTATTTTGTGGTATAATATTATAAAAGATGAGATGAAATCAATGAAAACTAACGATGTCTTAAACTTGATCAAGATGCCTGAAGGTTTTAAACATATTGGTTGTAAATGAATTTATAAAACCAAGAAGGATTCATCGACTAACATTGAGAGATACAAAATCAGACTTGTTGCCAAAGATTTTACTAAAAAAAAAATCGACTACGAAGACATCCTCGTATCAGAAAAAGTTCCTTTGTGTAATTCTAGCATTGGTGGCTCATTTTGATTTTAAGTTACATTAAATGAATTTGAAAATGACATTCTCAAACGATAAGTCTATATATGGTTTGAAACAAATCTTCCGATAATGATATTTAAATCTCCCTGAGATAATTTCTTTATATAGTTTTGAAGGAAATACCAATGGTCGGTCGGAGCCCAAATTTATTTTTTAGTATTATAAGTGAATGACACTATTCTAGTATAACTAATAATAAAATTATTTTGCGTGAAGTGAAGTAATATTTTTTTTTAATTTTGATATGAAAGATATGAGTAAGACATCCTATGTTATAGGAATAATAGAGATAGACATAAAAGAATTTTAGGTCTATCTCAATAAGCATATATCAATCAAATTCTAGAAAAATTTAGAATGAAGAATTGTTCGTCGAACCCTGTGCTTATGTTATAAGACCTGACATAAATTTTGCCATTGAAATATTGGAACGATTCCAAAATAATTTGGGATAGGCCACTGAAATGAAAGTGTTAAGGTATCTTCAAGAAATGCAAAATTACATGCTTACTTACTGACAGACCAATAATTTATTTAAAGATATTAGAATACGCAGATCCTGATTTTGTCGACTATGATGATACTTACAAGTCAACATCAGATTATATTTTTATGTTAGCCAGTGTCGCTATGTTATGAAAAAATGTCAAACAGACACTTATTGTCACCTCTACTTTGAAAACAAAATTTGTTGCATGTTTTGAGACATCTTCTCATAGTGTCTGGTTGAAGAGTTTATTGAGAGACTTAAAATCATTGTTGGTAAGGCATTGAGGATTCTGCAAATAATTCTACTGCGGTTATTTTAGCTAAGAACAATAAACTTGATAGTGGAAACAAACACATTGATATCAAGTATTTATATTTAAAAGAGCACATTAAGAATGAAAAAAATCGGTGTATTTAAAAGCAAACACATTGATCATTGAGCATATTCACACAAAATCGGTACTAGCTGATCAATTAATTAAAAATATGCCACCACAGAAGTTTATAGATCATGTAGCAAATATAAGACTTGATACCATTTAGTGAAAATTTCTTATCATATTGTATGATGTGATTGTAAAACTCTTCATATAAAATTAATATTATTCAGATTGATTGTGCACATATATTTGGTTGATTAATCATTAAAATTTAAAATAATATTCTAAAATTTGATCTAAAATAAACATTGAGTTTATTCATTAATATTATTTTATCGATCACATAAATGTTAAGCTAAAGTTGCGGGGTGCATAATGCATGAAAAGTAAATTCGCACAAAGTAGATTTACTTTCATGATTCATGTATTCTTATATATTTTACTTTTGACATAAAAGTTATAGGTGCATTTATGATTTCAAGATGGACAATTTAGACGACAATGTTTTAATCGAATATGTAGAAAAATTTTCTAAGGACAATCTGTAGACGGTCCTAGACAATCTAGACAAATTGGATAAGCTACACGAACAGTCTAGACAGTCCGAATCATAATTGACATCTCTTTATTTTTTTGGTGTGATCTCAGCCACGAATTTGCACTCTATGATTGTTATTTTTGGTGACCTCTTTTTTTTCTCAAATAAAGACACTATTTTTATATATATAGAAGAATAGAAAGGGACGAAGAGAGACAAAGTCAGAACCGATATCTCAAGTTCACTATCAAAATAAGGGAAGAAATTTTGATTTTATAGTGCTCTTTTTAGTGTAGTATTTTATAGAATTTTCATTTCATCATTCACAAGTGCAAGCATGAGAGACAATAAAATTGATCTTGATTTATTTTCGCATTCAAAGTCGTTAAATTGCTAACAAATGTATTCAAACATGAATAACTTCAAGATGAAGGGTGTTCCTCTTCACCACGTTGGCGTGTTTGGTTGCATGGATAAAGAATAAAAATAAGAATTTAAAAATTCATGTCTATTCATATTCTTTATTCATATTTCAAGATTTTGTTAGAATATGAATAAACATTCGAATAAGTCCAAATTCCTTATTCGTGTGTTGTTTGAATTTTACGCGAATAAAAAATTTAGAATTTATTCTAATTCACACCCTTATTCCTATGCATCCAACATGAATAAGAATTACTTATAATCTTGGTTAATACTGTGTTTTAGTTTTATTTTGTCAATTTTATTTGGTATAATTAAAATAACTATAAGACTGGTGGGGCGTTGAAAAGTGAGGAATAATGAAATAAAAATAACAATTTGCTGATCATTTTCCCGTGTTTTACCGATATTTTATTTCTTTGATACTATATATATATATAGATTAACAGATGTATCAGCTAAGAATTTCAAATGAATAATCGAGAAATTTAAGTATGAGAACTAATATATAAGGCCATAAGGGCCCTTCTTTTCTGCCTCAACCATAGATAGAGGTGCCAATATCACGTTGTTTCGAATATTTTCGTTCCATTTCGTTCGAAACGGAATAAGAACAGAGATAAAAATGATTTCGTTTTCAAAAATGGAACGAAGAGGAAACGAATATTGATAAACATTAGTGTTTCGTTTATCAAAAACTAGACTGAAATCAATAAAAAATAGCTGAAATTAATGAGAAATGAATAACGCAACATAAAACGAAACGGAACCAAAACAAATTATAATTTTTCCGTTTCTACTCGTTTGACACTCTTAACCATAGAGATATATTTGACTACAACTTTTAATAGAGAAAGAATAATACATCCAAAACTCTGACCTTATTATTAGGCCGTCAAACATGAAGCTGGTATATTTCGTTTTCGTTCAGTTTTTGATAACATAACAAAATTACAATTCGTTTCCGTTCTGCTTCATAAAACGAAACAATTTTTCATTTTGTTTTTAGGTATATTCTTCATTTTCCATTAATTTGAGCTATTTTTCATTAATTTCAGTCCGATTTTTTATAAACGAAACACTAACGTTTATCATTATCCGTTTCATTTCCATTCCATTTTTAAAAATATAACTTTTTTCCTCTCTGTTTCTGTTCCGTTTCAGATGGAATGAAACAAAAACTTCGAAACGGACTTGAGAACACTACTTATTGTATGCGAAGATGACAAAACAGTATGGTTTGTTATCTGACTAATCTCCCTTCTGGCAACTTGGCCCCAACCATGTGCTCAAAACAGGGGCGGAGGCACGTGTTCTCCAAACTGGGTTATTGCCCCCCATATTTTCAAAATCACCCCTTAAAAGTGCAAAAATTACATAGAATGCAGTTTGATTTATTCAACTTGCCCCCCTAAAAATTCTAAAATTTCAATATGGTATCTCTTTGCCCCCCTTGTTCTTACATTCTGGCTCCGCCCCTGGCTCAAAAGGAGAAATACTACTAGGGAGGGAGGAAGAGTCCAATACTAAAGAAGCAAAATTTTCAAGTATTAACAACATTAATATTTCAACATTTAATTTAAACTAAATATGATATGCAACGTTTAATTTTGAAGTATTTCAAATTAAGTTTCATATAAAATCGAGATGTCAAAAACCATATGCACCAACTTATATTTCAAAATCCACTTTGTTACACAAAGATTACTTACAATCGTATTATGATAGGACCAACAACTCAAATTTGTCATGAGATATACAAAATTTAAATAAAGAAAAAAAAATGATTCCAACCAATGGAAAATCTATTACCACTAGTAGTACTTTTGAATTTTTGATAGCGAATCCTTTGTATTTTTCTATTAATGGAAAATACTTTTTGTATTCCCAAATACAGGATATATTATACTTTAATTGCTAATTTACGTTAATTTGCATCGCTGGGGAAACAAAGAATAAGAAAACACAAGAGTGAGACAAAACGACTGCGATATTTCATTATTCCTCCAACAACGATTACGCATACTCGAATAATTTTGAACACCACCGCTATCATCAAGCATTCCAACAAGCCAGCCAAACTATGCATGATTCATTTGATACATGGATTAATTAATTGTTTGTTTATCATGCGTAATTGTTCTTCACATTAATTGCAAATCAGCCGAAATACAAATGATCAAAAGGTCAATAGAAAAGCAATCAATCAATTGAACTTACATAGGTATTGAGCTGCCGCACGAAGCTCGACAAGTTGCTATGCTTGAATAACCTCGGCAGGATATCACGAGCAAAATCAACAGGCCGCCACACTACAAAGCTGGTGCCTTCTGTGTTCCATGAGATCACATCATCAATGCTATGATCATCAACAAGCTGATATGTTTTTGTCAAAAATTGGGCAACCCTCTGCCCATTTCCTTCTTCTGAAGGGGCCATATATATACCTACCTCTCTTATAATCTCTACTTAATTTCCAGCTGAATTTGTGAGGTTCTTAGAAGGTACTAGTAGTTTCTAGTTTTTTTTGAATGTTTACTGCATTTGGCAGTTGAGAGAGATTGATGTAATTGTGGTTGGAGAGGCTGAGAGTAAAGATATTTAGTTGACCAAAAATAGTCTAAGTACGGAGGAAGCTTTTTTTTTATATATATTTCAAAAAACTGTTGGTCGCGTCGCGTGGGGTAGAAAAGATAGGAGGTGGGGCAGCCCGGTAAAGTGGGAAAGTTTCTAGACGAAGAAAGTAACAAAAAAATAGAAACGACCAGAAGCATCGCTTGGGTTCGATTCTTCTAGAAATTCGGCGGGACCGCAGAAGCAACTAAGAAATGGAAACGACCAGAAGCTCCTCTACTGGGATGCTTCTAGAATTTCTTCTAGAACGTGCCAGGATTCTTCGAGAAATTCGGTGCCCGATATAAGAAAAACGAATAGAAGCTGAGAAGAGGATGTACGATTGTTCTAGAGAAAGTGGGGGATGTTTGATGCTTCCACAAGGTTCAACCTGTCAGCGGTCAAGCTGTCAGCTTCGAATGCTCACTGGTCACATTAAATTAAAATAAAATAAAAAAAGACTGGTCACTGGTCTCTGCGTTTTTTTTTTTAGTATAATATACTCTTTTCTTTATTTATATTTATTTATAATTATAATGTTTTACGCTTGGATAATCAGCACATATACTTTCAATTTTGAAGTATTTTTAATATTACCCTATAAGTAAAAATTAATTTTAAACTGTAATAGTTTTAGAAAGAAAACTTTTGTTATGGATAAATTTTTTATACAAGCTGATATATAAATTATTTATTTAATATGATTAACATCTGGGATTGATTATGATTTGAATGACTTTTGAAAACTCATCCATAAACCATGGCAGGAATTTTTATTTTTAAATATGCATAGGAATGAGATATATCATTAAATTTAGATGTAAGTTAATGTTATTTTTCAGATTTACTTTTTATATGAGACGGAGTCAAAATTTTCAAATTATGTTTATGTTTAGTATAATTAATATATCGAATTTTGAGCATATATCCTTTGCACAAGAACAAACCATTTTGCTAGTTGTAGTTTGCATATTTCGGATCAATTCTTATTGGTTTTTGAAGTGCATTGAATAAGAGCTAGAATAAAACAAACTTTGTTTTTGTATTTGTTTTGTATTTTTGTTGGAGCACGAAGAAGTCATTTTAGACCAAATCAAACATAAAAAGCTTGTTATTATTTTTGTTTAAGGTTCTTGTTTTTATTCAAGGTGTATCCAAACATGAATAATTTTAGCAGGGGCGGAATCAGGAGAGCGAGTGTAGGCTAAACATTAGTTAATATTTAGAATTTCAATTTAGAGATATTAGTTGATCATTTCTGGACTAAGTCTCTCGTATGTATCTCAATTCTCAATTTCTTAGCAGTCAGAAAAACCTAAACTTCGCTTAGACGCTTAGTTGAGTGAACGCTTGCTTTTCTCTCTCGTTGCACAGATTGCCAGCATCATCGCCGCATCGGTGTGCTACACCTACCGTGCTACGTAGCCTACACGACTCTGCTACTTCACGACCTCGATGACTCCACGGTCTCCGCCCAACTAGCGGTTCTCCTAATCTCTTTCACGGCTCCACAACTAGGTGAGTGAACTACTTAACTTCACTAGATGGACCCGTTCCGGCTCCGCCGGAACAAATTACTCTGAAAAAATTGGGATTAATCCTTTTATTGTCTATATTGATGAAAGTTTACTGAATAATTAGGTTTAAAAGAATTGGATAAGTTTAAAAAATCATAAGCTCTACATCAAATACTGCAGCTATTACTGACACTCACTTTGTATTATAAGTCTGCATTGCAATTTTTTTTTCAAGACCTCAAATCAGATATTTTGATCTACTAACACATAACAAATCAAGCTACACGTGTCTCAAATTTAAATATATTTATCTACTTTGATATTTTTAACAATAATTTTGATCGAGAGAAATTAAAAACTCTTGAAATTAACTGTTCAACGATATCATACAGAACCAAGGGTACTTTTAGATGAACTGCTTTGTTTTCCCCTTTCTGTATTTGAAGCATTGAAAGCCACCTTGAGCCTTTCTTTAGTTTCCTTGTTTTGAATGTTGATTGTACCATGAAACCCGGTACGTAGAAATGCATGATGTACCTGTAAACCAAATCAAATCTATAGAGGAAAAAAAATGAAACTTTTAGAACCATATAATGACATATTCAACAATATCATACAAAACCTAGAAAATCTACTTTCAAATGAATTTTTTCTCTTTTTGTTCTTGAAGTGTTTTAGGTCATCTGTTAATTTGAAAGAGAAATGCACTGCGGTTGAATTGAACTTCAAAAAAAGACAGGACAAATCAAGTCAATTTATAAACACAATAAAAATAAAGTAATACATCATCCATAATGAAAGTTCAAAGATTTGACAGAACTAATCTGATTGTAGAAGACCTTGTGCATAAATTTCATATTTATATTGTGAAATCCTAAGAGCATTTTTTTAATATTTAGATATTTGCCACCATCAAACTTAATAATTAGAGATATAACACTGTTAAATTGTAATGAGATTTATGCCAATATAAAACGGTTAAAATTAGTTTCATGCCATTAATTTCTAATTTGAGAAATACCACTCTAACTTTGTAAAAATATCCATAATAATAGAAAAATTCTATAAATTAAGCCTAACACAACCTTAAATAAAATAAAACTTTGAAAGTATATACATAAGAATGTACCAGATTTTATATCTCATTGATTAGCTACAAATTTTATCATAAATCAAACCATTCCATGTGTATGGCTGGGTACCAGGTATTATTGACCATCCTTCAACATTTACTCCAATTATGCTACTGTTTAGAAAACACGTGTATAAGAAATTTGACAAGTAAATTCAATAAAAGTTTTACTTTACTCTAAACTCTGAACCTAGACCCATAAGTCTGCATGATGCAGTAATTAAGAAGTTCTGCTACATTTGCCACTAACACGTCTATATTTTTAATGAGAAATATATGATGCTCCGTTTTTATTTTGAGGAGCTTGGAGGTTTCGTCATAATATGAGGACTTCATGCAAATTAATTCCGCACAAAAATATTAGTATCTGACTCTGTCCTGCATTGCAATTTGTTAGCAAAGGTGTAGGCCCTACAGAATCTAGTTATACAAAAGTATTTGATAGACTACCCTTTCACTATTACAAACGAATTGCACCAAAAAAATATAGTTTTTCATTTGCTTTTTATTCTCAAGCTAGATATTAATATATACCTGTTGTTAACTAATAAAATGTTTTGAACCTAAATGGCTCCTATATTAATTGTCAAATCGATGCTTAAAAACTATGTTATTTTAGCAAAGCCTAAAAATATTTTTGTGATATTAAAATGACATTGTTTTTAGAGATGGTATAATAAAAATAATAATATAAGATCAACAAATTTGGAACTAACCTTGTATCCCGTTTTTTCTTCATCACTTTCTAGTACATCCCTTGTAAATTTTTCCCTGTGAGTGAATATGTCTCCCTGAAACCTATAGAAGCCCAGATATTATCAAAAACATATTTCCATTTAAAATGCATGTACTTTAAGTGTCGACCAGACAATTAGAATTTTATTTTATTTGAAATTCTTAACTTTATGGTCAGTGACTAATTGAATAAATCTGAACAAAAGAACCTTTGCATCTTTTAAGTTATTCCTATTTTAATTTCTAGCTCCATATTCTAGCAATCCTTATTTCACAAAAAAGACACAATATCAAAATATACAAATAAAATACAGATACAAACCTGACGCTGAGGCGTTCAAAAATAGTTTTGGCTCAGAATCAAAATCAATACAATTTTCACTTGTTTTGACAAAAGTGACACTCTAAATTATAAAGCTTCATTTTAATCCTAGACTAACGTTCCTGACTTTCCTTAATACCATTATTTGATAGAAATTATCTTTGCTTGAGAGACTCAGAGTGGTTTATTAAGGGCCATAACCTAAGTAATCATTGCAAAAGTAATAGATAGATGGCAAAATGCAAGAGATAATACGCTAATTACTGGCTCAATGAGCAGTTTAGTCTTTGCTCTTTAGGCAAAAAAAATAGGTCAATACGTCAAGAAATGCAAATTCTAGGCGATTTTTTTCTCACCAGCAAGAAATTTTTGTGCCTTCCTTTATATGGTGTTGTTTTCAAACTTTCCTAATCCAATGAGAGTAGTTTTTTTTTTTTTTTTTTTGAGGAGGTAAAAATTTATAAATTGGAAAATAATGAAGTCAAATTGGCTACTCAACAGAAAGGTTATTACTCTTTAGCATTCTCATAATTTAGCCCTTGTTTCAAACAAATTTAGGCCTGGTATTGTAATTGTGCGGCGTGAGTTTTGATCTCATATAAAGTAGGCCAGCATCTTAGTTTGTAAGTACATGCAATCTTATCGACAAAAATTCTTTTTCTCAAAGGCCAGTCGGCAAATAGCCGATGGTATAATGCACTAACTAAGGGTCTGATCGGAATGATTTTTTAAGAGAGTTCAATTCAATTCAATAGAATAGAGTTCAATAGAAATGATTTTTCAAATGAAATCCGGCGATTGGAACAAATAGAAAAAGAATTGAATAAAAATGAATTTTGTGATCGATACCTTATGAAAATAGAAAAGAAATGATTTCATCTCCTTCTATTTGACCATTTTACCCTTGCTTCCTTTAAAATCTTGTGATTTATGTCTGGTATATATCTTGTGATTCCTCATTGGAATCGATAAATTGGATCATGATCTTACTCCAGTAGAGGCCATGCGCACAGCTATCTTGAAATACAGAAATAGACATATTAATCAGCCAGTATATACTGGCACATGCCTTGACAATTTCATTTTTTTCCAGTAGAGGCCGTGTGCACAGCCCCAAAATAGATTATCCCTGAAAATACAAATAATTTTGTATACAAACATACTGGTTGTCCCCATGCCAGTAGAGGCCGTGTGCACATGCCTGGGAAGGGACTAAAGGACTCATTTTATATACAAACAAACAAAATTTTAATGGAGCTGATCGTGTGAACTAATAAAAGAACTTTGCTAAATTTTGGAAAAAGACAAATAAAATACAAAATAGTAGTTTAAAACAATTAGCACTATGATGATATTTTTGGTCATAAACAATGTTTTGAATTAAATCACACATAGCCATATGCATGACTTCCTTCACCAATAAACCTAGTTTGCTCAGTACATCCTCACAAATAGAATTGAGTATCTAGATATTAAAGTAAAACAATTCCAAGTAGACTACAGAAATCAAACGGCTATCTAGCAAATTTGGCTATGTTATCCCAATCCAACAATTTAAGGCAGAAATCAAACGCACCTAAAGTAACTCTAGCCCCGTAGCCTACAGAAAAAGAAGAGAATGATGGAAAAAGGGGACTCAAAGATACCTAAACAGATATGTCGCTGCTGCTTGCAAGGAGAAGAGCACAGCGGGAAAAGCGGGGCAACGCTTATCGTCAGAAATCGGAAGACCCGACTTTGTGGTCTCTGCTGTTGGGACTTGGGAGAGGACGGAACTGTGTAGAGAAGTAGAAAGAGCAAGACTGATTCTGCTATTTGCGTTTGCATCTCTGGTTTCCTATCTGCGCCGATTGAAGAAGAAGGGATAAAATGAAACCCAAGCGATCCTCTATAACCACCAGCGTATAACCATATGTAGTAAATAGACATCCTTTGGGATGCATGGCCCGTCTCATCTATGTACACATGAACGTGTATGTAACAACTTACTCCCAGAAAATCAGATTGTAGATAGCCGTATACGTTTAACCAACCGTGTCTCTTCCAGTATTATATACGCTATCACACTAACCAAACACAGAAGACCATACAAAATTATGCACAGAAAATCCAAAACACTGTTCATTCACTGTTCATTTTTGTTGGCATTACACGGCAAACATTATAGATATATAAATTATAAATTCTGACTTTCTGAGGTTTTTGCTAATGAATAATAATATTATATGTTAAAATCATACTAACTTTGCGAAAGTTAATAATCACAAACTTATTGTGTCTGCAAAGATACGAAGGCATGTTGTCATACAAATACAGTGAATAATTATTTTATTTGATGTTAAGTCATGATGTTTTTGAAAAATAAATAAATAAATGTTGGTTAGTTTGTATTTGATGTGGTGTTTCAGTCTCGTCTAAATCAATAATATTGTATGACAGATCTTCACACAAAAAACACATGAAAAGACACCACCTAGAACCATAATATAACCACAAAAATTTCTAATGACGTTAAAGAAAATAATTTTCTATAACAAACCCCCCGCCCCCAATAATCATAAATCGAACAACCTTGATTAATTGCTGGACAAAAAAAATAAAGAATACTATTCACGTTGCGTCATCACACATCCCCAATTATGGGTGCGTTTGGATCGTTGGAAGAAAGAAGAAGAAGAAGGAAGAAGAAGAAAAAAAATTATAAACAATTCAAACTCTTCACAAAATTACACACTTCCCAATACTTCTTCCCACTTCTTTCCTTCTTCCCTTCTTCCCACACCTATCCAAACGCACCCTATAAGAGTATAAAATCGTAAAATAATAAAATATCTAATTTTTTTTTTGGTATATAAATAAAATTGAGCAATTAAATTGGCCTTTTGAATATATAAGAAATCAAGACTTGAAACTGTATGACTAATAAATCACTATAAAATACATCATAGATGAGAATCAGTTCTTGATCTAGAGGCAAAGAGCAACACATCTATGATAGAGATCGTTGATTCGAAATTTTGCTAGAGGATTTTTGTAACATTTAATTTTGAAATAAGTTAAAAAGTTTGAGCACCATCTTATCTTAATAAAAAAGAAAAAAAATCATAGACGAACTCAAAAAACAAATTATATCATATAAAAGTAAAATTTATGGAGTTTGTTCTATAAGCTCAGTGTCTTATATATTATATCGTAGGACCAAAAGGCGTACATATCTATCAACAAACCTGAGATTTGGTCCGTGTTCCTTGAAAATTCATCAATAAAATCTAAAGTTAACTTAATGTTAATTTGGAAATTTTATTTTTTTTTCCCGAAAACTAAATTTTGGAATTTCCGTATATTATGTCATTCTGATATATTATGCAACAGATGGTAAAAAGCAAAGGCTCACCACTACTAGCTAGTCTGCGACTATAAGACTATAGGTAGATCAAAACGCCGTTACTTAGTAAATAAATCACAGTAAGGCTGATTAAAATTATTTTCATGCGGGATTTTATTTCATTTCATTTCAATGGAATTGATTTTGTGAGATTTTGTTGGATCTAATAATATAGAAAATTCTGACCAAATTACGTAAAATTCATCCATTTCGAAAAAAAAAATTTCTAATGAAATGTAAGAAAATTCCATGTTAGAGCCTGATCAAAGGTAGATTTCGAGAAACAACATGTCAGAATTCTGAAAAAAAATTAAAAATAATATTAAAATAATCCTGAATTTCAAAAAAAAAATTTTGAAATTTTTTAAATGGTGTCGCGATAGATATTAACTAGTATCGGCTTTTGAAAAACCGATATTAGCTATGTCAAAAATTTTGTAGATATTGAACCATGGCATGATTTCTAGTTAATTACATTTTTTTGCAATAGACAAGAGGAGGTTTTGCAGGCTATGTCAAAGATTTTGTAGATATTGAATCGTGCTAGTGGGATAATTGGTACGTAAGCTGGTGCAGGTACTCGGTTTACACGCTACTCTTTACATTGTGTGTGTTTCAATGACCGCCACTTAGACATAACTCGCGAGACTGGTAAATTTTCAAACCTGTTGTATCTGTAAATTTCTCATTTAAAGGTGCATGTGAAATGATTGAAGCTGCTGTGAACCAAACCCTCTTTGATTCTGATATTTGGAAATGCTCTGGTATCTTATCGAGAATACAATTGTTTTTCTGGAAAATAATTCATGATGCTATCCCGGTTAAGGCAGCTTTTGCTAGGAGAATGAGAATTCCTGCCCCTTTGTGAAATATGTGGACTGGATGAAGATGATGCAATTGATGCACTGTTCCTGTGTACCAGGACTAAACACTGCTGGCTTGCCTCTAATTTAGGTTTGAGAGTGGATGCATTGCCTCAACAGGTTGTACCGGATTTGATCTTTATCTTTTAACAGCTCACTGGGGATCAACTAGTGTTATTTGTGAATATTTTATGGTCATTCTGGAAGGCGAGGTGTAAGGAGGTGTATGAGGGGAAAAATATAGTGATACAACAGGTTTTGCGTGATGCGGCTTCTCTTCAAACTCAGACCAAGTGCATTGGAGGGCAAAGTAGGATGAGAGGCATCACAATCAACATTACAGCACACCCAGTTGTGATTGGTAAGTATTTAAGATGGATGGTTCGTATAAGGAGGAAGGAGGAGCAAGTTGGGCCTGCACGTTTTATGAGAATAATGAACTGATTCAGTATGGTTTAAGGGCTGGGGATGCCACCTCTCCACTGCATGCAGAGTTATTGACTGCTCTCAATGCTGCCTTACACGATGCTCTACGCATTGGATGGCTTGAGGCAACCTTCTACACTGACTGTGAAGTTGTTTCTGAAGTGCTAAATGGTGTTTTGCCTCCTGAGACTGTTAATTGGCGAGTTTACCTTCTATTTTTGGATATTATCTCAGTTTTCAAACACCATGAAAAATCTGGTCTGCTGCTATGCACCTAGGGAACAATTGACACAAGAGCATGAGTTGGCTAATATTGCTAGAGTTAGATAATTGACATTCTGTTTGGTTAGATGGTAAAGGATGAGATGAAAAGTAAAATATAGAGGGAAATGGAAAGTAAATTAAATTTACTTTTTCTTGTTTGGATGAATAATAAAAATGAAAAAAAATAATTTTTACTTTGCCTCTTATGTCTTATTTGGATGAATTAATTTAACAAGGGTAAAAAAATAAAATTGACAAATTTATTCATGAACCCTTCAAACTCAATCTGTTTATTTCAAACATAATATGTCTATTCGAGATTGTGTTACTGGGTGTAACGTACACTAATAAAAAATTATGCGACTTTTAAATTGTAACAGCAAATTAACTAAAAAATGTACGTGCAAGTACCAAATGCACCAGTCTACGTCGCAAGTACCAAATGTGTACCAAATACACATCCATTTGGATTAACCAATATGTTGGCACATTTGATATCTCTGTGTATGATTATGTGGTCGTGTAGGTAACTCAACCCTTTTAAAATTTGTTGTGTGTATGCTGAGACGTGAATTTTGAATATTGTACTTTTGTTATAAAGATGTTAAGGAGCCTTGTGTAGCTAGTTCAAGAAATATGTGCAACTTTCCATATGTCCTATCGATTGCATAGCAATTCACCTTTTATTCACCCTGCTACCGAACCTACTGTACCTGTACACAATATGAACCAGTAATCGGCTCCAAATCCAATAGTCTATCTTATTCCTTTATTATTGCAGAAAAGAAACTGCAAACTACTCATAAAACAAATCCTACAATAATAAGAAAAAAACAGAATCCAAGCAAATTCAAAATTTAACTCCACGCATTGATTCATCCCAACTTTATTGTTGTCCTTCTCTTTCAGTAACTAGGAATCAAAATCAGAACCTTAGTAGATAGTACACATTTGTTAAAAAATAAGTATTACAAATAGATGGGAACAACAAAGATCCAACACTAGTAAACAAAATGAGAGAAGAACTAAAAAAACCACAGTATAATACTTTGTATAATTACAAAAATTGTAAATATTATTGTTCCGTTCCAAACTCAACTAATTTGCATAGAGTATAATACTTTACAAACCAAAAGATATGCAAAGCTCTTGTGAGACTGCAGCGACCTAAATCAGAACACAAAGTACAAAACTTCAAATTAAGCAATCAAAACAGAACATGAAATCTGGTGGCCGGAGAGAGAAGAAAAAAATATGGTTACCTGAACGATGGAGAGAAACGGCAGGAGTCGTGCTCAAATACGAGGGAGGTCGTGCATAAGGAAACTCGCGTCGACGAAAATCGCACGCCAAGCCAGGGGGTATCGTAGTCAATATAGATCTCAGCGGTTCTCCACAATTTTTCTTTTCCTCATGTCTCCTCCGATTCGAGGGGGGAATAATTTGCATAGAAAGGACAAAAAATAAAAGTGAATCTAGTCCCTTTGCTAAATATTTTCCATCGCAATTTTCTTCCAACTAAACATAAATAATTTTCGATTTTTACCTCCATTCCCGTCCCTTCCTAACCGTTCCCTCTCAACCAAACAGAGTGTGAATGTAAGTATGTAACTGGTTATACTTTTGATCTTTAGTTTCAGCCTCAGTAGTTTTGTTCCTCCTTTTCTTTCTTTCTTTGGAAGGACAACAACTTTTTCTTCCCCGTTTATTTTTCTATAGGCTCGATGCAGAAATAAAAAAAATAGCTTCTTTTTATTTCTAAATTTATTATAAACAATCTAAACTATTCACAAAGTTACACACTTCCCAATACTTTTTTTTCTTATTTTTCTTATTCCCACACCATCTAAACGGAGCCATAGTATAATTGTACTCTTTTCATTTTAATTAATTGCCTACGGGACATTTGCCAAAAAAAAAAAAAAGAGTGAGAGTAAAGATATTTAGTTGACCAAGTAGTCAAGCACGGAGGAAGCTATTGGTCGCCTGGGGTAGAAAAGACAGGACGTGGGGCAGCCTGGTCAAGTGGGAAAGTTTTTAGTAGAAGAATAAAGTAACAAAAAATGGAAACGACCAGAAGCATTGCTTGGGTTCGACTCTTCTAGAAATTCAGCGGGACAGCAGAAACAACCAAGAAATGGAAACGACCAGAAGCTCCTCTAGACTCTAGAGTGGGATGCTTCTAAGAATTTCTTCTAGAACGCGCGAGGATTCTTCGAGAAATTCGGCGCCCTATAAAAAAGAAACAACTAGAAGCTCAGAAGGGGATGTATGATTGTTCTAGAGAAAGTGGGGGATGTTCGATGCTTCCAGATGGTTCAACCTGTGACCTGTCCGAGTATTTAATGTAGGTCTTAAACATATATAGGGTCAAGAGCTTCGAATGCTCACTAGTCACATTAATTTTTTTTTTTTAAAAAAAGACTGCTCACTGGTCTTTGTGTGATATTTTAGTATATAATACTCTTTTATTTATTTATTATGCTTTAATATGATTGATAACTGTGATTGATTATGATTAATTTTGAATGAGTTTTGAAAACTCATCCATGTACCATGGCAGAATTTTTTATTTTTAATATGCATTGAAAGTTTGAAACCAGCTATATCATTAGTCATTGAGCAGAGACTGACGTTTGCAATATTCTTAGCAATACCACCTTCACAGAAGAAAGAGACAACCATTTGGCACTGGGACAGTAAAGGCTTTACAGTGAAGTTTATATATAATTTACTGTCATGGTGGTATTACCATTCCTCAAAAGAAATTAATCTGTTTGGGACTTAAAGATGCCACTCAAGTTCAAATTTTTTTTTGTGGCTAGTAGGTAACAATAAAGTGATCTCACTAGTAGAGGTTGGTAAAGTACCAAATCGTGTAATTTCTGCACACAAGAGAAGAAAATATGGACCATATCTTCCTTTATTGTAATTATTCTCTTTTTGGATTATTGTTGCTAGAAAATTGCATGTTCTATAAAACTTTGCTTGCAGCTTGGATTTGGGTTATTTGGTCAGAGAGGAATGATAGAACTTTTGGCTCCTCTAATTGTAAGAGTTCACTTACCACTATTTACTCTACTCTGCATCTCATGCACTTCTGGACTGATAAAAATACTGGGCTAGAGCATCACTTCAGGAGGGAGGTTATTCCCAACACTGCTGTTTTCAGCGTCGATGGAGCTCAAGATGATGAAGACCTTCTCGGTGATTAAGCTTGCTTTGGCTGCTGGATGTAATTTGTTAACCTGAGAAGTCTGTACTTTTGATGGATGTAGTTTGTTTTGTTTTTCTTTTTTGTGATTCTTAGGTCTTGGATACTTCCTTTTGTTGTTCTTTTCATGGTCATATGTAATGATAAGCTTTGTATCAAACTTGTCGCATCAATCAAGTATGCAGGCTGTCTTGTTTAGGCGGCTCTTTTTTTTCTAAAAAAAAAACGCCGTTACTTAGTAAATTAAAATCACACAAAATCGAAGGTAGATTTCGAGAAATAGCAGGTCAGAATTTCATGTCCCAACCTTAAATTACGGTTGACGGACAACTTCTCTTAATGAAAACTAAAACTTCTATCCAAAATGTCCAAAATCACTGCTTAGCTATCCGGCCCAAACTGTCATCGTCCACTGTACCAGCGGCCCATACTGAGTTCCTACTTAGTTATAACTGCTGAGTTTTGACTTTTGACCCAATAATAATAATAATAAATAAATAAATAAATAAAAAAAAATTGGTTAACAATTCGACCAAAACAATCTCAAATTCTGTAGGATCGATTTATGTTATTTGCATCTTCAGAACCGCATGTATATTTTACATGAAGAAAAATGACAAATTTTGCTAATTAAATTTTCTTGACATAAATGCCAAAACAAAGTGGTTCTACTTGCAAAACTAAGTCATCCCTACACACAAAAAGAAAAAGGCCAGAGAAGAGGGGAAGTAAATTAAGTACAACCCACATATTGCTTATATATGTAGCACACCTCAGGCCCAGATTAGAGAAACCGACTGGTATCACCGTACTAGCCTCATAGATATTCATAATAGTTCCATTTGGATGGGATGGAAATATGAAAAATAAGAAATTAAAGAAGTAGGAAAGAAATATTAGAAAGTGTGTAATTTTGTGAAGAATTTGGATTGACTTTTTTATTTTTTTATTCTCTAATTTTTAGAATTCACCAATCATATGGAAACTAGGCAAAACGGTTGGTAAAAAAAAACCGCCAATACAGTCGCATGGAAGACCACAAAGTCACAACCAAACACCATCTGAGTCAAAGTTGAAGGACCAATAATGTATTGTTTATGTTTCGACATATCAAGATACGGCATATTTGTGTTAGATACGGACTGACGTATTTGTACAGTGCCATTAGATGTATTGTGTTTTTAAATTTGAATTTTTAATATAATATGACAAAATATGAGCAACAAACACGGGTTAAAAATTTGCGTCCACCAAACATTTAACATAAAAAAAATAATATGAGCGATTAGTTTCTTTCATGTAATCATACTGCACCTCGTAGGCTCGTTGCCTTAAAAATTACTATAGATTGCTGGTAAAAATTGAAAAAAAAAATTTCAAAATGAGAAAGTTTAATATGAACCATAGTGCATAGAGTTTTCTATGCACCGCAGATTTTTTCAGAAGTATTTTTGTAAATTGAAAAATCTAATTTAACTAATCTATTCTACATATTGAAATCTCATAGAAAATAAAATTTTACAATTTTTGAGATTTTATTACTACTTTTTTCGAATTTTTTTAAAACATGCTATTTTTGGAATGTTATAATCTTTACAACATTCCAAAAATGACATGTTTTAAAAAAATGAAAAAATAGTAATAAAATCTCAAGAATTATAAAATTTGATTTTCTATGAGATTTCAATATGTAGATTAGATTGGTTAAATTAGATTTGTCAATTGATTAAAATATTTCCAAAAAAGTCCGCGGTGCATAGAAAATCTTATGCACTATAGTGCATATTAAACTTTCTCATTTCAAAATATGTTTGGACCTATTACAAAAAAATAAAAATCCTATTTTATATTATAATTCTAATTAATTTGACTAATGCTAGAGTCAAACGTGATTCTAGTCTCACCTATTAAAATTTCAAATGACTGATCCAAATTACTCAATATGATTTTTATATTGGAATTATCTTGGAGACCAAATTTTACAATTTTTTCAAAATGTTTAAATATTTCTTTTCGATTTTTTTTATTGGAGGATCTAAAATTAATTAGATTTTTTAAAAAAATTTAGAAACTTATAAAATTTGATCTCTAAGGATATTTCGTTATGGAGAATAAATTGAGCGGTTCAAATTTGTCATTGTAATATCGAAAATTGAGATTTGATCGTGTTTGACGGGCTCAAGTGTCAAACAAGTTGACTATAGCACTACTCTTCTAATTTTATATAACTTTTTAATATTTTTATTTCTTTTAGTTGAGCACTATAATGGCACATTCACGGATGTGCATGGCACATCGTACCAACATGCACCGTAGTATTAGACATGCCACATATATAGATTAAATTTTCTAAAACGAAACAGCATGATTAACTACCTACACATAACATACCCAAAGTATGACATATACGACACATCAGATAACATGCAGACATCACACAACACGTTATCAACACTTGTTTGACCAGCCTATTGACTCGCACCCAAAATATCTTCGTTTGTGTTTAGCCCAATATTAATTATTTAATGTAGTATATTTGAAAGTCCATAAAAATATCTCTTTAAAGAACGCTAGAATTAGGTTGGCATGCGCGCCTTATGTCCCCAACGACTTAGCCTGGACCCCACGAGGTTGTCTTGCCATGACATGATTTCTAATTGTTTCACAAGACCAAATAGATTTTTTTAAACACCGTACGAGACTAATCACACTTTAAATAGGAATAAGATGGAGATTTATAAAAGAAAAAGGAAAAGGATCTCCAAGCTGGAAAAGGATAAAAAATGGAAAAAGATCTCTTTAGTCTGGGACCCATGATACCTCCTGGAAGCAGCAATAGCTCTTCCAAGTGGGCCCCATGTGGCGTCAACTCTTTACTCCCTCACGGTACCCACCTCTGACATTTTAATATTTTAGTCTTATCAGTTATCACTCTGCTGCAATCCTTGGTAACTCTACTCGAGTAATTAAAACTGTCTGGTTCCACACGGACCCGAATCCCGTGTAGCGCGGGACACCGTGTAGCGCGCGTACGAGCCGTCTGATCTTGATCGGACGGTTCTTTTTTTACTGACCTATCAATCTAGGTTACATGCACGGGGCTCCCTTGTCCATTGGATCTTGATCAGACAGTTACGATACCGCGCTACACGGTGTGCCGCGCGGCACCAGATCTGAACTCGGTTCCACACTACCCTACAGTAGTACGGAAAAAAACAGTGCTACGAAAATTATAAAAAATTTTGAAATATCACAAGTCTCTGCCAAATTTTGGCAGTTAATAGATACAAATCCTACGGACCAGTTAATTAATTCAAGAGCCACTTGATCTGATCTCAACGGTCTGAAATTAAATTGGATTAAGGACACATTAATTAATCTAAATTGTAGCTAAAAATTGTAAATCTCTGAAATATAAATATATTTGTACACCAAACGAGCAATTTCGTTTCCGCCCCACTTCCCACCGAATCACATTCCCCGTCATCAAAAAATATCTCGCTGCCACGTGGCATAAAGCTGGCAGATATTTCTGATATTTTCCTCCTCTATACCTCCCTCCGTTTAAAACCGCACCACCCGACCAATCTTCAACTCCTATACAGCAAAAGCAAAAACAAAAACAAAAAGTACAAAAATAAAAATAAAGCCAAGCCTCCAAATCTGATTTATCCATTCTTCATAAGAGCAATCACCAACCAACCCAGGCAGCGCCGGTGCGAAGACCCCGACGGCCCGACTGCAATACAACCGACAAATGGATCTACAAGAGATGATTGACGACCAGAGATGGACCGAGGAGCGCCACGCAGCCTTCCTGAACTGGATCGAGGAGAGTTTCGTGTATCGCATGTTCAATCCAAACAGCAAGGGAGCAATTGGGCTCTTGCCAAGTCAGCAATGCTCTCCTGCTGCCACGTGTCATGACCTTCCGCTCAACCGTCTCATACCGGACAGCGCTACCGAGTCGACCCAAGATTCACATCCCCGGCCTAGCCGGCTGCGTCGAGTAGAGTCAGGTTGGTGTGCATTTGATCAAAACTGAAGCAATTTTAGTTTCATTTCTGTAGTTAGATTGGATTAGCTTATTTTGTTTTGATTTATTATATGAAACATAGACCAATAATCCAAAATGCAATAATCCTTCGAGTCTTCGATAAAAGGATATTATATAATATATCTAGCTGGATCCTCATTGGCAAGAGACGACCCCCGGTTTATGGTAATAATAATTTTATAATGAGAAGTTGTTTGATAAGATGGAATTACGAAAATAGCCTTAGATATTTTTGTTGTGTCCCAGAATCTCATCTCAGTCGGGCTGTTCGACGTTTGTTGGTATCAAGAAACAGCTTTTTGGAATATGCATAGTGCACTACTGCACTTTGATATTTTTACCTTTTCTTTTCCAACTTGTGAGAGAAAGAGAGAGAGAGAGAGAATATGTAATATTTTAATACGTGGACTGTGCTATGGTAAAGGGAAGCTATTAATTAAGGAGAGGCGTGGGTTTGATAAACTAGGATAGGTGTTTATCAATGACTGTCCTTTATCTTTTCAATTCATTCATTGTCCGCAGTTCATTGTATATTGGTTATCATGCTTAATATCGAGTTGGTCTCATCATTAATTGGTAATTAGTTGAGGTACTTTGTCTACATCTGATTTTATTATTCTTTTTTATATTCAGGTAACCGGGACTTGGTCGTTGTCACAAATACAAACGGACGCAGGATGAGGAAACGGCTCCTATCGCAACTTAATGCGACGCATGACCAGGTTAAATTTTAGTTAATTTTATTCTCCCTTTTTGACTATGGATAAATTTTGGTTTATCCATAGTGCGTTCCATCTTAAGTAACAATATTATAATCATTTTGTGGGTCCATTTATCAAATTTTTTTATGTTGCATTGCATGTCCTTAGGTTTTAAAAAATAATTAGGTAGGATTGCTTGTCATGATGGGGTACGGGAGACCTGTCGTAGTTTCAGTACATGCATGGACACCGTATAATTCTTTTAAAAAATAGAAAAGAATATGAAAACTTGAAAATTATTTTTGGTACAACTGTTGAATGTTACCAATTTTTAGTGATGCTAATAGCTTGTTAATAAAGATGGGAACAATGGATGTTTCATCCATGCATAAAATCCTTCCTGATTGTCTAATTTATTCTCATTCAAGGTTGTGCTGCAGTTAGGAGGCGAAAAGAAGATAAGAAGATAGATTAGATATAGGCGCTTTTCTAATGGAGAAGAAATACCAAAGAAAAGTACTGTTTTGGATTAGGAGGAAGATCAAAAGTTGTTAGCCTTTATTCCATTCTATATAATCTGTGAGATTTATTAGCTTTGGATTAGATTTTAGTTGTAAGGTAGTCGTATCTTTGTTGTTGTACTTTTTGTCTTTGCAGATCTAGCTAGGTGAGGCGATCAAAAGTATGTTATTAGCATATATTCCATTGTGCGAGCCCAATCCAAACACACCCAAATCTTTTGTTGTGATATTTTTTTATCGATGTGTAATGCATTGTTGGATCATGGCTCTTTTTCGTTTATTTTGTGGAAAATGATGACGGTGATTAAACTATAAATTCCTCAGGTTTTCATTAAAAAGGCGCACTAATGCAAGAGTCTATAAGGATAGCAAAGACGCCGAGTGCAGGTTTAATGGCATTTCTGTTGTTGAAAATCGTGTATCAACGCCAACTACAAATGTACAGCCTTATGAAAAGGATTCAGAACTTGTCAAGAGTTCAGTGATTGCCATTCATCCTTCGACAGATTGCCAACCTGTTGTATCTTGAGACAGTGTTAGAAAATGTATATATGGAGTCTTGTTCTAAACGAATCAGTTGCTGGACAACCGGATCATTTCGGGTGAAATCTGACCGAACTGTTCGGATTAAGGATTTAATCGGACCGGTTAACGAAAATCTGAGTATATCGGTTCAGATTGCTCCATATATTTATCCCTTTCAAGGAAACTGACCTCTCTTTTCTAGAAATTTCTTGAGTGCATCTTCATTATAGAGAGAGGAGATCTACCTAGGTTTTGTGAGGGAGTATACCATCCTATTGCTTGGAGTATTAGGAGAACAAATGCACAAGTCAATCAGCTTTTGGAATCATGAAAGGTGATGCTAAGTCCTAACCGGAGAATGTAGTGTATTGGCGTATACGGAGATAGAGCAAGGAGAAAACAAGAGTTGCAGCATCGCTTTCGATAATGATCTAGATTATTCGATCAATTTCTACCGCGGTATATATAATCTCTTGAGTTAATGATTCAACGGACTAGATATGCAAATAGTACCATGAAAACTTATACATTGGTTTAAGAGCAAGAAGGGAAATGAAATTGGAGAACACTTTGTATTAGAAAAAGTGTGTAGAGCCTTGATTCCGTGGACCGTTTGTTGGATAAGTAGATCTTCTTAGATGAAATCTAAATGCACCGTTTGGATTCAAATAGATAAAGTTTTTCGAGTGCATCACAATTAGAGAGAGAGCAGATCTAAGTTTGAGAGAGAGAAAATAATTGATTGCTTTGAGTAGTCGGAAACTCACACAATTAAGTAGATCGATTTTTGGAATTGTAAGTTGTATAACTCTGAATGCGTTGTTGTAATGCGGGAAGAGAGAGGTTAGATTTCGCAGCACCACTTTCGTGAAAGAATCTTAACTATTCAATGAACTTCCACTACGGTATATTTAATATCATAGGTTTAGATTTATATAGTATTATCACAATTTTCACTTTGAAATCAGGAATTAATGATGCCACAATCCTGTGGTGTTTCTGTCTTCGATTAGGAACTGCACAGTTCTGGTAAAATATCTTAGCCCAAATTCTTCTAGAGGGTTGTTACGTTTCAATCGAGATCCTGTAGCCTGAAATTAAATTCTCTATATCTTGTTCAGGTAATAATATCTGAGTTTTGTCTTCACATTCAAACCACTGCCATATTATGACTAATCGCATTCCAGCGTGTATTGAAGTCTTGACTAATTTAATAAGTCCATGTGCTGATATAATTATATATCTATCTTAGATTTCACTAAAATCAGCTGCTATTTTCTCCAGTTTTCTCATTTTATGTTCAAAAGACGACTTAACTCTGCAAATGGGAGTAAAATCTTTTGTTGATTTCTGTGTCATATATATTATTATTATTTCTGAGTGAGAGAGGACTTATTTGTTTTTGCTAATTCTTTTTTTTTTTTTAGACAGACTTGGTAGTTGCTACCGTTTTTGCTAATTCTTTGTATCAAAGAAATCATGATTGCATCTATCATTTTGTCACTTGAATATAGAGATGATATTTGTAGGTTAAATATTTGTATAGTATTTCTATTTTTGATTCGAATAGAAGTATAATGAGCAAAGAACATTTTTTTAGTAATAAAATTATTCATCATAGATTTTTTTTTCATTTGAAAAAATGATGATAAATTAAATGACAGTAAAGAGACTCCATTCCTCCGGCTTATCAACAGTTCAGGGTTCCAACTCAATATAGTGGCAACTAAACATAATGCACTGGAAGAAAAAAAAGTTGGTTTCATTTTCTTCTAGGGTGATATATCAGCAAAAGATCTTGAGTAGTTGCGAAGTTTGCTGGATAAGGAACAAGCCAGCTGTCAAAGAGATAAAGACTGTATATCTGGGGACAAATAAGAGACGCCTCAGGGTAATCAACTTAATAATTCAAGCAACTAAAAAGTCTAAACGAGAATATTAATAACGTGATAAAATATCTTGAGGCCTTTCCGTTTAGTGCCTTGAGAAGAATCCAAGAAATTTCCCAGGATTGTTGCGGTAAACAATATAGTTATATATCTATTAATTACCATACCGTAATATTTTCTGAAATAGACAACATATATATTTATCGTTATATTTAAAATCTCTAGTTCCATGAATGTCAATAGATGACGGGATTCAGGATTTTTGTTGTTCATCAGTACAACTGTTCCTGTGAAAACTTTTGTTTAATTGTGCTCCTTCCATCCTCAGGATACACAAATCAAGCTAGTAAATATTTAGGCGTCAACTACAGTTGGGTTTTCTTGGCATATCTATAAGGCTCCGTTTGGATGCGTTGAGAATAAGGTAGGAAGAAGGAAGAAGGGAAAAAATTTATTGGGAAGTGTGTAACTTTTGTGAAGAGTTTGAATGGTTAGAAATAAATTTATTAATAAAAAGTGGATATTCCTTATTCCTTATTTCATGTAATACGAACTTAATTTTTGTACATGCACAACTTTCTCATAATACATTTGCTTTAGGATAGGTTATCCATAAAAGAAAATAAACGATATAATTCAGGATAATGGTCTTATCCACAATTTTAATATCCCAGGATAAAGCTTTTATCCCCATTCAATCAAGAGTTACAACTTTGGATCCATATGATGCATGGGACCGGTATATCCGGTAAGATCTTGGATATTTTTCTGATGTCATTTTCATTAATTGAGTTCTAAATTAACACAAATCACTAAAACCAAAAAACGAGAACTCGCTGACAAAAGAACCAAGCTGTACGGAGGCTCCATGCTGCACAAGCACAACTCAAGACCGAGCAAAAGTAAATAAGCAATAAAAATCAAATCATCCACCGTACCAAAATTCCGTTTTATAACCTAAGAACACACAAGTAAACTAAGAACATGCTGGAGACACAATTATTGTCAGAAAGTACATTTCGGACGCATCAATTAACCATAAAAAGTTAAGAACTACTCTAAATTAGTATGACGAGCACGCATTTCGGCTGGGCTTTGCCCTATCACCTCAGCCAACTTAATCACCACCATCTCAAAAAGCACAAACAAAGCCCCTTCATATAAACTACCCATCGGCAACCTCACCTCCCCTGCTATCCTATCCTCTTCCCTATCCGCCATCGTCTGTGCTGGCACAAACACGACTGAGTCAGCACACCTCCTCGCCTCACTCTCAGCATCCGGTTTTGCAGTGATCAACACAACCCTCGCACCGGCATTCTTTGCAACTCTGCAGAGGGCGCTCACGGTGGAAAAGTCACCGGGACCGGCTGATGCAAGCAAGAGGTCGCCAGCAGTGGCAGGAGGGGTTGTCATGTCACCTACTACATGTGCAGAGAGTCCGAGGTGGAAGAGACGCATGCAGAAGGCCTTCATCATTAGCCCCTCGCGGCCTACTCCGTAAACAAAGACACGACCACGGAGGGTGGCAAGCTCGGTGGTTAGGACGTCGAGTGGAGGAGAGAGGTTGTTTGGCAGCTGGTGTGAGAATATGGATTGAATTTGGCGGCAGATTTGAGCTGCCATGGTGGCAGCGTCAGTTGAGGCAGGGGTGGGGATGGGGTTGCTCATTGCTGATCGTTGACAACGGATTTTTTTTTTCTTATTCCACTGTCAAAAAAGCAATGGATATTTTTGGGGTTATCCGTTCTGTCTGATGCTAAGGATTTTCTTTGTATCCTTAGCTGATGGGTTAGCTTCCTAAAACAGGCCGGTTGTTGGCCCAGTCTCAAATGAACCATCCATTTCAGATAAAGGTCCATTTGAGAATTGCACCAATATTGGGATTTGGGAACAATCTAGCTTCATCTAATAACAAATAGTAATAGCTAATTTAAGAGTTCAGAGTTTTCAATCTTAACAGATCCAATTACAGCAAAACAGTTCCACCTCGTTGGCAATATCTTGAGGAAGTAGCTGGTACACCAAGAAAGAACTGCCGAACTGAAACTGTTACATTTTTTTAAGAAAATATGGAAGAGCAGAAAGTACATACTTCATATGAAACCAATGCAGCTTCTCAGTAGTCAACATCAATAACAACAATTGCCTTGGTTATTCGACTAATGACTATAGATCTAAGGATCTTATTGAAATTACAGACAAAAAGGGGGCCATTAGCCAAATATACTAGACAACATAAAATAATGGTACTTTGGGAAATTTAATTTCAGAAAATGTCGAGTATGACACAGCTAAATCTAAATTTATTTCCACTACGAGTTTGAAGAACAAATGAGTGCTCTTATATTTTCTTATACAGAACTTGGCACAAATTGAGTGCCATTATATAATACAGAAACCCACTATTTTATTGGTCAGTATGCTGTTGTGAAATTCACAGGGAAGCTACAGGCATAATGTAGACAGTGGTCCGCGAAGTATAAAACAACTTTTGTGTTTTCTTGATCCTAAAATGAACTTGGGTTACAATCACCCTTCTTCCCTGCCTCAGAATGCTTGCCTCCACCTCTACTTTATCCTGTACATGTAATTGATGTTAGCCAAACTTCTTTATATTCCTTTCATTGAATCATATTTCAGGATGGCATTCATACAAACTTTATTTCATAAATATATGCAACAATTGATTTACCATAAACTATTATTGTTCAAATGATTGTCACCTTCTGTACTATAAAAGATCAACGATCATAACTAATTATCTACTGGAACCCACAACTTGATTTACCATAAACTAATTATCTACTGGAACCCACAAATTTCAGTTTGAAACAAGAATTTTAAATTAAAGGTTTTACTATAAAAGATCAATGATCTCTCTCTCTTTAACTCCAAATTTTCGTCACACTTCACTAATCACTAAGGAAAGAAACATATGCAAACAAGAAATGGTCCATTCTTTCAATATAGCTTATTTAGATCAAAAGGGATTCCCATTTTCAGCCTTTTCAGCCTCCACACCCCCAAGATGGTGATTAACAGTCATCTGTCATAGTACCAAGTATGTAGCCCGAGTATATTTCAAGGGAAGTTCACTTTAAGGCCTGTCAGTGATCCAAGGGCACTGTATGCCATTGGGTTCTGTGGCAATGGCAACAGACGTGAATCCCAATATAAACATTGCCAGACCTAAGTAGCGTTCATTCAACTTACATATCTAAATGATATAGCATGACTGAGTTGTTATTTTGTTTTCTGAATAATAAGATTATTCAATTACAAATAAGGGGCCAAAAGAAAAGGAAGTCGCTACATTTCACTTCACATTTTACAGAATTTCAACATCTATTTGCTTTCATACATAGAAGGATAAAAGCCCGCCAACAAGAAAGAAAGAATTAATAGAAGGACAAAAGCCCGCCAGCAGTGAGGATCCAGTCTGTGCATTTCAGACCAGTAAAAATAAGGTTCAGATAGTATGCCTGTGCTGCACACTTATAGGAGAAAATACGGACCTATAATATCATAATGCAAGACTGTAATGCTACAATGGAAGCCAGCACGCAGCCTCAAGCTTACTGGCGCTCTACAGCAGACATGTTTGTTTATAAGAGCAGAAAACAGCAAAGGCAAACTTGATTACTTTTATCATGATACAATACCAATGATTACTTTCAGAAGAAAGACATGCAACATTACCAGTTAAAATAAACAAATAATCTACATCCTCTGTTACACTAACTGCTTGATAGTTTCAAAAAAAAAAAAAAAATTTTGACTAACAAGTAAACTCACATCAATCCGAGCAGCAGAGAGGTAGGAAGTGCTCATTTCCCCAAGAAAAAATTCCTTATCCCCAGCCACAGTCTTGGCACAAGCCAGAGTCATCGCCTCCGTCACTGATGCAACCACTCCTCCATGTAATGTATTGTACGGATTCTACACCCAAAAGAAGAAAAAAGAAACAATAAGGTAATTAGCCTTACAATTCTAATCTCAGACCAAACATCTGAGTAAAAAATGCTTTTTAAAAAGAGGATAATTGTTGCTTACGGCGACGGTGGGATTGACGGTGAGGGTGCAGATGATATGGCCAGGTTCGACGAGATCGACGGACAGGAGGGAACGGATGACGTCGGAGAAGAAATCCTGGCGGTCGGCGATGGGTGGGGGGCTCTTTAGGATCCCAAGCGAGCGAAAGAATCCCATCAGTCTGGCAACTGAATCGGCTGGCGGAGATGACGCCATACCTCCTCAACAACTCCGAGCGACGGTAAAGGGCGGGGAGTTCAGTCGCGTCTCCGTGGTAGATGAGATGGGCAGCTTAGCTTGCCAAGTGGAAGAAGTTGAGTTGATTTGTGCTGGTCCCTGACTTACTGGTAAGTAGGGAAAGGCCGAAAGCAAAGGTCACATCCATGGCCCATTGTCAAAGTAGGGAAAAAGCACCGAAATTTTAAAAAATAATACTGAATTAATATATTATATTAAATATAATATCAATATAATAATATTTTTTTAAATAGTATCACGAGATCGGAATCCCAGATTCCGAACGCAAGATCGGATTCCTGGATTCCGATCTTAGCTAAGATCGGAATCCCGGATTCTGACCTTAGCTAAGATCGGAATCCGAGATTCCGATCTTAGCTTTTTAATTTTTTTATATTATTTATTAATTTATTTAATTTATTAATTAGTTAAATAATTAGAAAAATAGATAATATATTGTAAAAATATAGAAAAAAATCAGGAATAATTAAACTAAATTTTATATGTAATTTAGTATTTTTTGGAAAAATTAAATTTTTTTTCCTTTTATTAGTTTATTAATTAGTTAATTAATTAGAAAAATAGATAATATATTCTAAAAATATTGAAAAAATATAAAAAAATCAGGAATAATTAAAAAAATTTTATATGTAATTTAGTATTTTTTTTTGGAAAATTAAATTTATTTTCCTTTTAATTAATTTATTTAATTAAATATAAATTTAATTAATTTATTTAATTAAAAAATGAATAATTAAGTATAAATTTTTAATTAATTTAAACAACCATTTGATATGGGTCCCGGATGTCGTCCTCTGTATATATTATTTTCATATTATATATTAAACAATCATATCGAGTCTCATTATCAAGGAAGCACTTTCTGGATTGCGTTAGAAAGGAATCACACGAGATTGATATTTTACTGAGACGGAGAAGAAAGACTAAATTCACTTGATTTACTGCATTTCTCTTTTTAATTATTAATTTATGATTTTAAAAACATTTTTAGTAGTTTAGAGTGGTTTTAGGTTTGCAAACTTTCAAAGTGGATTTTGGAGGTCTAGAGAGCGTTTTTTGGCCTCGAAAATGGTCGTTACGGGGTTTCACCCCGATAACATGTGTAGATCTCGTCGCCAGCTTTCCGGAATGTCCTCGATCGCCCCAAACGGACCTTCCTATCAAAAGATAAGCCTGTTTAAAGTTTTAATGTTCTAATTATGCCTTTGTATCCCTGCAAATGCAGAAAGAATTAATAAAAAAACTTTGAACATTCTGAAAGAATTATGCCTTTGTATCCCTGCAAATTCTGAAAATCTATAATCCTTTCTAAATGGTACAATTCATTTAATTAAATAAGTTATAAAAATTTATATTTTAATTAAATAAATTAATTAAAATGAAAATAAATTTAATTTCTCCAAAAAATACTAAATTACATATAAAATTTAGTTTAATCATTCCTGATTTTTTCCATATTTTTTCAATATTTTTACAATATATTATCTATTTTTCTAATTATTTAACTAATTAATAAATTAAATAAATAAATAAATAATATATAAAAAAATTAAAAAGCTAAGATCGGAATCTCGGATTCCGATCTTAGCTAAGGTCGGAATCCAGGAATCCGATCTTACGTTCGGAATCTGGGATTCCGATCTCGTGATACTATTTAAAAAAATATTATTATATTGATATTATTTTTAATATATTCTATTAATTTAATACTATTTTTAAATTTTTCGGGAAAAAGCAGGCCTACTGTTGTGTCGCTAACGATCACGATAAACGAGAAGGCCCATTGTCAATTGGGTCCATGATGGTGTAGCTATGGTGCATTGGTTGGTTGGTGCTTGCTTACTGATGAGATATATTTTTGTTTCAGCCACTTTCGGTAGCAATTAGCAATTCTTCCTTTTGCAAATATTGTAAGTTTCAACTTATTGATCAAAGTTGACTGTTTGAACCCCGTACAATAGGGATTTAGGATTCCTTAACGCAATGGTACCAGCGAGGAACCGTTTGAACAGATCTTACCAGTAGAACCACCAAGGAGAAAAACTTATCAGTTTGTTTTTTTTTTTTTAGATATTCTAGATAGCGACTATCTAGTACAACTTATCAGTTTGTTAATTTAGAAAATTTTCCATGAAATGAATCACTGCATATATTGAATGAGCGGCTTATAAAATGTCCCTTGTAAATAGATATGCAAATGTTTTATGCTAGCAACAATTACAAGAATAAAAATTTAGAGAAGGGAATGGGATGGATAGAAGTTGGTGGGGAAAGGCTTAATCGTGTGTCCTGTTTTCACTTTATCTCTCTTTTCCTCTTATTTCATTATTTGCCTCCTTTCAGAATTCTTGAGTTGTGGAGTAACTAAGCATATATTGGACAATCTGGTCACTGTTCTTCTCTCCTTCTTTCTTTTTCCCCTCATTTTGGAGCAACCCTGTAGTCTCATAGCCATGCGGATTTTTGCTTGCCCAGTTCCACTGATCTCTGCACATTTCATCTATTCCATATTTTGCTCTGCATCAAATTCACAGAAGTTCATTTATCAAACAAGCAGTATAAATAAAACAATTACATATCGTGCCAAAAAGGGAAGATAGACAAACCTCCATCCAAGTTCTTTGAAAGCTTTTACAGGCGAACAGTATACTTCTGTGGCATCACCAGGTCGTCTTGGGCATAATTTTATGGGTATTTTCTGAATGATAGACACACACAGAAAATTAGTCAAATAGATGTATAGATCTAGATCTCAATAAATAAATATAATGACCGAAGAAGAAATCAGATCTTTACTTGTACCTAATTTGTGCAGAACAGGTTCGAATGTGCATGCACAAGTACTGAAAACTACGTATGCCACACAAGTTGAATAGATAAAGTTAATGTTTAACTCACTTTGTTTGATGCTTTTTCAAATGCTGAAATCATCTCAAGGACAGATGTTCCATTGCCAGTTCCCAAGTTGTATGCCACACAACCTGAGAAGACATGAATTTTCTTTGTTCTTTTAAAATATCTACACATTACTTGAATCGTGCATAGATTTTAAGAACATACCAGTATTTTCAGTCCGAAATAACTTCTGAAGAGCTGCAAGATGGCCATTAGCCACATCCATGACATGTATATAGTCACGTATCTGGAAGAAGGTAATAACAAATTTCAGGAGATGCATATCTAGTAGATTAAATTATGGAAATAAAATAGTAAAATGATTCAGCATTTCTACCAGTATCAGTACAATTACGACCTACGTAAAATATATTTACACCAACTATGCATTTAACTCATTAATTTAACAAACTTACAGCACTTCCATCTTTTGTCGGGTAATCAGTGCCATAAACATTTAATTGAGGAAGTCTACCAACAGCTACTTGTTGAATATAGGGCATGAGGTTATTTGGAATTCCTTTTGGGTCCTCCCCGATCATACCACTCTCGTGTGCTCCAACAGGGTTGAAGTATCGTAATAGTATGATTTCCCACTCAGAGTCTGCCTTTTGAATATCACGAGCTATTTCTTCAAGGAACAACTACAATTTATATATAAAAGAAAAACTTATTATAGCCGGATAACTGAATTGTCACTACTGACAAATAGAGTTCAATAACAAATCAAACTAACACTCCTATCATTATATCAAGTTATTTGAGCAAGTTTTCACTAGTAATGTGTCGATTCAGCACAAAGTACTGGCATTGTTAATCCTGTCCTATGGTACTCTTTAGTCTTTACTTTGAAGTTAATGAGAATTTGTTTTATCTAAAGAACCATCAATAAGCTATATAAATCACTAATTCACTATTTCTCTATTTAATAGCAGATGCTGCATACCTTGGTGCGGCCATATGGGCTCACCGCCTTTAATGGTACATCTTCATCACATGGTATCTTTTCAGGTTCCCCATAAACAGTAGAAGATGAGGAAAACACAAGCTGTACTCGTTCCAGTAGGAGTTAAAGATATAATTAATGCGAAATTTTTTTTTTCAAAAGTACAATACAAAATTGTTAAACCAGGCCAACCTTTTTGCAACCATATTTTGCCATGATTTCATAAAGATACAACGACCCGATAATGTTGTTGTTGTAGTACAAAGCAGGTTTTTGAACACTTTCACCCACGGCCTTCAGAGCAGCAAAGTGGATTACTGCATCAAACCTAGAGACGGTAAAAGTAAAAAATTAGGTAGCTTTATGAAATACTTGAAAAAGCATTCAAGTATGATTCACATATTTAAATACAACATTGGATTGTTATACTGAACCTGGTCTGAGAGAAAACATTTTCCAGATCTTCCTTGTTGCGTACATCTCCCTGCAAATTTCCAAATCCAAATATGCTACCACTATGTAAGTAGATTTGCAGAAAAACAGAAATGCAGTTACACTTTTTTTCTGGATAAACTAGACAGCGGCTATCTAGTGAGAAATGCAGTTACACTTGTTTGTAACAATGGTATGGAGCAAAAACGTAACCTCTAATTGATATGTTCATTGTGGATAATTTGATTTTATTAATTACTTTCTAAGCGTATTTTTTAGGGAAGAGAAATCATTTTGTTACACTTTTAATGATTTGTAATTCCGAATTCTTTTTTTTTTGAGTTAAAGATGGAATTAAGTTTCTGAATTTTTCAAATTAAAAATAATAATTTAGTCGATTTTCGAACCTACAACCTTTCGCTCGAACAATATTGTACTTAACCACCAGATATATTTGGTTCTCGAAATGAAATATTTAAAGTGTATGTGGTTTTCACCCTACCCCCCCCCCCCCAAAAAAAAAAAAAAAGAAATATTTAAAGTGTACTTATGAATTTAAAAGAGTAAAAGCTTGGTTAAGTACCAAATAGAAATGAAGATTTCGGGAGCACTCTGGTCCAGCTAACAACCTGACCCGGTTCAGGGCTTCCTCCACCGAGTTATCAAAATTGTCAATGACATACACATTGTAATTCTCTTTTAGGAGTTGTAGCACAGTATGACTACCGATGAAACCAGCGCCTCCTGTCACCAGGATAGTTTGTTTCTCGTCTTCAGACACCATCGTTCTCTATAAGGAATGGAAGGTTTTTTTTTTTGGGTAAAGGTAATTATTAACTCTTTCCTTTATGCTACCTCGTGATTGAAAGCATGTAATAAATATACACGGAAGTCTAATACTTATCCAGTTCCTCCAAAAATAGATGAGGGTTGTAACATGAAAATAATATCACACTGTTGCAGAGGATTGATCAGGATCTAATTTTAGAAATTTTATGTTCCATGAAGAGTTATCCTTTGTTATGCAATGAATATCCTAACTGGATTATTAATTCAATTTTTCTTGTAGTGTCAAAATTCAATTAACATGAAGTTGAGATAATTTAACTAAATAATTAAATAATCGCCTCTATGAACTAAAATTCTAAATACGTTATAAAATTTTCACACACTTCTATATGCACACTTTTTATTATATATAGCACAACCATACTTGTTTATTATGTGGCATACACTAAATTATTGTCTAAGGGTGCGTTTGGATAGGTGTGGGAAGAAGGGAAGAAGGGAAGAAGTGGGAAGAAGTATTGGGAAGTGTGTAACTTTGTGAAGAGTTTGAATTATTTATAATTTTTTTCTTCTTCTTCCTTCTTCTTCTTCTTTCTTCCAACGATCCAAACGCACCCTAATAGACTAATACACGTTTATTTTCAGTTGAGTCTACCGAACTCCCAAATGAATACACGTGGCTTAAGTTCTTTAGTATCATACACTTTTTTATTTACTTTTCTTTTTTTTAGAAAGTTTAGCAAAAATAGTTTGGAGGTTTACACGGATCTAGAAATTAGATCACAAAAGAAGGCAGAAGGTTAACTAATTTTAAAATTTATACAGTTATGATTAAGATTGTCAATTTTAAAACAACTGTTAACTTAAATTGTCCAACTTAATTCACCAAAACAGTAATTGCATTGTCTATTATTAATATATAGTACATCATTAAGGTCCGTAGTGTTCTAAAATTATGTCGTATTGTGTGATGACTTTCAAGTTATAGTGTTATACGTGTTGTTCCATGTCCAATTTTCATGGGGCATACCGCATACGACATGTGCTGTTGTGTCTTAGACGCGTCGCAATATTACTTAACCAAGCACGTCTCATTTTTTAAAATTATAATGGTGTTTGGAAAATATGTCAAAATAAAAAAAAGAGTGATATTTTAAAATTAAGAGAAATGTAGAATGATTTTTTTTACCCCTTTGCATCTTTGATACGAAAAATATTTTTGACTTTCTAGTTATCACTCTTTGGTTCGCTGTACCATACTTTTCTGGTACGACTGTTCTTTAGAACGCTACTGCTAACTCCAAATATATTTTTCACCAATTATAATTTCGACAACGGGGAAGCTTACATGTTGTATAATACTTTCTTCGGGCACATAGGTAAGCTCTAATTGGGCCTTCAAAGAATATGTTACCCATGTGAAAAGGTCTAGATGGGCCTTAAAATTCTGATGAACATATTTCCAAAAAATAATACTATATATATATTCTCATTAAAAATTCCAAACCTGAATGCTATGGACCACCAAATATTATTTTTTGCCATATCGGGTACTTAGGTCAAATTGTCAAAGGTTCATCTCCTCAAACATATTGGATATTTGGATGTTCTTGTTATTGTGAAGAGCATTGTACCTAGGGCTGCAAAACGGTCGAAACGGAAACGAAATTAGGGTGTTTCGTTTCGTTGACGAAACTAACCATTAATTTCGTTAATCGTTTTATTTTGGACAAAACGATCGAAATCGACGAAATTTTCATGATTTATACATGGACGAAGCTATTTTATTGTTTCGTTAACCGTTTTATTTTTAAAACACAACCATATTCCTTAGCCGTGTTCAAAACGAAACGAAATAACGATTGAAACAGCTTCTGATCTTAGCCCTAAGTGTACCCACTAGTGAAAACCTAGAAGGGCCGAGTTGGATTTGGAGAGACCGGACCTTCTAAAACCTAGACAAGGGTCGGGCTGGATTAGGCTTACAAAGGGCTTAAGAAGAGTCGGACTTGAAGTGCTAAATATTGAAAATTGGGCCTGGCTCTTTGTAAGCCTGGAACTTATGAGTCATTGGCTATTCTTAGGGCTGAAAACGGTAGCCGTTTCGACCGTTCTATCGTTTCGTTTCGTCCGAAACGGAACGATAACGGATAAGGATTTCAGTTTCGTTTAAGAAACGGAACAACTAACGCAAATAGAAATTCTGTTTCGTCTCAGAACGGAACAGTTAGCGAAATTGGTACGTTTCGTGGTCGTTAATTTCGCGAATTTCGTCTTAAAATTCTACCATGGTATTATTGTTGGATTGTAGGGGACGAGGCGGAGAGAACGACGCAGAGAGAATTGGGTTTTTGCGCCGCTCGCCTCTCTTCACTTTTCTCTCTCTCTTCTAGTCTTCTTCCTCTCTTTCTCCGCCTCACTTCTATCTTTCTGTCTCTCTCTCTTTCGCAATACCAAAACGGAGACCCTTTCCTCCTCTCTTCTCCGATCAGACCACAGCACCACGGAGATCCTCTCTTCTCCGATCGACAGCACCACTGCATTCCACCACTACTTTCTCTCTGCTAAAAGCGATCTCAACCCCCTCAGTCTCCTTACTGCATCGATCTGTCACCTCTCGCTCGATCTCCTACTACATCGATCCACTGCGTCGATCCGTCTCCTCACTGCTTCCCTAAATCTCGAAGCACTTTTTCCCTCAGTGGCTCGATCTCAACTCCCACCTCTCTTCACTGTTACCTCAAGAAGCACAACCATCTCTTGAAGCACAGCCACCTCTCCTCACTGCCTCCCTCAATCTCGACTCCCTCATCTCCTCACTACCTCCGTCAAACTCGATTCCTCGAAGAAGAAACATGCTCTTTTTTTTTCTCCTTCTAAATCGAAGGTAATTGGTCTGATTTTGAACTACTTTGGGAAAGAATGGATTTTTTAGTTTTTTTTGCTACCTGAAAGTTTTTCTGAGATTAGTTTTCAAAGTTTTGATTTTTGTTGGCTGAATTTTTTGTTGAGATTAGTTTGTTAAATTAGAATTTTCATATGGATTAAAGAGTTCCCGAGTCTAAATAAGGAAAAAAAGCTATGAAGAAAATCCTAGTTGATTATTCTGAGCTTCAATTAGTTGGCTTGATTGATGAACAGATTTACTTGATTTTTGGCACTTGATTATGCCCTGTGATGATCATTTCTGAGGGCTGAAACAAAAAAATTGGATGCTGTTTTTTTGTTGGATTTTTTGCTGGTAAAGGTTTTCAAAAAAAAAGTTTACTGGTAAGAACAAATACCAGAGGAGATTTTCTCTGTGATGATCATTTCTGGAAGACTGAAACATATATCCTTTTTTTGGAAATTCTAATGTTCCTATTTTATACAAGGAAATTATGTAACCCCAAATAATTGGCCGGATGCTTCTTTCCTAATAATGGCCTATGATGAATCAAACTCTGAGGCCATATGTGTCTCTAAGCATTTTTGAGGCTATGATTTAAATGGATAGGTTGCGTATCTGTAAAATTATAATTTTTTTTGGGCAATAGAGTTTGTAGTATCTGGAACGATTAAACAGTCAACGACGGTTATAATCGTTTCGATCGTTCTGGCGAACGATACGACAAACGCAACTTACATTAGACGGATGCAACGAACAGCGCAAGAAGTAAAAAATTTGCGTTCATCAATGCAACGGTTAACGCAAATGGTCAGTTTCGTGGTCGTTTTAGACGTTATGCACCCCTAGCTATTCTAAATCCTTCAAGTTTCAGAAGGACAAGTTAGGCTTAACAATGATCGAATTAGACTTTTTTTTAATGATAATTTAACATAATCATGTCATTTGGACAGCGTAAAATAAATAAGATATGATTAGATATTATAATTACATAATACAAAATATCAATATAAATACAAATATAAATAAATTTGAATCTGAACCTTTTTAAATTTGGCCCTTGTAAATCCTTAACTCTTAAGGGTTGGCCCTTCAAAGCCTCCTTACTATAAAATTTGAGTCTGACCCTTCCTAAGCTCGACCTTCTAATTAAGTCCTTGGCCCTTCTTAAACCCTTGTAAAGGCCAGGCCGGGTCAGACTTTTAGAAGGGCTGGTCAAGGGCTAGAGGCTTTTGGCATATCACTAGTACCCACTAGTAATTTTGGCATGTTATCCCACACCTATATAACAAGTGAATGCTTAACTCGGTATAAATCTATATGCACACCTATTTCTATGAATGTAAATACAACGAACTTGATATATCGCTGCGGAAATTGTTCTAATATCTAGACCCTTTTCAGAGTTTGGTTCTGTAGTGTTTTGTCTTCCTCTGTATATAGTTGGTATACACCATCTCCTCAAGTTAGAGTTTGGCGTCATCTTCCACGATTCCAAGTGCCATTCTTTTTCGTTCATGTCCATCCAGATTGCTCCAAGTACTCAGTTGACTTCCTCCCTGTCAGGCCTAATCCTAGTCTCTCTTCTCTGGTGGAACACTTAGATTCGTAGCAACAACATAGAGCAAGACGGTTATGGAGGAGTTGATCTGAATATACAAAGTTGGTTCAGATTTTCGATTCCAGTGGTCCGTTTGTCGAGCAAGTGATTCACTAGGTCGTTCAGTGGTAACGGCACGTTTATCCAGCAAGCAGTCTGCTTAGAATTAGGCCTGCACAACGAAAAAATATTTACGTAATTCCGTGCGTTTCGTCTGCTGCGGAACGATCTACGGAAGGTTTTATGGTTTCGTCAGGTTTAGCGAAACGATGTACGAAAGTTTTCTGGTTTCGTGAGTTTAGCGTAACGAGTTACGAAACTATGTCCATTCGTTTCGTATCCTTTCGCGAAAACGCGTTATTATTTAATATATTAATTAATATTAAATTATTTAACATAATTAATATAAATTATGTATATATAAATATAATCCCTGGGAGAGAGTCAGAGAGATCAAACCCTAATCTATTTTTCTCCGTCTCTCTCTCTCTCTGAAGCGGCGCCATGTCTTTTCAATTGCCTCTGTGACTCTGTCGATTCGAGATCTCCTTTTGTCTCTCTATCTTCCCTGTCTCTATAATCTTCTATGTCTCTCTCTCTCTCTCTCTCTCTCACGCATGCTCTTGGAGAGCTGATGATTGACGATTGATGACATCGAGTCATCTCGATGTTTGATTTTCCTCCTTTTCTGTTGGTTTCGATGAAATCCTCATCATTACTATCGAAACCCTAGACTGATTAGTACTCTCTGTCTCTTGGTTTCCAAAATCTTAGCTTAAGTGTAGGCTTGGTAGCTTAAAAGGCTTGAGAAAGGTTAATGATTGCTAGTTTTTGTGAGACTGGTGACAGAGTAGTCGATCAGTCAGGGTCTGTTCTGTTGGCTATATAAGTTATAAGATGAAGAAACAAGACAGAAAGGAAGGAAGGAAGGAAAAGAGGAAGAGAGAGAGAGAAAGGTATTTCTTCTGTGTTATTTTAATTTTTTTCGAATTTTTTATCTATTAGGTCTTTACTTAAGTTTAATTTTACTTCTTCTTCTTTGTAGGAAAAAAAGAAGAACGAAAGTAAAGAGAGACAGAAAGGTATTAACTTCATAACTTCTATTTTGATTTTAATTTTTTTAGTTGTTTATTTTTTTTTTGGGTTTTAATTCTTTTCTTGTTGTGTTCTGTTACTCTTTGTAATTGTAGGAAATTTACATAAATCTCAAAGTACCCCCACATGGCTGACTCACAAAGAGGGAGTGTGCAGGAGGAAGATTTTGATCTAATAGATGATGAGTACGATTTTTTTTTAATGTTTTTAATACTTGTGCTTGTTATTGGCGTGTGGCATGGAAAACATCCATTCCTGACAGTATGTTAATGCCACTCATATGTGTGCTTGTTAGTTATTTATATGTTGTATGCTTGTGCTTTGTGTGTTTGAAACTTTGAATGTTTGTGCAATTGTGCTTGCTATGTGCCTTGTTTCATAGTTGCCAGGCGTGGATGTCTCCCATGACACACCTTTGCAAGCATGTTATGGTTATGTAGAGTAGAGAGCAAGTTGAACTGTTTAAGATTATAATTTGAGTTGGTCATGACTGACATCCAGTCCTGGCAATATGTTGAATTGAGCAGGTAGAAATTAAGTGTTATGTCAGGGGTGGATGTCAATCATGACTAACCTTGGCAATCTGTTGAATTGATGCACTGGTATGCACTATTATATCTCTAGTAATTTGGTATGTATGACTTGATTGCTTCCAATTTATAGTATGGGACCAGGATTGCATTTTGAAACTACAGAGGAAATTGAAAGGATCCAAATTGATGCTGAACTGGCTGATGGTGGCACTGGTACTCCAACCCCAAATGCTGATGGTGGTACTGGTACTCCAACCACAAATGAACCTCAACCTGCTGCTGATAATGCTGATTCAGTAGCAAAAAAAAAAAAGAGGAACAATCCAAGGAAATCAAAAGTGTGGGAACACTTTGATAGTACAGAGAAAGATGAAGATGGTAACTTTACAGCCACTTGTAAGTATTGTGGCATTGAATATTTGCAAGGCAACTCTAGGAGCACTAGCTCACTGTTGCATCATTGTCAGGGTGGTTGTAAAAAAATGCCACCCACAAAAAGGATGAAACCTGATGCCTTGCAGAGACTGCTTGCACTTGGCAGTGGTGAAGGTATACTTCTCACTTGGCACTTGTCAGTTGTCACCAATAATGTATAATTGTTACTTAGCATTTGGCACTAATAATCTAATATGTATAATGTATTGTATTTGTACAATTGTCAGGTCAACCCAAGCCTTCAGTTTGGCAATTTGACCAGAAAAGGAGTAGAAAAAATTTGGCAAATATGGTAATTGGCCATGAGTACCCTTTTAACAGTGCAACACATCATTTTTTGAAAGTTTTTGCAACTGATCTGCAGCCTTGTTTTAAAATGCCATCAAGGACCACACTTAGGTCAGATTGTATGGGTGTTTATGAGGAAGAGAAGTTAAAATTGTATGAATTACTTGGGAATATGGATTGTAAGTTTAGTTTCACTAGTGATTTGTGGACTTGTAAGGGTAAAGATAGGGCTTTCATGGCTCTCACTTGTCATTTTATTGATGACAATTGGAAGTTGAGGAAAAGACTTCTCAGCTTTACACCAATGCCCTCTCCTCACACTGGAAAACACATTTCAGAAGCCATTTATGATATGTTAGTTTTGTGGAACTTGGACAAAAAAGCTTTTAGTTTGGTGTTGGACAATGCATCTGCAAATGATGTTGCCATCAATGACTTGTTGAGTAAGAATCATTTTAGAAAGAACCTACCTTGTGATGGTCACATCTTTCATCTAAGATGTGGATGCCACATTTTAAATCTGATTGTGCAAGATGGTTTGAGTGTGATGTCTGGTGAGATAGATGCCATAAGGGAAACCATGAAATTTATTAGGCATTCCCAACCTAGAATGGAGAAGTTCAAGTTGGCTGCTTCTCAGGTTATTTATTTTTTTATTTAATTTATTTTAATGTGTTTCAATTAGACCTTGACACCTTGTCTATGTTTATTTTTAGATAAATGCTCCTGATAAGAAACCAGCATGGGATGTGCAGACCAGGTGGAACTCCACATATATTATGCTGGAATTGGCATTACAATTGAAGGATGCTATCATCAGGTATGCAGAGTTAGATAAGACTTATTCTTTTTGTCCATCTGATCAGAATTGGGATCATGTGAAAGCCCTACATGGACATTTGAAAGTCTTCTATGATTCAACTCTGAGATTGAGTGGGGCCAAGTATCCAACCTTGAATTTGTATTTTCCTAATTTCTGTGAGGTTTATCTGAATATTCAAAAAATGAATAGTAGTCCATATACATTTGTTGTGAATATGGGACAAAAAATGTTCCAGAAGTGGAACAAGTATTGGGAAATTGGAAGTGTTCTGTTGGCTCTTGCTTGTTCTCTAGATCCAAGGTGTAAGCTAGCAGTGGTTGAGTACTACTTCAAAATGTTGCATCCTGAAGAGTTGCAATCTTTTATGACCAACTTGAAGACTTGCTTTGATGATTTGTTCAATGAGTATTTGATCTCAAACAACAAACAACCACAGTCACAAAGCCAAAGTAGTCAAAGTACAGCACCAAGGTACTCCACTAGCACATCTGATATGTATATATATTTTTTATTTTGTTATGTGTTGCAATCAAAGTTGAAAATGTCTTCTTTTCAGTTCTAGTGGATCAAAGGAAGAAACTGATTCAAGGGCTGGTTTGAAAAATTTCTTGAATGATAAGAAGCAGGCTGACCCCATCTTGTCTGAGCTTGATCAGTATCTATCTGAACCACTTGATCCTTGTAGCTTGGATGATGACTTTGACATTTTGTCATGGTGGAAATTAAAAGCCCCTAAATATCCAATTTTGTCTAAGTTAGCTAGGGACATATTGGCTGTACCAATCAGTACTGTGGCATCAGAGTCAACCTTCAGTACTGCTGGTAGAACACTCAGCCCAACTAGAAGCTCATTGAATGATGAGAGCATTGAAGCTCTAGTGTGTGCACAGAATTGGTTGAGGACAGCAGTGATTGGTATTATTTTTAATTATAATTAATTTTCATTTTATTTCAATTCAATTATTACTAATTTGTATTTTGTTTGATATTAATGTAGAAAGTGGTGGTGAACTTGGTGATGCAGATGATGATGCAATTGATGAGATTATTGAATGATCTCTGTGTTATGATTTTTTAACAGTTGAACTTGGTGATTGCAAGTTTGTTTTTTTTTATTTTGCTAAAGAAACAGTTGGTTTTTTGTTTATTTTGGTGCCTATAGGACTAAGGAGAGTCTGTTAATTTAACAATGGGATTAATTCTATATGGATGGGTCAATGATGAAGGGTACAAAATTGCCAAGTGCTTGTTCGAGGGGATGGGACTCTTACTTAGTAATTTCGATGGGTCAGTCGGAATTATTGGGTTTGTTGATATTTCCCCAATGATTTGAACTTATAACTGAGACCACCATAATTCATATGGAAATAATCCCTTGTTAAATTAGGTATTAGTTTGAAATTATTTTGATGTATTTTTTAAATGAAACATGTGTTTACAGTCTTCTGTTATTGTGCTCTTTTTTTTAAGTATTTTAGTGCATTTTTTTGAATTATTCTTTGTCATATCTTATATGAATTGTCTTCACAGCGAAATTTAAATTTGATCGCGATTGATCGTTTTTTTCGCGATTCCAGGCGAAACGATCAGCGAAATTTTTTTAACTTCCGTTCAAAATACGCAACGAGTAACGAAATTTTTTTTACTTACGCTATGTTAGCGAAACGGATAGCGAAAGTTCCTACTTTCGCCACCGTCGTCTACGTTAGACAGGTCTACTTAGAATGGCTCCACGCATTTTTATTAAGACCTAGTATTAATTAGTCTGGAAGTTTAGGTTAATTAATCTCTTGCATCAAGAATCTTTGGAGCTGAAAAGGTACACTGATTCTGGCTTTTCTACCAACCAAGACGGGACCCAATGGTATTAATAATAGGCGGTTTAGTAGTTGAAATCGTAGATCCGAAGAATGATATAAAATAGAATATTAGAGATAGGTCTGAGGTTAATTATTTGGTCAACTGCCAAGGTTGACGTATTAGCGTTCTAATATTGAAATAATATTTCATCACAAAGTTTCTCAACGGTTAGTAATTAAGAAACAAAATAAAAAAAAAAAGAAATGGATGGTTGGTTGTTGATAGTACTTCTAATATTAAATGGGCAAAGTAAAGTCCTATTTTTTCATGTGGGGTTTAGTCCTGTTTTCATATTGAAAAATAGAGTGCGTACTGGGTATCATTTTTAATTGTACAAACTTGATGAGAGTTTTAAGTGAATAATTGAACATGTATCGTTTATTTCAAACCAGAAGGTCTAAATCAATTTTGATTATTCTGTCTTTAACATGTATATTCGTTCTGAAATTGTTTGATTTGTGCTGAACTGTTTAGACCTGCTTAAGACTCAATAAATCATGCATATAGTTTGATCGGAGCTGAACTGTCAAAACCCCAATATAGTGTCAAAATTAAGTTTGTCCACTCTCTGCTGAGATTGCATGTGTACTTTCGGACAAAATAATTGCTCCTTCCTCTTTAGAGTATATAAACAAGGTCCAGAGCATAATCACGTCTAGAGGTATAATATGTCCATGAAAAGATAGGCATGTTTAAAATGTACTCATTCTTCTAGTAAAGTTTGGATACTATTTCATTAATTTATAAATTAATTTCAATTGGTATAGCATATTATTGGTGCCAACTGCCAAGTAAGGTCTTTTGCTGCTAATTATTACTAAACTACAACAACTATTATTCTTTTTCTTGCTAAACATAAGGTATAATATATTTTCCAAAGGCAACATTTTCCCGAAAATAGTAAAAAATAAAACATTTTGGTAATACATTTTTTTTGTTTGTTTGTTCAAGAGCTTCGGCTTTTTCAGGCTGTAGTTGTCAGCCTTCTTCACAACCGTATATTTGTCTACATTTAGTACCCTCTTTTGGCATTTTCTTCTGCTTTACTCAAAGTCAATCTTCTGTCAACTGCGTCATGATATATTTTGTGTCATGTTAGTGAACAATTTATTATATGTGTCACAATAGTGAACAGCTGGGCGTCTATTTGGCATGTTCAGTTCGAACTAGATTTTATCAGTGCAAATTATTTCAGAGGCTCGGTTCAAATCGGACTAAATTTGTCGAAGTAATTTTTATTCTGTTTTACTAACATCGAAACCAGACCGACCAAAATCTCATCAATCGAATTATATAGTATATAACCATTCAAACTAACCAAAGTTCAATCAGGTTTGGTCGGTTAAAAAGAGTATTAAGATTTGATCCTAATATAATATCTACAAACATTTTTGGTCATTTGTTGGTTTATTCAGTTTCCAATTGTCAAAATCATACCATAAACTTCTAAATTGTTTAATCTAATCTAACCGAATTTAATAAACCAACAATTAAATATTTTCATCGAAATTAAATTCGGTTCAGTTAATACGAATTTAATTAACCGAACTGTTTACACAACATGATTGTGAATCTAGTTCTGGTAATTCCTAGTGCATAAATAATTAAATGGAATTAAGTCAACTAACAGCGAAATTCCCTTTGTATTAGCGCTTAAGGCCTTAAGCAATTAGCAATCAGTGCTTGAAATTCCAGGTTAGTTATGCTAGTTGCAGTTGTTGGTGGACTTTTTATGCCTAAGTGATACAAAAAACATAAGCTAGTAAAATTTTTGAATTAATGAAGTTTACAGAAAATAATTAAGCTGATAAAACCATATGACCCTGTGTCATCAGTTTGAGTTGGTTCTGTTCAGATGCATTAAGCTAATTATAATTTAAAGAAAAGCTTTTTGGGTTCCTAAAACTAATTATCGTCCAGCTGCTTCCAGCAGAATCATCGGGAAAACACCTGTGTACCATTGGGAGTGCACAAAGTGTCATCCAGAAAAGTTATTCATATATATATATATATATAGAGAGAATAACTAATATGCACTGTGATGCATATGTGGTTTTATGCACCGGAATCGTGATCGTTCGATTTGCATCAATATTCGTGCATATCTGTGCCGTTGGATGCCGATGTTATGTTATTCCTGCGTTATGTTCCACCTCTCTAAACCCGTACCCCAGGAAAGAGAGAATAAAAGAAATACTCTCGTCTACTTCTCTCTGTCATCTATCTCATCTCCAGGAAAGAAAATCAAAGAAAAAAAATCAAAGAGAGAAACTGATCCTCGCCTCTCTTCTCCACTTCTCTTCTCTTCTCCATCAATATCCATACTCTCCTTCGAATCTCTTCGACAGATACTAGATTGAGGCTCGATCGTGCCTTTCCAGTTCTGACATTCGACAAACCCTAGATCTACAAGCTTCGGCAAACCCTAGAATGACAACGATCGAGGATGACAGCAAATGATTAGTAGTCGAATCACCGCTCAAATTGTGAAAAGTAGGCTGACTCAAATCGCTACTGCAAACTAGTAATCTTCTCTCCTCTTTTTACTGGTTCTTGGTTTACAGTTATTGGTACTAATCGCTATTTACTGAGAACTGTGTAGATTAGTTGGATTTTTTTTTGGGTTGATTTAGAACGCAGCACATAGTAGTAAGTATTGGTATAACGTTGATTTAAGGAGACTAGCTTCAAGAGTTTCATCAATAACCGAATCCTTTCAAGTGTAACTTCCATTAACAAATTAATTGATTGTGTCTATTTTATGCTATATTGTATAGCCTAGGTTATCAATACAAAATTGAAAAGCTATCACTTTCAGAAATGAGCAAAGTGTGGTATGATGCTAAATAAAAGGTATATACCAGTTTCAGCAAAATTGAAAAGCTGACTGTCACTATTGTACTAGTTGCTGGCTCAGGCTTGTGCAACAAATTAAATCACTATTTAAGGTTGTTAACTCTTTTTTTTTTAGGATCACCGATGAGAAGTTGAAGCAATTGGAATCCTTGATGTTAAGTGCAGGCAATTGAAGAAATGGCTTGTATTTATTATTTTTTCTTTTGATTGCTGTAATTTTCAAATGAAGAATGCTTGTTATTTCTTGTATTGACGAGTTTCTTGTATTCTATTAGACTTTAATATATTAGTTTCCTGCAATTACACGAGCAATTATTATCTTCTATATTACATGAGCAATTACATGTCTGCTGCTTTTAATGTATCAAACTTGAAATTACATGAGCAATTAAGTACACATTTAGTGCAGTTACAAGAGCAATTACATGGAAGGTACCAACTGGTACAGACAAGGAAAGGGAACTGACATCATAGTTCTTATAGAATTAACTACATTTAGTGCACATATCATGTCCTGTACCATGCTATACAAGCAAAAACTTATACAGATAACCCTTGTTTAGAGCAAACAAATTTCAGGCCAGAAAGCCCCTTCCTTGATGTCTCTCTCTGGTTCCTACGGATGCTGAACCCTTTGACTAAGGCATATAGATTGTAGAAACCGTATGCCTCATCAGGTGATTTGAACTCTTTGCCAACATGAATCTCAATACTTTCTAATTTCTTACTCTCTTCTTCAATCACCTTCTCCAAGTCAATATAAGGGTCGTTGATCTGTCACAATTCAAAAAATAAAAAAATAAAGTTACCAATCGTTCAATTATTTATTTATAAAAACTATGTTGCATAAACAAATGAGACAATTACCTGCACCCGAGCAAATGTAGTGTCATTATCATCAGATTCTGCAACATGCCCATTCTCACTCATGTCTCTCTTCTGACTAATACTATAAGTTCAGATTTAGTATAACCAATCAGTCAAAAAATACCAATTGCAGAGACAGTAGTTAAAATAGTTTAAACATGTTCATCTAATTTCTAATTTCTAATTCCTAAATCGTAATTTGAGAAAATTCTTCCCTGTGAAGGCCAGCGCATAGAAAAAGACAAGTCAATATCTCTCTTAGCAATTTACTAGTACACTTGTATGGATTTAAGAAAGATATTGGAACAATTCTTAAATGGAATTCTATTTACCAGTATACTTCGTCACCTCCATTAAATGGATTTAAAAAACAATTCCCTACTTTAATTAGTTTAATTGTGCGTAAGAGAGAGACGAACCTGAATTACACTTTTCTTGCGATGGTCAGAAGGGAATAGGTGCGACAAGAGAGGCGATAGGGATGAGACACTTTTCTTGTGTGATGAAGGAGTGGCGGAGAAGACAGGCGTGAGGAATTGAACTTCAAGTAAGAGGTGCGACAAGAGAGCCGAGAGGAAAGAGTTGGAGGTGCTACATCACTGAAGGCGGATGAGACATTTTCGAAATTTTGGTTCTTCGAAACTTGGTGGTGCTACATCTCTAGTGTTTTCTTAACTGTGTGGAGAGGCGATAGGGAAAAGAGTAAACAGAAATTGATGGAGAAGAGGGTTAGATAATCTAGGGTTTTCTCGATTTCATGGAGGTGCAGCTCATGAGAGAGAAAAAAGGTGAGAGAAAGATCAATAAGGGGTACGATTAAGAGAGAGTCGGAGCATAATTGAGAAGAACAATATATCATTTCAATCGAGCGACACAGATCTGCGTGAATCTTGATGCACATCGAACGATCAACATTCCAGTGCATAAAACCCCTTATGCACCGCAGTGCATATTAGTTATTCTCTCTCTCTCTATATATATATATATATATATATATATATATATATATATATTTGTAGTATTTATTCTTCTTATATAAATTATTTATATTATGTTGCCTTAATATTCTTCTATATTAATTAAATAAAAGTCAATACATAAAGCTACCCTACCAAGGCGTTTTGATGATAGATCGATGGATATTGAGCTTCGTGCAACTCTCCGACAGTCTACAATGATTAGAAACATAGACCAGTTGACATCATAAAAACCTACCAACGTGTCCTTTTTTTTTATAAAACATAGTAATTAAGAAGGAGAGATCTGCTTATATATTCTTGTGCTAGACCATTGGCCAAACATGCATGTAGATACCCTCTTTGTTTTCCTCTTTAATTTCAATTCAAGAGCATATAGAAATGGAGACGGCATTTCGTCTTATGTTATGGTTATCGTTGCTGATGTGTTCTACTTCTCCATTTGCATTGGCAATCCATCACTATAAACGGTGGCCCGTTGGAGGCAGCACCCGGTTCTATGATTTTAAGGTACAAATATGTTGCTATATATTTTGTTATCAATATATAATATACACGCATCTTCCTTTTTCTATACTTTCCTGTTAAAAAAAGGCAACCCCTATCATTTATACGAGCTCACTAATACAGGTAATTAAATAAAAGGAACTATCCGTGTGGGTTTCCAGAAATTAATATTATGTGCTCTAAGGTGACATGGAAGGTTGGGTGTCTTTCATAGACATTTGATTAAAAATAAGTTGTGTGGCTTAGACCTCCAATTTATCTTTCAAAAAAAAAAAAATTTGACTTACAACTAAGTGATGTTTTACAAACCTTACGCAAACCTAAATATTATAACCTCAGGTGCAAACAATGGAGGTAAAGAAGCTATGCAAGAGCACAAGCATTGTGACTATAAATGGGATATATCCGGGACCGGTACTGTATGCCCAAGAGGGCGATAGAGTTATAGTCAAGGTTACAAATGAGTCCCCTTATAATGCCTCCATTCATTGGTAATACTTTCTAATTTACTTGTGAACATTATACTCAATTACTAATAGTCTCAAAAAAGCAAAATGGAAAATGCTGGCTGCCCACTTACATAAATAGGAAAAAATAGTTACCTACTTAATCTCATATAAAATTAAAAGAAACAAAAGTCAGAACACACCCCTTGGTAATCGACATTAAAATCATAAATTTCAAGGTATATCAGAAATATGTATATTTTTTAAATTCGAAACACCATCGATTGATTTTGTAAAATATACTATTAGAATTACTGCAAAAAACTTAATAAACATAGGCATGGCCTGAGGCAAAGGCTTTCGTGCTGGTCAGACGGTCCAGCATACATCACACAGTGCCCGATTCAACCGGGACAGACCTTCACGTATGAATTCACACTATACCAACAAAAGGGCACTCTGTTTTACCATGCACACATCTCGTGGCTTCGTGCAACTCTCCATGGCGCCATTGTCATCTATCCAAAGACCGGGGTCCCTTACCCATTCCCAAACCCCTACGAGGAACACATCATCATTCTTGGTATATCTCCATTTTTAATTTTAATATTAGCAATTTTATGAGTTATTGGTATGAATAAGACAATATTAGGGTAATGAGTTGTCTACCTTTTTTCCTTGCTTTTTACTTTTAAAGGAGAGTGGTGGAGTATGAATCCAATTCAGCTGGAGCAGAGTACCCTGGCAAGCGGTGGTGCGGCTCCATCAGCTGAGGCATTTGTCATCAATGGGCATCCTGGCCCGCTTTATAATTGCTCAGAAAATGGTAAGTAAGAATAGTACCAACTACCAAATTAGGATGATTATACCGGGTATTGACATATCTGATTTTTGTCAAAATATCAATCTGAGTCCCCCTGTTTCTCTACATATTCCATTTTTTGTGGCTATTTCGTGATATGTTCCTTGTTTGAGGCCTGATCATTTCAACTTTGGACTTGAGATACAGTACTTAGAGGAATTTCACTCAAATAAAAGTACTTAAGAGGAATTTAATAGCATGCCCCAACTTCTCCAAGATATAAAAATGAAAAAGGGTCCTGATGCACCTTAATAACAGCTTACTCGTTACTAGAGACATGATTAGTAGAAGGTAATGCTGTATGTTGATCGCATCTGTAACTATTTCAGACGTGTACAGCATTGATGCCGTATCAGGCAAGACCTACCTCTTGCGACTGGTTAACGCGGCCCTGAACACCGACCACTTCTTCTCCATTGCTAGCCACAAGCTGACTGTGGTGGAGGCAGATGGCGAGTACACTAAACCATTTACTGTAGATCACCTCATGCTCGGTCCAGGGCAAACTGCAAATGTCCTTGTTAAAGCTGACCAATCTATGGACAAATACCAAATTGCAATGGGCCCATATGTGACCGCTAAAAATTTAACCTTCCAAAACATCACCTCTATAGCGCATTTTCGCTACACTAGCGCAGACCTAAGCTCCATGGCACGACCTGCTACATTGCCATTTTATAACAACAGTCTAGTTGTAAATGCAAACATGGATGCACTCAGGAGTCTTGAGGTGACAAATTTACCCCTTCAGATCGATGAAAATTTTTTCTTCACAATTGGGCTAAATGTTGGACAATGCAACCGGCAAAACCCCAACTTGACTTGTCAAGGTCCCAATGGTGGCATATTTGCTGCCTCTATGAACAACATTAGTTTCACGAGGCCCAATGTGTCATTGCTCCAGGCATATTACAATAGCCTCCATGGAATATACACAGCTGATTTCCCAGGATTGCCAATGAAGATGTATGATTTTGTAAATGGAGCACCTAACAACAGCCCAAATGACACGAATGCTATGTTTGGGACAAGGGTGAAGGTTTTGGAGTATGGGGCTAAGGTTCAACTCATTTTGCAAGATACCGGCACGGTAACTACAGAAAGTCATCCCATGCATTTGCATGGATATAGCTTTTATGTAGTCGGCTATGGATTTGGAAACTACGACCCGAACACTGCGAAGTTCAATTTGGTGGACCCTCCATTAATGAACACTATTAATGTACCAGTTGGTGGATGGGCTGCCATTCGATTCATAGCTGATAATCCAGGTACGTTGAAATTTGTTTGAATCACTTGCCCCTTTTTAGTATGCATTGATCAAAAGGCAAAATGTGATAATAGAATTGCAGCATATATACTGTCACAACTACTTTCTTATATTTTTATATGTAGGTGTATGGTTTATGCATTGCCATATTGAAGTCCATCTCTCTTGGGGCCTCTCTATGGTGTTTATTGTTAAAAACGGAGATGGGCCGCTTGAATCACTTCCTCATCCCCCTTCTGACCTTCCCAGCTGCTGAAATTTCACTAGTTAAATACTTAAATATATGAGTTTTGTTGGTTAATGATTAATTCATGTTTAGTTGAAAGTTTGAATGTGTTTTGCTTTTCCTTTTATTTTTCATAGTATATTTACTGGTGTAAATCGAATATTAGTTGATCGATTGTATACTGAATCACTGATAGACAGAGGTACTTATTTAAGTTCCTTCATTGGGGGTAAAAAAGAAAAAAAGACTATTCCTGAGAAAAAGAAATGTGTTCCTGAATCCTATTAGGCCCAAAATATATTCGTTAGAGAGTAGGCTTTTTGGGCTTATTTTTGGACTCAATTCTAGTTCATATTCTTCTCTGAAAAATTTCGGACTTCAAATTCGATCAATTAGGAAATTGATTACTACCATCTTTATTTCTACCATCGCTCGAAGCGCTCCCCTCTTCTAACCCAGCGAAGCGAAGCGCTCCTCTCTCCCCAGCGAAGTGAGCCCTCTCCTTACCCTGCGAAGCGCTCCCCTCCCCTCCCCTCTCCTCATCCGGGTACGCTCCTCTCCCTTCGCACTTTTCAGTCTCTTTCTTCTGTGCATCTCTCTCCCTTTCCCCTTCCTTCGCACTCTTCAGTCTCTTCCTTATGTTCAATTTGTTGGTGTATATGTTCACTTTGTTCATTCATATGTTCAATTTGTTATTTTATATGTTCAATTTGTTTTGTTGCTTGTCAGATTTATGTGTTTATTTTATATCTCACTTTGTTAGTGTATATGTTCACTTTGTTCATTCATCTGTTCAATTTGTTATTTCTATGTGTTCAATTTGTTTTGTTGTTCCTCTCCTTTCTGTGTTTATTTTATGTCTCACTTTGTTGGTGTATATGTTCACTTTGTTCATTCATATGTTCAATTTGTTATTCTATATGTTCACTTTGTTTTGTTGCTTGTCAGATTTATGTGTTTATTTTATATCTCACTTTGTTAGTGTATATGTTCATTTTGTTCATTCATCTGTTCAATTTGTTATTTCTATGTGTTCAATTTGTTCTGCTGTTCGTCAGATTTCTGTGTTTATTTTATGTCTCACTTTGTTGGTGTATATGTTCACTTTGTTCATTCATATGTTCAATTTGTTATTCTATATGTTCAATTTGTTTTCTTACTTGTCAGATTTATGTGTATATGTTCACTTTGTTCATTTATATGTTCAATTTGTTATTCTATATGTTCAATTTGTTACTTCTATGTGTTCAATTTGTTTTGTTGTGTGTCAGAGTTCTGTGTTTATTTTATGTCTCACTTTGTTGGTGTATATGTTCACTTTGTTCATTCATATGTTCAATTTGTTATTCTATATGTTCAATTTGTTTTCTTGCTTGTCAGAGGAAAGACAGAGAAGAGAAGAAAAGGCACGGGGGTAGAAGGAGAGTGAAGATGGACGGAGGGGAGTGTGGCAGAGAAGGGAAGAGAGGAGGTGGAGAAGATGAACGCGCTAGGGAAGGAGAGCGCGCGTGAGAGGAGAGAGCGGAAGGAGTGCGCGCATGAGAGGAGAGGGAGCGGAAATTCTATTTTTAGTTAGCGATGGTAGCGATGGTATAAAACGCGATGGTGGTTATGATTCCTGGATCAATTATGCATTTATGCTTGTGTTTGTTTAAATTTGACCCTTTAAATGTCAGATGAGAAAAATAATCATGGCTGTTTCTGTACGTTATAAAAATGAATAGTCAGTGAGTCAAGTAATGGAAAAAAAATTCGCTACATGAGTTTGACTTGAATTTTAGCTGAGATTTGTGTTTAGAACTTTAGACCGTAGACCTAGTAAAACCGTGCCACTCAGACAATGGTCCGAGAATGGCACCAAAACATTGACTTGACTACACTCAGAAAATGATGGACAGGATCATTGAGCCTATCTCTTCCAAATATAAACACAATAACTAATTATCAAGTGATTAGTGACGCACAACATTATCTGCCCCCAAAAACCTTTGATTTCGTTTATTAGAATAGTAGTAGAAAACATTGACTAGACCTGAAGATAACGTGTGGTAAAGATCTGATGCTTAACGTTACTCGGTGTGAATTGATCAAAAATTATGGACCATCTAATTTGAGTATATGAATGGTGCGCATTAACAAGACGGGTAGTGCATCTCCTTAATAACATAACCCCGTAATTTTCATGGAATAATTATTTTAAATGTCCTGGTTTTTTGTTCTTTTGTTGAAAGGTTTTTCTTAATTAAACATTTTATAGATAATATTTTCACCAACAATTTTAGATAAAGACAACAAAGTAAATAATGAAATCAAAATCTATTATACATAAAGTTAAACCTTCAAAATTTTTAGCCATGTCCAGCTAGTCATGTTGCTTATAATCATATATGTACTTCAACAAAAGTATTTATTTGTGCTCAAAATTGTCTTACTAAACTCTCGTTAAAAATAATCTCATTTTTAACAGCATTAATTTTTTTTCTTCAATCAATATTTCATTTGGGAACAAAGTCTAAAAATTAATCCTAATACTATATCCCACATTAATTTTCTGATATTCTAGTTATCCGGAATTGATATATCCGTAATAATTAATTCGCGAATCATGCAAAGGTAAATGGGGAACGAATCAAGTCAATTTGGCCACATATACATAAATCCTAGTGTTTCGAAGATAAGTTGTAGTCAATGTTTTCAACTTTAAATATAAAAAATGTATCTTTCATTTGATTTTCGAGCTTGCAACCTATATTAAAAAAGTGTTGTCTTTCATCACTAGATCAAACATTAATTCTCAAAGCAAATTGAAATTAAGAGTAACAATTTGTCCATTAAATGGGACAGGGAATGAGGGAAAGTATCTTTTAATAAGCAGAAGCAGCAAGGCGACAGATGAAAATGTATGTCATGTGAAGATGATTTGGAGAGAAAACATGTATTAGAAGGTAAATGAATTCGTCATCACTGATGCAAGTGTTCGATAATATGACGTCACCATACACGGAAGCAACACTGCCAAAACATTTCTTAATTAAAAAAGATTTAGGTCAATAATTGCTATTATGGTAAACAAAGCACCTTGTTTAGACCTTCTCAACTCCCAAAGCATTAGGCATGATCCAGATGCGCCACATAATGTAAGCCTGATTTTTTCGTTTGTTCCATTGCAGAAAAGAGAGAACGTGACCTAATATTTTCCCCTAATTTTGCTTTCTGAATTGTATAACAGATATGAATTTTGTTTCTTCAATTTGGAAAATTTTCCTAATGCCAAGTCGCTTTTAAGTTTTCGCTCTATAAACAGTACACAATTAGTTAAATGTCTGCTTTCATTTCAATGATTAAGTAGATGAAATAATCATATGGAAGAACAAAGCAAACATAAAGGGACATAGCCAACATGGCCTCTACTAGTACTATAAAGGATTCGATTCAAGCCACCATCACATTAAAGTCAATTTCAAGGACAGATTTTAGATCGCCACCTCCCAATTTCACCAAACTAAATGGGTCCAATTAGATCCAAACCATTTTCAGAAGGTCCCCAATTTTCACAAAGAAAAATAACTGAAATTAAACAGCTCAACTAATCACCATCCGCTTATGGCCCCATGTTGTGCCCCTTGAAAAGAAGAGCGCCATACTGGTCCCCCAATTCAAACCACCACACGTCAAAATCTACATTGTAATTTCCATATATCCACAGTTGACCTCAATAAATCAATTAAATTTTCATATAATTCCACAACAAAGACAGAATATTACAGAATTCATTATATCCATTCACATCTATCCACCTCTTAATCTGGGTGATGCTGATTTTCTTTACATCTACTAACCAACTACCTTTTGTACCAATATCTCCTATTAAAGAATAAGAACAAAAACAAAATTTTGAACATAGGTTGAAAATTAAATGAACCAATGTACACTGCACAGATCTACAAAACGTTAAACGTTCTAGGCCCTGACACAATTTGGTTGATGTAACCAAGATATCTTTCAAGGACCACAAAAACATTGTGAGTACCGGTCCTGGGTATGAGTTGTGCCACCATGCATGTGATACCTTGTACCATGTCTGTATCCTCTTTCATGGACCAGTTTCTGTTTCACCTAAAACAAATGTCATTGTTTCCATGAACTGCTCATAGAATAACGGGCAACCCGTAGTTTTGGAAAACCCGGATCAGGCCATCCCATCCAGCCGTGAGAATCACTTGGCCCCAAGCATGTGACTCGTTCTGACAAGCCGTCTTCAGAAATTTACATTGCGACTTGTTCAATAGAGCCGCTCCACTTGGTAGCTTCTCCTCTGGCCAAGTTGCAGTGCCTCGAGGGAGCGCCTCTGCCAAGAATTCCTGGTTTAATGTGAAGCTTCCTGAAGGAGACAGGTACTGGACATCAGACCCAGCTATAGGGCCACTTGATTTGTAACCCGAAAGGTCATCACAAGGAGAAGACCCATTCCATGGCAAAGCAATTGATGCACTGGGGGAGGAAAAGCGCTCACAAGAATAGGTCGTCTTCAAATGGGTTAATGGATCCGGGTTTGAGTGGTTCCATAAGTATATGTTGGAATCCTCATCACAGCATACGATGTGGTGCCCACTGGCTGTGAATGATGCGGGCACTGGGATTGTACACCCACTCTTTACCCCTGAGAAATCAATGTGAAATTAAGATCATCTTGAAAACAATATACTACATCTATGAAGAAAATTAGCTTCTTTTATTTTCATTGGTATAAAATCAATACAAGTAGAATTTAATCTATACCTTTATATTTGCAAATCACATTAACTCCATCAAGGATGCAGACTTTCGAATCAGCTGAGGTAACCATCAATTTCTTATTGTCACTCGGGCAGAACTATGGTGAAAACACAAAAGAATATTTAGAACATTTATCATTGATCGTGCAGATAAATAATGAAGTGAAACATTGTTTTCTTCTTTCAAACTTAGTTAACCAACCTGAAATCCAGTGACTCTTTTGAGAGGGGATTTCTTCTTTGCATTCAAGGAAACTTGATGTTCCAATTGCAAGGTTTTATCTACACAAATTAAATAATTAGAATTAAGAAAATAAGCCAAAAATGTACAAGTTCATGGAAAGAAGAGAACGTTTAATATAGACTATAAGTTTACCTGAAGCATCATAGAAACGGCAGTTTCCATTAATAGTACCGACAACAACCTCCTGAAAGAAATAAAGCAACATAAGCTTTGCTCCATGTAAATATTAAGAACACCAACTAGCACTCTTTTGTCAAAGAATTAAAAATTACCTTCCCATCTGGACGGTAACAAACTGCAGTAACAATTTCCCTGACATCGACCCAATCAACAACGTGGCAACTAGGTATTGCCCAAACACGCACTTTTCCATCAATGGAACTGCTCACAAAATAACTCTCATTTGCTGGGTTAAATTGCACCCCTGTCACTGTTTAAAGTAAAATATATAAAACCCAGATTAACAAAAGACATAAATCCAAGTAGATAGATCAGGAGATTTCACTTATTTACTTACCATAGTTTTTATGTTGAAAAACTCCCAGGCATGTGCCACATCCAACTTGCCAAAGCCGTACAGTTTTATCAGTGGATGACGAGAGTATACGCTACAAAAAGCAAAAATCACATTTAGTCAAATGAAGGTTTATCAACTAAAGAGACATTCTTAGAAATTCAACAAGAAATGAAGGATAAGTAAAAAATTAAAGCTAACCTTATCCTTCGACCAAGAAATATCCAGAACTTCAGCATTATGCCCCCGAAATTCATGCAATGGCTCCTCAGAGATTCGAACGAAATTCGGCGGGATAACAATGCAAGCTGAGTCGCTGCATTTCTTTCCAAATTTAACCCTGCCTTTCTTTTCCTTATCAGAATTGTGATTGTTAGGATCCAGAAGGGCTAATTCAGAATTACCATTAACTCCAAAATAAACACAGTGTGGGTCTTCTGCTGAAATGCCATTCTCTCCATTTCTCTCGCAGACCAACACTTGCCAAATGCGCACCACCCCATCTTCTCCGCCACTGGCCAGGTATTGGCCGTCAGGGCTGAATTTGATGGTCAGTATAGCACCATCATGCGCTTTTACAGCTTGCTCCCCATAAACTGCTGACAATTCCTTTGACTTCTTTTTATAAGCTCTCACTTTAACTCTCTCAAATGATCGGCCGCTTGTACTTTGGTCGCAATCAGATGAACTCGGTGTAGAGATCTCATCTCCTTCTATGTCTACAATGCATGCACTCACACCTAATCTCTTGAGCCAACCAACACTCCTCTTACCCCTAGAATTTTTTTCTGATTTGGGTTTGGGTAATTCTGCTTTTTCCTCCTGTCTCCTCATGAGCTCCTTGATGAAAGTAGATGATCCAAAGTTCTTCTCAAATTCTGACAATGTCACCTCTCTGTTTGACCCGATTTCCCTAAGACTGGTAAAGGCACCGTCTTTGCTCGATTCACTCACAACAAATTTTGTGCCGTCGTCTAGATTCTTGATACTCCAGCTGAGGTTCTTTTCTGAGATTCTCTCATCAGAAAGACTTGAGCTTTCTGTAGAGAGGGAAGAAATTGATGAGGAAAATGAAGAAGAGCAGTTGGTTTCTTCTACAATTTCGATCTCATTACCCGAATTATAATTGGAATCGAGACACATTAACCTTTTAAACTTCTCGCGTCTTTGTTGCACACTTACTGGGTTCTCAGTCCACACTCCCGAGACCCAATTGCAGAGATTCAGATCCAAGTTTGAATCTGGACTGCCGGGGCTGCCCGGGCATGAATCAAACACGGATTGAACATCCTCTCTGGAGTCAAAAAACACCTCCTCATCAGACCCTTCCATTTGGGAAAATTGGTCACAACCCATGACTGTTTTTTTTGCAATTTGCAGAGTAGAAAGAAAGAGAAAAAGACCAGTAGAGAAAAAGAGTCCAATTTCAGAGCCCCTTTATAAACAAAGAAACAAGGACCTGAATGACCTGCGCAATAAGTGGAGATAAAAATCAAAGGAGGTATCTTATTAAAATGGACCAAATCTATACCATTCAATGAGCAAATCTCGTAAATTAGATCAGCTCTAGATTACAAGCATGCAACACAGGTCCCAATCCAAGGGGCAATGAACCTAGTCCTTGTCAAAACGAAGGTATGACAGTATTAAATTAGGAGAAGTGAAGTCTAATTTGCCAGAATCCATAGTTCAATCCCATTGATTGGTGAAACACGGACAGGAATAACAAAAAAATATAGACACAGATTTCGAAAAAAAGAGTAGCATTTAAGTAATAGTAAGTCAGTTCGCTGTTTGGAGTAAAAGAGCGAAGTTTTAGCTTCTCGAAAGGAAGAACAGAACTCACCATATGTGGAAAGAGAGTCGAAAGGAAGCAACCAATCTCTCAGAGAGTGATTTTGGGGATTGGAATGGGATTTTGGGTGCAATAAGAGAGAAGCCTTTGTTTGTTTATACGTTTGTTCTCCAACTTTTTTTCTCTGATTACTTTGCTCTGCCTGTTCTGAGTTCTGACCTCTCTATCTCTCTTCCTTCCCACGCTGTTTCTCTCTTACCTCTCTCTCTCTCTCTCTCTCTCTCTCTCTCTCTCTCTAGCGAGTCTACTTGTGTGTGCTTTTTCTATTGTGCTGCCTCCTGCTTACCCTGCCAAAATCTCATCCGTATGCATGCCCCAATTTACAGACGTGACCCTACTGTTTTATCTCACATACTCTAAACCCAACTTGCAATTTGTCTAATCACATAAATTGGTGAAACTAATCTCAATTTCAAATATTTCGCTAAAACCCCTTTTAAGGAAACCTCTGTGTACTTATTCCGGGATGCCCACTTTTCTTTTAAAATTTAGGCAAATTTATTGTACTAATATTTATAAAAAAATAATCATTTATATATAAAAATTATGGAAAAAATTCATACGTTATATTACTTTTTTTTTAAAGATGAATTGGGGGTCTAAGTCGTCCAATTTATTTTTAAATTAAATGTCTATGAAAGACCCTCCAGTCGGGTTCCTTTCACTTAAGATGCATTGTCATACGTTATATTACTTGAATGGGACAGCTTAAACTTGAAGAGTAGCAGCCATTAGTTAAGGTGAATTAAATATATATGTTGGAAATAGAGAAATATGGAGCCCCCTCACTGTTCCATAGTTAAGGCAAAACATAATATGAATTTAGATACAAATTGAGCATTACTTAAAGAAGGCTAAGAAAAGTGCTGTAATTTATACTCAATAAAAGACAACATAATTTACAAGATATTGGAGTGTTAAATTTATTGATTTTATTATTGACTAAGGCATAATTTGCGGAAGAGGAATATGGAACCCCTTCACCAGAAAAGGCTGAAAAATATATGATTATTCTTCAATTTATTAAATTATTTTTTTCATTCAAAATAAATATAAAATTATGTTTGATTCTAAAATTTACCTCACCATATAATATTTTGTACCTCCACTTCTTTAAATGTCATAAATTTAAATGAAAAATTTGAATTAATTATTTGTTGTCACTAGCCATACAAAAAAAAAATCATCTATGTATAAGCATAAAATTTGAGGCTTGAATGGGTGTATCTGCAAAAATGTCTTGAAAAACAAATGAAATCGTTCTCAATTGGTCAACAGGTGACTGAAGAAAGCTCATCAGTCATGACCCCTTCCTTGTTTAAAAGGAGATACTGTTCAAGTAAAAGGCATTTCAAAATAGCAAAATCCAAATTTATTAAATTAACTTAACTATTTAGCTAATTAACAATTGGGCCTCTTATGGCCATAGGGATGTCTTGATTAAATTAGGTGGCGAGGACCATTAATCATTTGACACCATTATAAAGATTAGTTGGAAAGATCCTGCCATGCTACATGTAGGATTTCATTGAAAGGGTAAGACCTTTTTAGGCAAGAAATTATAAATTGTTTCAATAAATTAACCATTTGTAAGATGTAAGATAAACTTCTCTATCATACATTTACCATATATATTAAAAATTGAAGTAAAGGTAAGTAGTATAGAATCTCAAACATTTCACACTATGTAGCTCCAGTATTGTTTACTGATACACCACTTGATTATCATATCGCGTTGTGGGCATAATTGGAATGTCCTTGACAAGGCAATAGCAAAAGGGGAAAAAAAAAAAAAGAAAAGAAAGGAGGTACAAAACCATATATAAAGGCATCCTAAACAGAAAAAAGTAAAGATGCTAATATGCTGTTTTAATACTAATTGTCTAACAAAATATAAGTGTGAACCAGTGACTTCAAGTTAAAAAATTAAGTTTATTAAGTACTAAATGATGTGGCATTTTCTTGTGCCGAGAACTTAAAGTATGTTTTAGTAGCCGCCTACCTAAAACCAGCTGGCTTAAGGACTAAATTAAAAATAAAGAAAAATATAGGTTGAGAATCATGTGCGCCAAGGGGAAGCATGCCTAGATTTCTTGGCTGTCATGTGCTTAGTGGTACAGTGCATCGTAGTTAAAATAACAAGTTAATAAGCTGCCTCCAATAATATTGTCATATTGTCTAATGCGGCCTTTAAAATAAGAGGTTAATCAGCTCGTATTAAGCTACCTCTAATTAGTTTGGTTATTGGTTATTAGACTTTAATTTTGTGTGTGTTTTCTGCAGCCATAAGGTTAACTTTTATTAGTCATATTTTATGGCGAACCTTTCTATAGAAGAATCCGAGACTCCAATGTAGGCATGTAGCAACCAAAGGTAAATTTACTCTGTATAGAGAGAAATTTTGTTAAATAAGAAATTGTATATTATATACGGGACAAGTCTCATTATTCTAATCTTCATAATGGGTGCGTTTGGATGGGTGTGGGAAGAAGGGAAGAAGGGAAGAAGTGGGAAGAAGTATTGGGAAGTGTGTAATTTTGTGAAGAGTTTGGATTGTTTATAATTTTTTTTCTTCTTCTTCCTTCTTCTTCTTCTTTCTTCCAACAATCCAAACACACCCAATTTGATTAACAAGACAAAAAAATTTTAATTAACTATGTACTTCATGGTTAAATTAATCTTGTACGCTGTCCGGTTCAAATCTAATCTTAGGATTGGACAGTCTACAAAATAAATAAATAAATAATAAACGACTGCAGAAAAGCGGTTTGTTCGTAACGATACACCATTACCTACACGTCGGAGCTGCAGAAGATCTTGAGCAAAAGTCTAGGCAAATATCAAAAGAAAATTGAAGAAAAATCGAAGAGGAGAGAAAGTTGGGCCGCGGATCGCAACTAATTAAAGCAGAATAGTAAATAATTATAATTTATAACCAACTAACAAAATAAGCAGCTAAACTATATCGAAAAGAGATTAACGCGACATTAGGATGCCGTCAATCCGTGACAATTCCACTGATCTTAGTTTGAATAAAACTTTTTATTTTTTTTTACGATAAGAACGGAGTCAAAATTTTCAACTTATTTCGAAATTAAATATCACAAAAAATTCCAGCAAATTTGAATAAAATTTAAAATTTAATATTCATTGAACGACGCTATGATACCATACATAACACTGATTGATTAGTATAACGATGTAAAACTATTCTATTATATTGTATGTATTTGAAATATTCAATGTACATATCAAATTATATTTTATGTATTTGAAATATTCTACTATTGTCTAATATGGATAAAACTATTCTAGGTTGATGAAGTATAAATTTAAAACGTATAATAAAAGATATAAAATTATAAAATTTAGTATTTAACAAAGTTTTGATGTATAGAAACGTATCATTTATTAAATTGAATAAGATCAATGATTTAGACCGAAAATTTAGAGTTTAATTTTTGAATAAAGTAATTAAATGGTGAAAGATTTGTATTTGGAGGCATTTAAAATATTGCATTGAAACCTTCTTTCTGGGCCGTTTGGATGGTATGAGAATAAGGAAGGAATAAGAATTTTAGGAAGAAAATATTGAGAAGTGTGTAACTTTTGGGAAGAGTGAGAATATGTTATTCCGGAAATAAGAAATGTTGTTTGGATGATGAGTTAGGAATAAACAAATTGATGTTAATTTAAAGAAATTATTAAAAATTATTATTTTAATATTAAATAAAGTACTAATTAAAGAGCACGTAAAATTTCATTTAGTTATTAGTATTTAGCTAATTTTGTTGAAATTATGTATATATAATTGTTAGAAGATGTTATTCCTAAGAAAAAACTATTCCTAGGAAGAAATTATTTTTCTCCTTATTCTTAACTTGTTTTGGATGTCTAAAAAGAAGCTATTCCTATGCGTTTGGATAGGTGTGGGAAGAAGGGAAGAAGGGAAGAAGTGGGAAGAAGTATTGGGAAGTGTGTAACTTTGTGAAGAGTTTGGATTGTTTATAATTTTTTTTCTTCTTCTTCCTTCTTCTTCTTCTTTCTTCCAACGATCCAAACGCCACCGCACTTAAAAAAATTCTTCCTTTCGTCTAGAACGATTCTAAAACAAACTTGAACCCTTTAGGGCACCGTAACGTTTGCATACTTTGGTGCATCACCGTTTCATAGCTCATTTATTCCGTTTATATATACTAAAAAAACATAAGTTCTAAGCCAAAAAAAAAAAAATGTTTATCTTGTGTTATTTCTAATGCATTTACATTAAAACTCAAAAAATTTAGGGATCGTTTAGTGCAAGATAAGTAGTCCGACAAATAAAAAATATATTGTAATTCGTTCTCATTATTATGTAGAAAACAAACAGAAATTTTATAATTCTTAACATAATTGAATTATTTTAAGAATAGAACAATACAAATGGTTCGCATTTTTTTGGTTTAGAATTTAATTTGCATTATTAGTGAAATCTGTATTCGCATAATGAAGTATTAAAGCTGAAAAGGAATAAGGAATGGATTCTTCCCGGAATAAAGAATAAGGAATAATCACTTTTTGCCAATAATTTATTTCTAACCATCCAAACTCTTCACAAAAGTTACACACTTCCCAATAAATTTACCCCTTCCCAATAAATTTCTTCCCTTCTTCATTCTTCCTACCTTATTCTCAACGCATCCAAAAGGAGCCTACAAAAATAAGAAATAAGGGCATTTTCTAATTTAATGACTGCCTATGTTACACCACAATAATGATTCTTGTCCAATTTTTTATGATTACTTTATATAGTTTCTTAGTCAAGGAATTATTATAGATTTTTTTTATAAAGGATATTATTGAATTATTTTCTCTTTTTTGTCAGTGTATCTCTCTAATTTATGTGTAGTCCTTTTTTGGTAACATTTAATGTTGCCAGGTCAATTCTCCGATTAGATTTGATTATAGAAAAAGGAACCCAGCGTGCTGAAAGAAAATATACAATAATAGTAATAATAATAATAATAATAATAATAACAATAATAATAATAATAATACTAATAATAATAATAACAACAACAACTTAGCAGAGGAACATTGTACAAAGTACGTAAAATAACATATCTACATGTACTATATGAACTAGTTTTTCTTCTCTGCTTTATTCGAAAGTCAAAACAATTAATTAATCTCAATTACTCCTTATGATCAAGATTTAAAAGAGAAAGATTCGATGTTTTTTACCTTTTGTGTTATTACTATCACTTTGTTCTTAAAATAAAATACTAATAAACCACAAATTTACAGGTTGGGAGCTCATATTGTGTTATTATTATCGATTTTGTTTTCAAAGATGTCATTGAGAATTTATGAAAGTTCTGATTTGAGTAATGAGATGTTGGTTTATTAAGTATTGATTCAAAACAAAATTAAGTTTAAGTGTTGTAATTTTTTATGCATGTGAAGAGGATTAATATATAAATCAAAATCAAATTTTTTTTCTGAATTATTTGAATATTAAAAGTTATTATTTATGTTTTTCAAAGGTGAAACTGTGAAAATTATACATATTTGCACCCTAAACATAAAAATCTTGTACTCAATCGACATGTTTAATAACTCTTTTAGAATTGCGAGTCTACTAAGGGAATTGTTTCCTACAATTCTCTAGTTTAGAGATCCACTCCTTCTTGACTAAAATGCCCCTCATGTTCTAAATAGAGTATGAATTGAGAGCCGTAAATTGAAAGAATACAAGGAGCATTTTCACCCACAAAGAAGTGGATCTCCAAATTGAAACCGTGCATGAAGCAATTCCCGTCTACTACATCTATTCTTTCTATTAGTTGAACTAACGAACAAATCAAATCTACAATTTGAATACAAAAAGGTCAATTTGAATGTCCTAGCGATAGCAATGTGCCGCATTTGTTGGCGATATCTCGAACTATCGATAGAGTTGTAGGATTTACTTTTACACCCATAATATATAGCTATTTCTTGGATCAAAATACACCCCAGTAAAATGTCACAATTTGACAAGATAAATTATTAACAACAATCTGTAAAATATTTTCAAAAAAAAAAAAATAGTTCTGTACAATAACTTTCTTTGTAAAACAGTAATTAGGAAAACAGAGGTGTTCCGCAGAAGATGGATTGTCCAAATGGGAGTGCCTGCCCAACTGCTTGATTTTGGAATGAGGAAAATCTTGAGACGTGGCATGAACCTATTAGAAAATAACGGGTCATTTAGGTGGTGGCCCATGCCTGACAGGGAAATTGCATGAGGGGTCCTGCCGATCATGCTTTTCTCCGCCTCTTGCATTTCCAATGATTTATTCCAGCTTCTAGTGTTTATAAAATTTTAGAGTATTTAATGGTCCTGCAACCCAGCACATGTTTCTGTATTTTTTATTTATTTTATTCTTCTATCAGGTGATTATTTTCGTTTTTTTAAAATGTATTTATTGTAAGTTCACGTTTTAATTTGTTGTGATTTAGAAATTATATTTTGATCACTAATATTGTCGCACTTGAAATAATTCGCAGTTTGTCGAGAGCATTTTTGTTTTTTTTTTCTCACTGCGGAAATTCTTCAAGAAAAATTTCATTTAGAAAATTAGTCATTGGTAAGTGATAAAGAGTAATTCATCTTGAACGCAGGTTGCATATTAAAAATCTAGCAAAAAGCCACTGAAGATATTTAATTTTAATTATAAAAATCACGACTGAGTGTCATCGTACCTTTACAACTACTTTACTAAAGCAGAATACTAAAATTAACATATTTTGAGTTTAAAACAACGCTCTCTACATATTATTCAGAGAGGGGTGGTTTGGATTGTTTAGGAATAGGAAGAATAGCCAGATCCCGAAAATCTTCAGCTTGTAACAAGCAGGACCCATAGATCAGTGCCATCAAGCAGCTTGTAACTTTTGAGTTTAATTTGTAAGACTTTTTACAAAATTACAAGTTTGTTAATTTCTGGCCCCGTGCAAGTCGTAACTTGTCGTAGCTTTCGTCGATATCCGCTCATGACCGTCATACCGACGGCTGTGATTGAACCGACTGGACCGCTTCTACCTTATCACGTACTGTTTATGTACATTTCTCTTTGGCTTAAAGAGAATGAACTGCCTTCGGGTCTGTACCTATGTCTCGATTGGTAATTTTGCTTGTTTAGTAATTATTAAATTGAACATGAAAGTCTAGAACAGTTTATTAGGGATTTTATATTTGTTTATTTATTCAATTTCTGCTGAACACGAAAATTTTAAAAAAATTGTGACCAAGTTTACCTCTAAAAATAAATACTGTAATTTTTTTAAAAAAATAAAGTTATCCGCGAATTGATTTCTGCATACTTAACATGATTTGTCCCGTATAACATTTTAATATGCATCAAATTAAAAATTTGTAATTCAGCTGATATAATCCGAATGATTTTTGCCTCAATGACTTTACTAATAGAGTGAAAATTATAATAAATGTAATTAAGTAGAATTAGAGTTGGTGCTTGTGTTAAAGGATTATCCATAAGATTGTAAAGTAGATGTAATCTTGAACTTGTTTCGTTCATAGATATGACATTAATTAATTTTGAATCAAAAAGTAGAAACTAATTAGGCATATATATACATAACGAAAATTTTGAATCATGCTAAAGTGATTTTTAAGAATAATTCATGTTTATAAGTCAATATATAAAAAGAGGAAGGTCTAGTGCCAACAATTTGGATGTCCCTAATGTCAAAATTTTTTGATTCAATTAAACCAGTGATGTGTTCATAACTTCACATAGATTTTGTAAATTTTGAAATTTATTTTATACTAGCTCGATCAAAGGATAAAACATGAACGTTTTAGAATAAATTTATCATAGATTCATAGTTAACAATGTTCATTTATTTTTTTTCACCTTGTGGTTAGGTTATCAAATGAATCCATAATTTAGAAATTTATATGAAAACCTAACGCTCGTTAAATTGAATAAGACTGACAGTTTGAAATTGATATTTAAATTTAATTTTAAAAAAATAATTAAATAGCGAAATGTTGATATTAGGAGGCATCCAGAATTTTGGCATATAAATTATACTGAATGATCTTATTTGCATCTAGTTTGCATGAGATGAATGATTTGTAACAATTCAATTGAATGTTGACGATTTTGATTGCTAGAAAGAGCACGATAAAGCTTAAATAATTTATTGAGAATCCAAATCCTCCAATGATGGTAGTTTCGGCTGATTGGAGATTTTTAATAGTCATATCAATAGGGATGATTTGGAACCGAACTTTGTTTATTATAATGCGCTATAGGACTATAGGAGGAATATTCCATAGAAGGATATTTATATCATTATCAATTAAATAACTCTATTGTCATTAATAGTGTGGAGCAATAGTTACCGTAAAATTTAATGGCCACGAAATGGTGAATTGTCATGTTAAAAAAATGATGATAACGACAAAAGCCGTAAGGCAATAATCTAAAAACGACACTTAGGCTCCGTTTGGATGGCTTCTTCCGGAATAAGAAATAAAGAATAACCACTTTTTATCAATAAATTTATTTCTAACCATCCAAACTCTTCACAAAAGTTACACATTTTCCAATAAATTTACCCCTTCTCAATAAATTTCTTCTCTTATTCCTTCTTCCTACCTTATTCTCAACTCATCCAAACGGAGCCTTATATTCTTCATTTGCTGCACTAAGTCAACAGAGGAATAGGGTCATTTTGGTCACATTTAGGTGATAAAATGATTGAAATGTCAACGGTTGGCAGTAGATTTGTATGGTCTGTGTTTATTTCATGCAGTAATTGAAGGCGTGGCTTGCTCTCGATGTGAATCGTGGCAGTTTCCTAGAATGCCACGCGTCGAATCCAAGCTGGCTAATATTTGTCTTTTGCTCTTTTGATATATTCTGCCAACCAAGCTTTGGGTCCTGAGCTCGGTTCAATTCAATGTTTGTAACTTTGTATGCATCTATTGGTGGCTTGGTGCTATTTTATTTCATAATATATTTCATGTGGTAGACTTCCACACCAGATAAGTTGTTATTGGGACAATTTATATCATAATATTTAAATTTAAAGGCAACTTCGTCCCTCTTCCTTCTTGCCCACAGGCTCATTACCAAAAAATAATAATAATAATAATTTCCCCCCTTTTTACTCGTATGTTTTTATTAACAACAATTTCTCACAATCCAAATTCCCTAATTTGTTGTTTTCATTTCTGATAAAAAATAATTTCGCAACAAAAAACTTTTATATTATTTTTGGCGTTCCCAAATGCTTCAGCATTTTTCTTATATAAATATTAGCATATAATCAGCATATTTGATGGGATAATAAGTGTTTGTTATGCTGTGATTTTTTTTTTAAAGTACCAAAGAAACTAAAATGCGAGTTTTACAGGACATCGATTAGACATGCGATATTGTATGATGCAGAATGTTGTGCTACTAAAAGATGACATATCCAAAAGATGAGTGTAGCTAAGATGCGTATGTTGCGGTGGTTCTGCGGTCACATGAGGAGAGATCAGATTAAAAATGATGACATACGGGATATGGTTGGGGTTGCACCGATAGAGGAGAAGCTGACCCAACATCGTTTGAGATGGTTTGGACATATTCAACGCAGTGCTCCAGAGGCGCCGGTGCGTAGCGGAATTCTTAATCATTTCGAAAACACACGGAGAGGGAGAGGGAGACTAAGATTGACAAGGGGAGAAGCGGTGAAAAGAGACCTTAAAGAATGAAACGCCTCCAAGGAGTTGGCGATCGATAGGAGCACATGGAAGTTAGCAATTCAAGTACCGGAATCATGATGTAGGAACCTAGAGGTAGGAGCGATGTAATGGGTTTGTATGTCTCTCTATTAGATCACGGTCGATGTCTAGATTTCTGCTATTACTATTATTACTATTATTATTAACCATTGAATGAATGCATGCATAAGATGATTAACCATTGAATGAATGCATAAGATGATGTTGCATCAGACAATAACTCTCTTATTATAAGATAATTAATATTAATATGATTGCGCTCAATACATGGACTGAACTTTTAGAGAAAAAAATGAAGCAATTACACAAAATATTGAAAACTAGGAAAGTTGAGAATCTAGACTTACTAACATAAAAATCCGCCACTAACGTTTCAGTTATGTAAATAAATTAAATGATAAATGACCACTAGTTTAAGGGAAATGCATAATTGAATGATTTGGCAGACAGCCGGAGAGAATTTTTTTTTTCTTTTTCTGTTTTACTTTCTTTTCTTTCAACTTGGTAGCCTCTTCCAAGTTTATCTAAAAAAAACTAAAAATTTGTAAGCTGTTTTGTTAGCCCAAATTTCAAAAAGGAGAGTTTTGACATTTTGACTGAGTATCAAATGAATTCTAAATTTTATAAAAATTATATAAAAATACATTATTCGTAAAAGTGAACAAGATCAAAGATTTGAATTCTATGTTAGAATTTCAATATTTAAAATGTCGATAAAATATAATAATTGTGACATTTGTGGTACCAAAAATTTAGGTTACTTCAACTTTTCTCCTTTAAAAAATAGTAATGCTAATATCCCATAAACAAATCATCTCCATATATCTATATCTTTATCTATATATATATATATATATATATATATATATATATATATATATATATATATATATATATATATATACTACTTATAAAGCACCCATATAAAAAGAGTAAACTTGTCATATAAAAGGAGTAAACTTGTCATATAAAAGGGTGTAAATAATTCTTATATCAATTATGGACCATTGATTTGTGTAATTTGATTTGATCAGTGGTCTAGATCAATGTTAAACTTTTCTTAAAAAAAAATTAAGTTACTACAAAATTAGCTATTTATTTAAAAGAAAAAATTAAATTATTGATTTTACCATATCTTTATTGCCTAACATATAACATTTTATATATAACAAAAAATAATATCAACATTTTATTTTTTTATTTGCCCACGTATTGAGGGCATATTTTTGCTAGTATTAGAGTAAAGTCAAAAGGAAAAAATATATATAGCAAGAGACAGGTAACAATCGTACAAGACCGACCGACGATCACCGGATCACGTAAACAGTAGTTTATAGCTGTGAAAAGAAAATAGAATCGAGTATCTTAATAAAGGAAAGAAAACAGAGTCTCCGTTAAACTAGAAAATAAGTTTTCTGAGATACTATTTTTAAAAACAAAATTTGATTTCTGCAAACTTACTGTATATATATATTGTTATATAAGTATCTTTAATACTCTATAGAATTGTACCCGTAATTGACTTAGCATGTACGACGTAGATGTATTCATGTATATTCCATACGCAAAAGACTTTTTTTTTTTGGACAGACTAGATAGTGGCTATCTAGTTAAAAAATTTAAGTATGTATCTGCCAATTTAATGATAGAAAATATTTTCTATATAGTGACTCAGTAAAATTATCACGAAAAATATAAAGCCGAATAAAGGACGTCAATGAAACAAAGCATAGGACAAACATGAATACAGTAAATTTAAAAAGGTGTACCTTTTTAACAAATTAAACATGCTTTAATGCTTCCTCGCCTTACACATGGAAACTAAACTAATTGGTGAGGTGTACTGCAAATGGTGAACAGTGATCACCATAATTTGAGGGATTTCAGGCTTGATCTTCTCAGATTAATTAAACACTAGTGGGACTGTCGCGCGTTGCGCGACCTATGTTTTCACTCGTTTTTTTTTGTTGATTTTTATCATTATTATAGGATATTTTATTAGTTTATAATTTTATATCAGGAAAAAAAAACAAAATTCGAGCAGTATCGTTTCATTCGCTGTACTGATTTCTTTAATTGAAGTGTCTGTGAAAAATCGTGTGCCAGCATAAGCCCTTGTACTATAATTCCCTGTAAAATGTTAACAAATTTTTACAACTATAATAAAAATCAACCATATTATAAAAAAATTTTAAAATTTATCCAATATTTTTTTATTTTCGCACCTCGCCACTCTTTTATCAGAACCGAGCTGCATGCCAAGATAATAGGATCATTGTTGACCCTTTCATAAACACCGTTGATGTCCACCTTCTCTATGTAGTTGGCCCATAGAGTTAATTCAACCGTATGACCCCTATATTAAATAAAATTTCAAAGATTAAAATTTAAACATTCTTTCTAATTAATAATTGAGTGGAAGGAGTAATAAGATATGGAATTTAAGGGCAATATTTTATATGAATTATTAATTCTCATTCATTATGTAGAGGAGGTTAATAAGAGTAAATTCAAAGGAAACTAATAAGCAAAAAAAAATTTATAACCTCTCATTGTTTATGTAGAGCACTTGCATTTTGGTTGGACGCCCCTTTACCATCGTTTCCTCTATTCTTGAAAAATCCGTCACAACGCCGATAATGTCTGCTCAAACGAATTTAGCAACATTTCAAACCATGTACAAAAACATATAAAAAAAATTTAATAATAAACCTAAATACTATATATCCATACCTATTGGTTCATTCTCATCTATTATGTCTGTGCCGATGTCTTCCAACGGCTTGAACGCACAAAAATATAAAGGCATATCGACTGATTTTGAGGACAGCTGCTTTATGCACGTTTGTCTCGACAAAGACAGTGTAAATTCATGAGGTACTATCGGAAAACCATTCTCTTTTACGTGTTGAGCCATGAACCTCCCGATCTCACAGACATATCCTTCCTTAAAATCTCCTTCGATACGGTGATAGATATTAATAGGGACGATCCCCTAGATTGCACCTCCCTATTTTAAAAAAAAAGTACAATTGTCAAATTGGTATATTACAATTATATAACACTATGCATTGGAAGGACTATTTGGATATATGAACTACATATCAATTTAATTTACCTCATTGTCTGCAATTACAAAATTCTTCCCCCATATGTTGTCGGTTTTTGTATCAACAACATCCCACAATTTAAACACACGACACTGCAGAACTCCTTGAATCATGTTAGTAATTTTTGATATCGGGACGACGTTAGACATTGTCACCTATACATGAAGAAATGAACAGTGAAATTAGCCAATTTTAATACAACAACACTGCCTATACAAAAACAGGAATAGAAAAGAAATGAACATTTTATTTTTATTTTTGGCATTATAGAAACAACACTGCCTATACCTGTGATAATAAATATTTGAGATAAGAAATGCTCAATTTGAAAGGTATAGAAACAATATCTCATGTACCTTCATATATATAGAAGAAAAAGTGATAGTGAAAAAAATTCAATTGCTTTAATTATGAAGTAAATTAATATTTTTAATGTCCTTAGTCCTTGCTCTAACTGTCAGCCACATTAATGCATTTTCTGTCCAAAGATATGTCACGTTTATGTACAGCAAATATTTGTCATTAATGTATATCAATTTATTGATACAAATATAAGTAAATATTAGGGTCATTAATTACTTTCGTTTTTTAGTAAATACCTATTAATGTACACACAAACAATATATAATTAGAAGAATGCCTTTTATTGTAAATTCACCGTAGACAGCCATACATAATTAGAGAAGAATCCACAATTAACTAATTCATTTCATGAATGACCATATGGTAAAAGATAAATTGATAAACCATGAATTTAACAAATTTTATACCTTAAAAAAAATATCAGTAGGCCAACGGAGAGCCTTTAGTGTCAAGGGCATCATCCTATCGACACCACATTGTCTTTCATTTCATAATTCAGGAGAAGTGCTTCTACCTCTGAGTCACTGCAAATAATTTTGTTATTTCTTATTTGAACATAAAATAGTTTTCCAATAGTGATGAAGTTATGAAGTAAATGTAAACAAAAATATTTTACTTGTTTCTGTCCATGGTAATTCTCATTCGAATCACCAAAGAAGGATCTGATTTGCCAACACCCTTGAATTTTTAACTGTAACCTGTAGAAGATGAAGATTTTATTCTCATATACATATGCAAAATTATATGTAATAAATAGATTCCTTAATTGAGAATTTTTTTCCAAAGTACCTTAAATAATAGAGATATACCTTTTCTAAGTATCATGAAGCAGTCGATCTACACTCGTAAATAACAGTGAAGCTTTGAAAACTGACCTTAAATTGAAGGATAAATCAAAAGAAACGGAGAGCTCATTGGAGAAGGAGGGGATCTTTAAATTGAAGGTACCAACGCCATCGGCAGCCTCAATCACGCCTCCTCTTACAATTAACCCAGTCCATGGAAAAGGGAGTGCGACAGAGCGATTCTGAAGGCAAATCGGAGGAGAGATTTAACTCATTCTAAAGGGCAGTGATAGAGAGAGAGAGAGAGAGAGAGATGAGCGACCGAGAGGGTCAGCGGCGCAAATTGTCGAGGGTTCTGTGCTCTTAGCAAAAAATGATGTTCGAGAATGATTTAACTCATTTTAAGCATTCAATCTGTGTCGGGTCACTTTATAATCTTTTACTGTCACCAACACACTCGGTTACATAGTTTATGTATCAATAAATATTAATTTATTAAAACCATCCATCTGTTACATGCCGTGTCGAGAACTCTTAAAAGTTTTTGGATGCGGACTCCCACGGGTTTTTATTTATAATACTGATCAGTCTCATATATGCACAAGCGACTAATTGCGCGTAATGTGTAATTTAATAGTAACTGAAGATACTCCATCCAACTCGATCACTAAGTACTTGAATAATATATATATATTTGTAATGTGGCCCAATAAGTGGTATCACTGAGACAAATCTTATGAACAAGACAAAGATATATCTATATAATATGAAATTGAGAGAGTTTTATTTGAACAAAATTATCCAAATTATTGATGTTTTTATCCTTTTAAAGCTCACCCACTGCACGCATGATACCGCCAAGCTAATTTGGTGAGGTGTGCCTTATAAAGTGACCATGATTTAAGGGATTTCTCTTGATTTTTCTTATATTTAAATATATATACGAGGCCCTTTGTGATTTGTGTCAGATATTACAGAGTGTGTGCATGGAATGGAACATACACGGGCGTGCATATCCACGCCATGAGTGCATGCATCAACCTTGATTTTACCAATAAAAGGAAATAAACATAGTTGACTTAATTGGTCGAATCAATTTGTAATTGTAAAAATATTTTAACAGCTAACACTACCAATTCCAATCCCTCAGATTCTTTTCCTTCAATATCAGAAAAAAAAAGAATGAAAGACGAAAAAAAAATATTTCTCTAAATTTTTGTCCCAACATATTTGTATGTATGTATTTTTTTTTTTTTGATGATTTTGCTTGCTCACAAGTTACAAACGCCTTTGTTGTTAAAGAATTGCTGATTTTTTTTTTCCGGATATTAGAATTTTCCCATAACATTAACAGTAATCAGGTCTAGTAGTTCTATAATTTACAAATTTAAAAAAAACCTCTTTTGTGTAATTGCCTGTTTTAGCAATATATTTTTGTCAGCATTCAATAATGATTAATGTACCGATGGTGGGTACCACTGTACCAGTGCCGATTGTGAGTTTTATTTACTTTTAAGATCCGGCTGTAATGACTGATATTTTGTACTTCTTGTATCTTGCTTTTCGTGAATGAAAAGTGGTAGAGCTTGTGCTCTACTTATTTCCAAAAAAAAAAAAAAATGATTAATTTAAACTAAAGACCTTTCATCCCGTTTAAAGTACAACTTTTTTAATTCGGAAATTAAATTGAAGAGTAACACATATTTTTTATATATGTGCTAATGTGCATGGAACTTTTGGGTTACTGCTATGAATCATTAAGAACAAACAATATATATTCATGTAAATGGATATTTGCAAATATTTGATGCCCCTGAAGAATGAAGTCGGAAGTCGAACTGCATGCATTTTTACATAGGCACTTATAAAGAGAGATATTTGTCTGATCCAACGGCTTATATAGAGAGACACCTGTCACATCCGTTGGTTTTAAATTGTGGTTATATGTTTTATAGTTTTCAAACCTTTGTAATGGCTACTTGTAAGGAGGCATAAGGACTGCAATCATTTTTAAACCTACTCAATATTTTGTGTGCTATGTTGATTTTTTATTAATTTTTTTCTCTGGCAGGGCAGATATGTTAACTTCCAAGAAATTGATCTTTACTGGTGCTTTGCCAGTACTAATTAATTAGTTGATAACTTGATATGCATAATTGCAATGTATGATTCAATATAACCGAACTTAAAATTACACCTGGCTTGGAATTGGAAGGGCACATATGAGGAGAAGTATCTACAATAATACAAAATAAACATAGAGGGGCCGTTTGGATGGGTTGGGAATTGGGGGAATAGCCAATTTTAGGCATAAATTTATTGGGAAGTGTGTAACTTTGTGAAGAATTTGGATTGTTTATAATAAATTTGGCATAAGAAATTCCGAGAATTTGCAATTCCCACCTATTCCAACCTCATCCAAACGCCCCCAGAAATATTTAAATCGGTGATAATATAACAACCTTTAGCTGGAGAGCCACTATATATCCCCAAAAAGCTATCCTGAAACGCAGGTTGCACATCTGCATTTAAGGCTGGCTGAAGTCTGAAGCAAGATATATTATGAAATATTCGGTGAACAATATTTTAAAGATAAGGAGTTATATGTTATGGGTTCTCTGAATGATTTCAAAGAAAAATAATGGGTATCCCAGCTTCACCATTTATTAATCATGTAACAATCTATCTGCATCATCTCCTCTTCACACTTTTGAATATACTGGGTACATGCTTGCAAGCAGAACCTCCCAAAAAGTTTAGTTATGGCCGATTAATTGGTTCTAGTTTTGGTCGATTATTTGGTTCTAGGTGAAGTTTTTTAAATTAAAAAATAAATATTTAAATTTAGCAGCTATTTTAGTTGCAATCCACCATATATCTGCCAGTGTTTCTTCAGATGTATCTTAAGGATTGTAAGTCATTAAAATGCGGTAATTAATATGATAACGATAACGAAATTAATTTCAAATAGCAAAAATTCCATAGTTAGATTATGCCAAGGCAATCAATATCATATTTTGAAAATGCTTGATAATACGTATATGCTGATTGAAAATGTAGGAAGTTCATATAGAAAATAAAAATGTTACTGATAAGATTTTGGGTACCAATCATGTGTTACTTCTGCTAATCACACCATTGTGGATATGATTATGCTATAATAATGAAAGAAATCTGTTCATTGACAGTATACCGAGAAATGACGTGATACAAGACAAAGACTTAACCTCTCATTTCACATTCAAAAAGATGGATAAATTGATCAAGAGAATTAGCTTGCATATCATGATCATGCGACAAAACTGTCAGGATCTCCCAGCTATATTTGTGCATCAATTTGATTTGGGATTAGTTTACTGGGAACCAAAGAAAAGTATCAACATTCTGTCTTAAAGTAATTTCTAATCTTCTCAGTTTAAATTGTCATTTTTCAAAATAACTCGTACTGATCATTCTGACACTTTCAGTCCATTTTAGATACCTCATTTTGCTATATATATATATATATATATATATATATATATATATATTTTTTTTTTTTTTTTTTTTTTTTTGAAAATAGACTCCCAAGTAGGGAGTCCTGCATTTCATTTTGCTATATATATAAATGATACATTTAACGAAGTAGCTGAAATTAACAAGAGAAAATTAGTTAATTCCCTAATTTGAATTTTAAATACGATGGATTAGGACTAAACGAGCCATAAATGTTACATGTACCGACAAACATGAAAGGACGAGTAAGCAAGTCATGGTCAAGTACCCTAGTTATTACTAATTTTGTGGTACCAAGGCCTGTAGTTGATAACTACTGATCAAAGCCTTATGATTAATTACTAATTGCCTAACCAAATCTGTATAGATAAAGACAATTTATCCTGTTAACCAATCACTTATAGATACATTGAAGTATCATAATCCAAGAAGGTACAAGCTTGGCAGAACCCTTGATTGTTTTAGGCGCTGAAGGTGAAATCACATTGGCATTTCCACAACATAATTGCCAATTATTAATTAGGTGGTACTACATTTTGTTAATTCGTCAACAGTATTATTGTTATTGATTTGAAAAAAAATGGTACACTTTTTCATTATTAATTTCATTATCATTGTGAAAGACAACAAATAATAATTAGAAATGGTTTATATACGTTCGAGGAATTTGTAAGTCAAACATAATTAGATCTCAATTTGTAAATTTGAAATGTTGATCCAAATTGCTCAATATGATCTTCGTTTTGAAATCTTATCTGAAATTTTAAAAAAAATTATTTTTTTGTTTTATTTCTTGCTATATTTTAGAATCTTAAACACTGTTGTTATTGGATGGATAAAAAAAAATTGATCGATTATTTTTAAAAAATATAAAAATAGCAAAAATTTCGGAATAAATATAAAATTTGATTTACAATGATACTTTAATGTGAATATTATAGTGAGCGATTTCAATCAGCCATTTTAAGCTAAAAAATTAATATCGGTTTGGTTTGATTCTAGCATTTTTTGAAAAAAAATATTAATTGTATAAATAGATGCTTTTAATTTGTTCCAGCTTTTATACTGCAGATTAATTGACATGGAGTGATTTTTCCTCCCACATGCACATAAACTATTAATAGTTTACAAAATAATTTTAAATGTCGCCAAATGGCTTATTCTCCTTCTCTCCGAAATTTTTTTATAGGATCGTACAAAACTGTCTGCCTGTACGTTAATTGCTATGCGCAACTCCTCTTGTAAGTTGTAACTAGAAAATGACCTGTACCAAAAAATGGAGCCAGTTGTGAAGAAAATGAAAGGAAGTCGATCGGCGGACATAGATTCAAGAAAATAAAAAGGAAAGCAACTTATAATATTCCTATTTGAACAATGTTCTCTTTTCTACATTTCTAACTTATATATTTAAGCCGTTATAGTGGAAAATAAATAAGATTGAAGATGGTCAAAAACTGACAAACATAATTTAGGCTCCGTTTGGATAGGTGTGGGAAGAAGGAAAGAAGTATTAGGAAGCTTGTAATTTTGTGAATAATTTAGATTTTTTATAATTTATTTCTTTCATTCTTCCTATCTTCTTCTCAACGCATCCAAACGGTGTCTTAAGTATTATCAAAATACTTTTAGCTTTTGTTGAGCTATCTACAATACCTGCAACATGCTAAAATCCAGCACGTTGAATTCTCAAACAAACAATTTTAATTTACCTAGTTTGTACTTTATTTTCTCTCAACTTGCAGAAGTGCTTAAAACACCTCTTTCAAATTCCAATGTACCTTTTTGCAGGTAATATTAACCAATCTCACATGTAAAATTTAAAGGAATGTAAACAACTCAATTCTTTTTGTATGTATAATTGGAAAAAGAACCGAGAACATTATGGAGATGGATGTTTATCCATGAACTTGCCAGGCTAGCTGCTAGCTACAAGAGAGGAGAAGATCTAGAGAGAGAAGCCCACACGAGAGAGACGTGAGAGCAGAGAGATAGCTGTGCATGCATGGCATTTCATCATCGATTTGGTCAGGTTGTAAATCAACTTGATAGCATTCCTTTAATTCTCACGCGTGACATATTAAATGTTTCTGTTGTATTAGAGGACCCCAATTTACAACTTGATTGAAAAGCCTAAAATTATTGGGCCGGGCCGGATGTTGATTGCACAAATCAGGATCATGCAGATCCTATATCGGGCTGACCATCTTTTTTTCTGGCAATTAAGCAATCACTTCTACGTTGCTTCGATGGTAATATTATCTCTTAATGTGCCCTATATCTCTCTAAATATTCTTTTATTTCTTCTTAAAAATGAAATAAACAACTATGCTATATAGTCGAACGTTCATTTCGATGATTACCGGCTGTAAACCGGAGCACAATGCGGAGTGAAATGGAATCTGGTTAGAAGTTTGTGCGGCTGACAACGAAAGTTTCTCGGTTATATGTCTCTCTAAATGTCGCGTACTAAACAAAATAAAAAATACATATATCCAAATGAATGTTCTACCAACAGTGTGACGCTTTTTTTTTTTTTTTTTGGTACAACAATTAGAAAGATATAGACAATATTTAGCGAAAATATTAACACAAATAAAAGCAGCACAGAGGTGATTGCGTCGTTGCCGGAAAAGGTGATTGCAGTTACAGCCGCAAACAAAATATTGATAAAATTTAGTTGGGCATGCATGAACGGGAGCTGGTTATCTTCGCTCTTTTTCTTAAAAATTCCATAATTTTCATGATAGAATTCTGATGCATATATTCTAATGGATGGGTAATGGTTGCTGCTTCCAAATTCAGAATTTTTGTTTACCTAAGGGTGCGTTTGGATAGGTGTGGGAAGAAGGGAAGAAGAGAAGAAGTGAGAAGAAGTATTGGAAAGTGTGTAACTTTGTGAAGAATTTGGATTGTTTATAATTTTTTTTCTTCTTCTTCCTTCTTCTTCTTCTTTCTTCCAACAATCCAAACACACCCTAATGGGGATAGCAAGCCTAGATAGAGTTTGTTTCGCTTGTTCAAATATCAGGATGGCATTGTACCCTCTATTCTGTTTATTCATTCAAATGCACCCAATAATTTTTTTATGTAGACAGCCATTTCTTTCAGGTTTGTACAGTCAGGATCCTTTTAGGTATGGTGAACCAATTTAATTGTCAAATGGTAAATAGTGTTCTGTATTTCGATTTTTTTGGTTAACTGTCAATGTATCTATTAAAAAGTTTTTATTTTTAATCATTTAATTATAATTCACTTAATTTATCATTAATCTTTTCACTACTAGAATGTTGATTATTTGCTTCGCAAAAAGGCGTCCCTATTCCGACACGGATTGCTATCTGTGTCCACCTAAAGACGCTACCTAAGCGACCCCGATACTCTAGCCGCTAATAATAAACATCTGTGTCACGAGGACGCGGATTACTTAACGCGTCTCTATATCTGTGTCGGGATAACGACACATATCAGGTTCTCTGATCGCTTATTTAAACAGTAAGCGCGTCTCTATTTAGACGTTTTTATGTCGGTCTACCGACGCCTATATTAAGCGACCTAGATAATATGTTGTCAGAATTTAGCGGGGCCCACAAACTATATTTGTCCGTAAATCGACACCTTAGATCGGCGACACAGATAATATGTTGTCAGAATTTAGCTGGGCCCACAACTTATTAGAGTCGATATAGCGACACCTTTGCTCCCCGACACAGAAAATTCATTGTCAGAATTTTGGGGCCCACCGTATCCGTTTTTTTCTACGTTGCTGTATATTAGATCAAAGACGTCGGTATATTGACGCCATTGTTGATAGCCACATCAATTACATTTATACAGCCATTCAATTCTTCCCGGTACCAATTTGGTACCACACTATTTAATTCTTACGATTTTAATTAGTCACAGCTATTTTAGAATTCTCAGCCATACACATAATTCACACTGAATCAAACAAAAATCACACAAATATATATTGTGCATTGAATTGGAAATTATCATCCAATACAAATAACAAAAATCATCATCCAATACAAATAACAAAACTATTCATAGGTTTAGAATTCAAAGTAAACCAGAATTCATAGTCTATCTAGCTTAAATTATCATATCCAGGCACATATTGATTCTCAACTTGCTTGCGCGAAGTATTAGTAAGTAGCGCTGTGTATTCCCCCATAGCATTCGACATGCTTGCAGATGCTGCACTTAACCCTTCTTCATGTGTGGCCCCCTGTGAAGTAGTGTTGCCCGTTGGTGGTATTGCCAAACTTCTGTGTTGCTGAAAATTGACCAAAACTTGGAAGCAAGCAAGCACATTAATAAAGTTAAACAAAACTAATAACCAAGCAAGCACATTAAAAAATTGACCAAACCCAATATTAAGGAAGAGTAGGATGATAACCTATCTAGCCATAGGTAGCAAACATATCTGCATTTAAAATTTGTTGTTTGATGTCTTGGTTGTGAAAGAAAATTGGTTGCTAATATATCCCCTTTCCTTCAAAATTATCCCTCAATACGATAGAACATGTGACAAACAGTACGCATACAGTAGAAAGTTTCATGCAATTTGTAGAAAACACTGATTCATTATTATTTTACCAAATATTAGCACTTAGCAGTTACATAATTTGACAATTATCAAGCACAACAACAGAATATCACTAGACATGAGAGCCTACCTTTCAAAATTCAGATGCTAAAACACCATAGGTAGTGAATGTTGTTGTGAGCTAAAAATGTCCCATTCTTTGCTATGCTCTGTCCATAATGTGTGTAAAGAGTCGCAACTTCAAGCTTCACATGGTTTCTATCTGTCTGTCATTTTACAAAATTAATATCAATGACGATGATAGTTAGATACCTTAAATCTATGTACCTTTTTCTAATAGGCCATGGACTAGTGAAATTCAATTCAGATAAACATACATAAAAATGTCTTAAAAACCAATACAAATCAGATAGCAACCTTCCAATGACCCAGCAGTGTCATAGGATACACTATGTGGTTCCCCCTCCAACATAGGCAGCAGCCTTTGGTTTTCTCAATAGCTTAATAAAAATTGAAGGACTAACTGGTTTTTATGAAGACAGAGAAAATGAAAGAGACTCTTCAAAGGCCAAAAAAGAAGAAGGTGAGGTAGACAACCAACAAACCTTGCCAGACTCGGAAAGCATAAGAGATATCGTCATTATTGTCTTTCCAAGGCCCATTGCATCGACCAGAATCTAGCATATATAATTATACTAATTTTGTCAGTAAAAATTGTAAATTCATCAACAAAGTCACTTGTAGAAAGTTAATATAAAGGACCTGTCAATGATTATTGTTCTTTATACTTCTTTGTATCGAACTAGATCAATAATGTGCAAGAAAACTAAAAGAGGCAAAAAAAAATGAATGTTTTGGGAGGCTGAGAAAAAAAAATTATTACCCGCCTCGAGCAATTTGAAGGGTTCTGGGGAATTCAATGGTTGCATCTCCTGAGAAAGAATTCAAATAAACGAATCCTCTCCTTTACACGAACATCCAAAAGAAAGAAAACATAAGCATTTGTAAGGCATAAAAAGAGAAAGAAAAGAAGTGAAAATGACTAAATAGCACAAAAAAAAGCAGACAAGTGGAAGTCATACTCATTGACAATATGTATTCCAACAGAGATGCAGGGTGGTGGCCGCATCCTCAGAGGAAGATGCCGATTCTCCTTTGTCATTCTCTAATTGAAGCATCCAGTAAAGTGTCTGTTTTTTGTGAGGTCTCAGTTCACATAGCAATGTTTATGGTGTAACTCTTTCCTACAAACGTACGAATTATTACACAAGAAATACACACTGATAAGACATGTGGACAACATTTTGTTCTTAAATACTAGTTAGTTGCTCCGCTAACCTGTAGCTCAGAGTTTTTCAGGGTTCCTATTATTTTATCTACATTTGAGTCTGAAATCGACTCCTCATCTACCTCATCTTCACCAGCTTCATCTTTACTTCTACGTAATGTTGTTTTCCTGCATTTCACCAAGTGTACTTATCAGTGTTTCCATGTATCAACAAAGGACACTTTACAGTTCAAAGATTTAGACATCCCTTAGCTAAAAGTTGAAAAATTAAAACATCAAACAACGATTAGTACAAAAACAAATGACCTCTTGTTAATATACTCTTGTACTCGCTGTATTTTATCTCACTACTATCTCTTACTCTCTGTCTACCTTTATTCCACACTGGTTCAAGGTTTACCAGTAAAACAAAGATACCTCAGAAGCTATTGATAAAATATTGTAAATTCATTCAATGAATGGAGATATGCAACGATGCAATCAGAATGTATTCTTCTTTGCACATGCATCATCAGAATGGTACTTAGCCAAACAAACGCACAAAAATAGATATAATTATGATATTCCTCATATTTTACAAAATAATATAAAATTGGATTTCAAGACACACAAAAAGAACAATAATTGAGAATAAACGACACATACCTCGTCATCATCATCAATAACTGGATTTGGAGATATCCCCAATTGCTGGCTCCTGAGCAAAAGAATTGGGAGATGGATAAAAAGTATGAATTCTGTGTGTACCGATAGTAGAGGAGACCGCTCAAGCGATGCAGAGAGAGAAGAGATCGAGCTACTCGATAGGCAAGAACAACTCGAGCGACGGGAAGTGATAGGAGAGGAGAGCTCGAGCAAAGGATGGAGAGGAGAGCTCGGTGAGGGGGAGGGAGAGAGCCAAAGAGGCTAGAGGTGGGAGAGATCGAGCGATAAGGGCGAGATGAGAGCTCGGGCGACGCCGGACGAGAGCGGTGGCTTAGGTTTTCTTCTTTGTTTCTCTTCACTGTTTTCACAGCATTGTAATACAACGAAATGTGATCTAGACCGTTTAACTATTTTTAATCGAGCGGCTCACGATCCGTGGCATTTGAGGCAGCGAAAAATTGTAGGCACCGGAACCGCTCTCAAAGCTTTTCACGAATTTTTAGGAGACATGCAGTTAAAACAAAACAGGAAAAAAAAATTAATGACTGAAGTATCATATTTGATATTTATTTTTGAAATAAATGATATATGTATTAAGAATCAGAGATCGATGACTAAAACAACGAGAATATCATAAAATCCGTTAATTAATTTTAATCTATGAGTACTTCATAGTTAGAATATTATCTGCATAGTTAGAATATTAATTTTAAATGAATTCATGGCCTAAGATATTTCTAATGATAGATGCATTATTAGATTTACTAATATTATGATTGGTCATCGTTAGAGTATTGTAAACGTCTATCGTATCATGTCATATCAAATATGTACGTATTGGATCTCATACCATATCATGTTGGCACGAGTTAATATTTTCAACGTGTTGTACTATATCGTGTCATGTCATGTCATGTTGAGAGAAAAAATTGATTAACATGACACACATTGTGACACGATGCATATTATAATATATTTTAATAAATTATTATTATCATTTAAAAATAATTAAAAAAAATTTAATAAACAGTTTTTTGTTGAATCGCATGACACGATATATCAAATATTCCCGTGCAAAATCATAATTTGAATTTTTTTTAACTCAACGGCTCCGTTTGGATGGTGTGGGAATAAGGTAGGAAGAATGAAGAATGGAAGAAATTTATTGGGAAGTGTGTAACTTTTGTGAAGAGTTTGGATGGTTAGAAATAAATTTATTGGTAAAAAGTAGTTATTCCTTATTCCTTATTCCGGGAAGAAGCCATCCAAACGGAGTCAACAATCAGAACTAAGTGTACACAAATTGAGAATACCACAAATATTGATCCCAACAACAAGTCTCTCTGTGCAGTATCGAAATTCAAAACATATCTAATAATATCTGAACATATTTTACATATAGCATTAATATTGATTACATATTACAATTGCAAAAATACAACATTTACATTTTTTCCATTATAATAATTAAGGAAAATTATAATATTCAAATACAACATCAACAAAAATACTCAAAAATCCTAATACAACATTTTTACTATTCGACTTCTAACAATCTATAAACTAATTTACACTATTCGACCTCTAACAGAATAGAAGTTTCCTCTAACCACATATCATAACTGTTGGGTAGCCAAAGTGGTAGTTTTCAGTTAGTGTTTTTCACAATGACACGACAACACGATCGTGTTATCATGTCGTGTCATAATCGTATCGTGTTGGGACATTAAAAAGTTTGACACGATTCGACACGCTACACGACACGAACATGAATTAACACGATACCTCAACACAAATTTAATTATCAATGTCAATTATTTAAGCAAAATTAATAATTTAATTTTAATTTATAATACTACATTATATTATCCACCATCATTTAAATCATAATATTGTTCTAATCAAATTATTATTTTTAATATTAATAAAAATATTAAACTTAATCAAATAATAAATTATGTTTAGTAAAATTTCTCTTACTTTTAATTTTAAAATAATTTTTTAATTTAAAAAATAATAAAATAATCTGACACAATTTGACACAATTAACGCGAGGTGTCAACACGACAAGCATAATGACACGACACGCTTAACACGACGTGTTAAACGTATCGAGTCATATTATAATTCATTTAATTTTTTTTTGCTATAAATTCATTCAAAATTACTTAAATATTTTTTAAAATAGAAAAATGTAATAAATTGTTGAAATCTATTTTAACTTCATATATTAAAATAAAATTAATCATTGAATAAAAAAAAATTATGAAAAATTTATTAAATTTATAATATAAACAAAATATAAGTTAATAAATCTAAAAATATTAATTTTTGTCGTGTCAACTCTTGTCACGTTTCTTGTCGTGTATGTCGACACTCACGTGTCATACTAATTCCATAAACGTGTCATGCCAGCACGCATGCTTGTCGTACCAATACGCTCGTGTTGTGACATTTTGGAAAATACTAGGGTGTGTTTGGATGAGCATGGAATAAGTAATAAGAATAAGAAATTTCAGTATGTGTGCTTATTCTTATTCTTGTGCAACCCAAACAACACAAGAATAAGGAATTTGGGCCCTTATTCCTATACTAACAAAACCATAGTATAAGAATAAGGAATTTGGACCCAAATTTCAGTATGTGTGCTCCGTTTGGATGCGTTGGGAATAAGGTTGGAAGAAGGAAGAAGAAAATAAATATATTGGGAAGGGGTAAATTTATTGGGAAGTGTGTAACTTTTGTGAAGAGTTTGGATGGTTAGAAATAAATTTATTGGTAAAAAGTGGTTATTCCTTATTTCTTATTCCGGGAAGAAGTCATCCAAACGGAGCCTATAAGATGGGTATAAACCTTGTACCAGTATTTGGTACGGTTATTTGGAGTATGACATGAGTACTGGTATGGGTTTTTAACACTCAGGAGGTCATGAATGTATTTGTAAGAAATGATAAAGAATGAGGTTAATTTAATAAAAAGGAAGGACTATTTTTTAACAAAAGGACTTGCTAAACGATCAATACTCACAAATATATGTGATACACTAAATATTTATATCCTTGGTTTAATCACTTACGCTATTAGAATTGGTATTTTTTTTTAAGTAGTAGGGATAAAAAAAAATGTCAACCCATCTTTTAATATATGCATATGGGCATGCGACACTCTGATATTCTCATTAATCGTCCAAATAGAAAAAAATAGGAAACAAATTATATGCCAAATATTTTAGGCAGAAAATAATTTTGATGCCACTTCCTATGAATGAGTTGGCGCCATCTATAAAAAATATGCTGAAAACTTTGGCGCAATTTGTTAAACAGTTATGTGAAAAAAAATTAAAGATTGATATTCACTAATTTGCTTATTTCTTTTATTATTAATTATTTAATTATTTTAAAAATAGATTCTTTCCCTTAAATTGTATGGATAAAAAATATGGTAAAAAAATTTTGGCATAAGCGCCATTGTAAAAAAAAATATTGGAAATATTTGGCACCATTTGTGGAAAAATTAGAAGTTTATTTCCCTAAGAAAACAATATGAGAAAATATGAAAAATATAAAATAATTGTCCTGTGCATTTGGGCTCCATGCTTAGTCTTCATCGTGATAAAATAATTGCGGACCCTATTGAGCTCTCCAACAACTCAAATCACCAATCATCGCAAATAGATGATCATGACATGTCAAGTGAGGAATTTAAGGATGACACTCTTGATACAAATTTAGATGACGTACAAGATGATTGGTATATTTGATCATAATCTATCTAGTTAGTATAGTTCCATTCAGAAAATTTTAAAGGGACTGTTTGGATGGGTAAGGAATAAGCAAGAATAGCAAATTTCGGGCGAAAATTTATTCCTAACTATCCAAATTTTTCACAAAATTACACACTTCCTAATATTTTTCGCCTAGAAATAGACTATTCATCTTATTCCTAAGCGATCCAAACGGTTCCAAAATGTTTGGACAAGCGTGGCGATTCTTGCATAATTTAGTTACTTTTATTGATGATGACTCTTTATTACACTTTGGAAAAGATGGTGCGGAGCAACTTGATGGATATTGTTTTGAATATTTACTTGATTGATAGATATAATACTAACAATTTTCTCTAAATGTATTTGTGGTTTACTTGTTAATGGATTCGGGTATTGGATATATGTATGCTGTGAATTCAGGTCTTGGGTTTATATATGTTATGAATGAATGATATTAAAATTGGTAAACTGCAGAAAATTGAACAATTTTTATCAAATATATCTTTCTACATGCGTCATTATACCGACACATTAGATCAACACAAAATTTTAATTGAAATAATTTACTAATTTGTTTATTAGTGTTTCAATCATATGTGTCAACTAGCGACTCTAATTATATTTAGATTACGCGCGCCTGTAAAAGAAAAATAGCGTAAGGCATTGAGCGTCTCAACTGATATGCGTCTCTCATTATACGTGTCCGAACATCGACGTCAATGATATTCAACATATTCGCGTCCCTATACAGGACTTCAGAGCGTCTCTCTTTTGAATATTTATGCGTCCTAATTTATCTGTGTCAGTCTACCGACACCCAATAAAATTCCTCCCACCCGCTTTTCTCTTTCCGCGTCGCTACTTGATTTAGCGACTCTAATTTGTCGGTGTTCCGACACAGATAATCAAAATTCTAGTAGTGTTTGTTGAATATCTCAATTATCATTTTACCTTCCCTTCATTTGCAATACCCATTTTTATAGAGCCCAAACTTATACACGTAACAAGCTCATTGAGATTAGGAATTAGTTTTAAACAAACTTATACGTACACGAACCAATTCAAACACGATAGCTGATAGCTCGGTTCGTACGTTAACTATCAGAATTGATTCAAACAAACTTATATTTAGCAATTATCAAATCATACTTGCACGAATCATGAGCTATAAACATTTTTGTCGGCCCTATGCAATTGTCTGCGACACCCGATATGTGGCAATAGAAAATCTTGTGATTGTAAGTACTACAAAGAAGTTCCAGTACTCATGGCAGTACTATATATTATCATAAGAATTAAGAACATAAGAATATTCAATACTATATATATTATGAGGAAGGTTCCGCTACCAATATTTTCGTTGCCCCCAAATATCAACATTTTGCTAGTAAGTTATTTTTTCAAATTTTAAAATTCGAACGTCTAATTCAAACCGTTGATCTTATTTAGTTTGAAGAGCGATGCATTTTCATATAAGTTTTGTAAATTTTGAAATTTATTTGATACTTGATCAAAGGCTAAAATATGAACGTATTAGAACGAATCTATCATAATTAACAACGTTCGTTCGTTTTTCTATCTATTGATCGAGTATCAAATAAATTCTAAAATTTACAAAATTTATATGAAAACGTATCGCTTGTTAAACTAAATAAGATCAACGGTTTGGATTAAACATTTGAATTTTAAAATTTGAAAAAATAACTTAATGTCAAAATGTTGACATTCGGAGGCAAATAAAATGTTGGTAGCGGAACCTTGCTCATATATTATTATGCTCAGATTAATATATATTAGGCTTACGGCACATAAAAAAATAATATATATTGAGGAAGTTTAATATGCACCATAGTGCATAGGACTTTCTATGCACCGCAAATTTTTTCGAGAGTATTTTTGTAAATTGTCAAATCTAATTTAACCAATCTAATCAGTACATTGAAATCTCAGAGCAAATCAAATTTTACAATTTTTAAAATTTTATTGTTATTATTATTTGAATTTTTAAAACATGCTATCAGTGGAAACAAACTACTATTTACAACATTCAAAAAATGGCAGTTTTAAAACATTCGAAAAATACAGTAATAAAATCTCAAAAATTGTAAAATTTAGTTTGCTATGAAATATTAATATGTAGATTATATTGGTTAAATATTTAAATTGTATTTGTCAATTTGTAAAAATACCTCCAAAAATGTCCGCGGTGCATAAAAAATCTTATACACTATAATGCATATTAAACATTCTCATATATATTACATGCAAATTTATGAGAATTGAGAATTTGAGATCAATAATGTTGAGTGGATTGCGTATTTGCGTTAAGCTAGTTTGTTGACATCACCAGCCGACCTAGATAATAATAGTTCAAAATTAAAACTAACATTATTGTTCACTCGAATTTCGATAATAATAGTTTAAAATTCGAAATTTAAAAAATAACGTTGTTGGATCGTCATCCGAATTGACGAAATCACAAAATGCTTTGATCGTCATCCCGAATGACGATCCAAGCTTAGATTAAAAATCCAATTGACGACCCAAGCTTGGATCATCATCCGAAATGACGACCCAAACAAAAAAATCCAAATTTTTTAAGTTGTTGATTTTTTTTGAATCGTCATTTTAGATCACGATTCAAACAAAAAATTTCAGGAAGTTTTTTTAATGTGAATTTTTCATTTTAGCCCCCAAAATTTTTATTATTATAAAATATATAATTTATGATTAAAAATTAAACATAATTAAAATATATATTATAAAAATATAAGTATATAATTAAATTATGCTTGTTAAATACATAATATTGTATATGTTTGTAATATTTAGTTATACATATATACATATATAATGCAACATATATTTTATATATTAAATATATATTCTTGTATATAATTAAAATATATGATACAAATTATTATGTATATATATTTCTATGTATATTTATTTATACATTAAAAAATTTATATGTTAATATCTATATTTAATGTATAACAAATTTTTTTCTTGGACTATTATGTAGAAATAATAATATTAGGGCCATCGGCGAATAAATTCAACAAAAATATATTCAATTTTTTCTCCGATGACCCAAAAATTAATATTCTTACAATATAGTCCAACAAATTTTTTTGTTGTATATTTTATATATACATTTATAATTTTTAATATATTTATATGTAATGTAATTTTTTACATGTATGTAATGTATAAATAAACATATTTTTTAATGTATAATTTTTTAATATATTTTATATACATATATTTTTTTTAATATACTTATACATAGAAATATATGGTCATCGTCACCATATATTTTTTAATGTATAATTTTTTTTAAAATTATATATATTAAAAATACATACAAAATATACAACGAAAAATTTTATCGGACTATATTATAAAAATAATAATTTTAGGGTCATCAGCGAAAAATTTGAATATATATTTTTTAATTTATTCGCCGATGACCCTAAAATTATTATTTTTACATAATAGTGCAATAAAAAAAATTTGTTACACATTAAATATAGATATTAAGATATGAATTTTTTTAATGTATAAATAAATATACATAGAAATATTTGTACATAATAATATGCATCATATATTTTAATTATATACAATAATATGTATTTAATATATAAAATATATGATACATTATATATATATATATATAAAAATAAATATTACAAACATATACAATATTATGTATTTAACATGCATAATTTAATTATATACTTATATTTTTATAATAGATATCTCTACTATATTAAAAGCACCAATGGAAGGATGTAACATCTAAAGATACAATCTTGATCTGAACGATCTGCATCATTGATTGTTTTAAATTTGTAATCTACATCGTTGATTGTTAACTTGATAAGGGGACCAGATTATATCGCAGAACGAAGAGAATGTTTTACATTGGTTCATCTCATTTGATCGGAACGCGCAGATGTCCGAGCGGAACGAATGTTCGCTCGTTACAGTGCGTTCGCCGATTCGATCCCTTCTGATGGTTCTTTTTTTATTTATTTTCAGCGCTCCTAGGTTTTCTTTTTTTTTTTTCCTCCGACTCAAAGAGCTCTCCGCACCTATGGTTTTTTTTTATTTATTTTCAGCGCTTCTGGGTTTTTTTTTTCCTCCGACTCAAAGAGCTCTCCGCACCTCAGTCTCATCTCTTCCCTTCCGACTCCAGTCCCACCGATCGCCCCCTATCCAACCATCCATCGCCCCCACATCCAACGGTCGATCTCCACCCTAACCCAAGTCCCACGGATCGCCACCCTCATCAAGCCGCGTCTCCACCTCACTCTCATCTCTTTCGACTTCCATCCCTTCGTAAACCTAACTCCAATCCGAACTACCGATCGCCCCGCATCCAATCATCCATCGCCCCACATCCAACGGTCGATCGCCACCCCCAACCCAAGTCCCACGGATCGCTATTTTGAAATTTCAATTTTGTGCCTATTTAACCAACGATGTCTAAACGAAAGAGAGCAATTTCGATTTTGGCACCCCGATTTTGTCACCTCCTCGCCTTTCGGTGCGTCTCTCTCTATCTCTCTCTCATTATTCGATTTGATTTTGTGTCATGGTTTCTGGCAAAGGAAATGTTCCAAAACTCTAATTGTCTTGCAAATTGTCTCTCTATCTCTCTCTCTCAGATTGTAAAGATAGGATCAGTCAAGTCTAAATTAGTGAGATTCAACTGTCGAGTGGCAGCCGATAGTTTGATTGTTATTTTGTTTATGTGTAACAGAGTTATCAGAAAGGAAGGATAAAGGATAGAGACTGGTTATCAGAAAGGGAGAGGAAATAACGGAGAAAGCATCTACTTGATCGGAATAGGAAGAACGTGGGACACACTTTTTACTGGTAGTTTGATTGTTATTTTGTTTATGTCGATTACAGTCTAAAATCCTTTATTACAATTATTTTGTTTATGTGAGTTAAAAAATAAAAAATCAGATGCAAAGAACTTGTTTGTTGAAATCAGTAATTGCTTATTTAATTGGTATTGTTTTACTATGTATAATTCTAAACAAATAAAAGTAAAATATTAAAACAACAGTACAATAGATAACAAGCCCCAAATATTAAAATCGGTATTGCCAATTTGTTGAAATCGATAATTGCTAATTTAATTCCTTTTATCATTGTTGTAAGAAAAAAGAATATTATCCTTTTATTTAAATCGACGCTCCTATTCGATATTTGCCAATTTTATTATCTCAATTTGAAAACAATTGTGTAGTCATTAAGCTTCAATTAGATCATTATAATTCATGGTCTATTGTATAAGAAATCTGGTGTTGCAGGTATTGAATAATTCATTATACTTGTGCGTGTATTTTTTTTGGTTATTATTACTTTCAGAGCAGTCATACACAGTAAGTACTATAGGATTAAGCATCCTAATCTTTTTTTTAAATTTAAATATCTGTAACAACATTAACCTTTCCGATTGATTGTAGGATTTGAATACTATGATGCCGATATACAAGCTAAGTCATCGCATGTATGCTGTTAGTGGTACACAAGCATCAACAACCATGGACACTCCTATGATTTTCCTGGTAAATAGCAATTTGAATTCATAATTATCAAATAAATGCGATCTGGAACCTACTATCATTAATCATAACAGTTTTTTTTATATACCTAACTGTATTATGTTTTGTGTTTAACTAGATGCAGCCCCTTCATCCGTTGAGCACGATGGATGCTACAGTTGGACAAGGAAGGGGTCAAACTTTGCATCCCAATAGATATGGTGGACCAACCGAGCATCTCTATCGAAGGTACAATTTGCATCCCAGTATATTTCAATAACTGCAATTACTGGACACAAGTTATAATTTTGTATATATCAGATTAATTGAAGGGCCATGAGTTTCCCTTTGAATAGAATGAATAAGATAAGGCATATTTGAAATTCTATCATGAATATATTTAAGACTTGAAGGGCATATTGGGCATTTATTTGATTGTAAACTCAAAGCCTTTGCACATTATAGTCAGATTTTGAATCAAATGTAAAGCTGTCTCCATATCTTGAAAGATGAAAAATATTATTTAAATTTGTATGTCATTCCCTTAATGATATCTATTTCGTTAGTTTGGTTTCGCATGAAGGTGTGTTTGCATCCTAAAAAAAATACAACACGATACACATTTTTTTGTCGCTCATGCTCGGTAGTTGCAACGAAGTGATCATACTTAATACGGAGACATGTTTTGCTAAAATACAAAAACAAAAGAAAAGTCAAACAACAAATTTGCATATGACCAGTATACTTAATACTTACTATTGGGTCGATACAAATGAATTCATATGGCCGGTATAAAGGGGCTACAGATTAGTACAAAATGGGTAAAAAGTTTGCATAGAGGGTGTATGACTATATAGGAAGTTCATATAGATATTAAATGCCTTATTATATTCGTTTAAGTCATTAACATATCAAAGTGTATTATATATATAACCTAATATGTGAACGTGTACCATTATTATTACAAATCTAAATGGTATAAACACAAATGCGTCACTAATACAGGTACAGAGCCCTCATAGGCATAAAACAAATTGCATTATTACAGATCCATCTAAAATGAGCTATTAAAGTAGCTATTACATGCAAATTGTCTCTAAGTCCTTCATAAGTACCTGAAGCAAGAAGGGAAGTACAGTTAGTAATTAAAATCAAGAAGTTAACTTATTCTCATGTTTTATTGTTTCATTTTTTGTTTGCTGGCATCATCTAATTACCCTCAGTTTCTGGGTTTGACAGTTTGCATTTCATTGTTTTGCATTTTGGTCCTTATCCTTATAGCAATTTCAAGCTCTATTGTTCTGTAGGGTGTAGCTCGGTACTTATCAAGAACAGGTGTAGCCTATGTGAACTTAGTCTTTTTCTTTGTACAACATTGGGTCTTACACAAGCTTCAATTACTAATAGGCTCATGGGCTTACTCATCAATAGTATTCATCCAGGACACAGTATATCGCACCTTAGAATTAAGATGTAAGGTATTTCAATAAATACCTACAATAAATATGAAAAAATATATTACTTTTTATTTCCTAAATTTCTGAAAAGATATTGATATGCACTGAGATTGGAGTAATATGTTATGACATGCATGCATATGACATTAATAATAAAAATGAAAAACTGTACATGATTAAAATTTACCATTGCAACTCATTCATAGATGATTAGATGGTTTTTATAATAACATTACAAAATCAAAGCCTTCTCTGCTACATACCTGTTCAAATGCATGTGGCAAAGCCGAGTATATCCCGGCAGCTCGCTCTCCGTAAAAGACAGTTTGTTCAATGGACACAACAGGTGTGTTTGGTATGTTATTCCCTTAATGACATACCAACGATGGCATTAAATGATATGGAAATTCCTGATCAAATGACATTAAATCCATCCATTTTGATCAGAAAATTTTCTTATGAAATAAATTCCCGTGTTATAGAAAAATGATTCTAATCATATCCTAATCCTTTTTCTGGGCTCCAGAGAAATCATTGTGTTGAAATACCAGATAATTTTACTGAAGGCCTGAACGACTGTTTCCAAGAAGTTTATTTATTTTCTCATCTTGCATATCTATTTTTTTTATTCCAAATAGAATTTGTTATTAATTTGAACTTCCAATGTTTTCTTGTTATCTAATCTTATATTTCAATTTTATATCGACACTATTGGTGCTATTGTCCTCTTCAACAATATATGATTGAACTAAACTCTGAATTTCAGAAGTTTTAGATCAAACTATCAAAGAGAGGGCAACATCCTCTGGACTTTTATTCTGATAAAGGAACATTGTTGTCAGTAAACATCTAACTTCTATCCAGAGAACGAATCTGGTTAGATTAATTCAAATACGTTCATAATTTAGTCACTTAATCAAATATCAAATAAATTTTAAATTTTATAAAACTTATATGAAAATGCATCGCCGGTAAAATTTAACAAGATCAACGGTTTGAATTATGCATTTTAGTTTTAAAATTTTTAAATATTAGAAAAAAAGGCTCTTTCGGCTGCCGACGATCCGGATCGCCTTTGACGTTACTAAAGTAAAGTGGCATTAATTATGAATAATTTTCTTATTTATGTTGATCTTTATTCTTTAGAGTCACCAAAAAGCAAAAAAAAAAAATCACAATTCGTTACTCTTTTTTGCTTAACATGATATTTACTTTTTTTTCGTTTTGGAAATATGCAGGATTCATGGGGGCAATGATTTCCAACTTGGCATTTGTATTCCGCAACATTTTCTCTAAAAGAGGTATGAAAGGGAAAGCAATGAGCGGTATGAACTACTATGCATGCCTCTCTATCATGTCTCTGTTGATTCTTATACCATTCACCTTTGCTGTTGAGGGCCCGTAGCTGTGGGCTGCTGGCTGGCAGAAAGCCGTATCACAGATTGGTCCTAATTTTATTTGGTAATCACTACTTATCAATGGTCAAAATTCCTATTTTTGCCATTCATGTGAACTAAATGTTTATTTTTAACCACTGATCCAATGATATCAAATTCAAAAATTACATCTTTTTGTTTTCTAAGACAACTTCCATCTTCTGTCCTATGCTGTAACTGAAGCAATAACAATGCATTTCACAATCGCCAATGCAAATATTCTTTATTGATATAATTTGGTACAGACAGAGATTCAAATTAAGCTTCTCATTGTTCACAAACCCCCCTTGGTGGTGAGGCATCCTAAAATTTGAAGGCAAAAAGGCAACGATGATAAATACCTAACTAAAACAAATTGAGACAAAGGATATCAGATGCTGAGAACAAACAAATCTCCGACCAAGGCAAAAGCAAGCTTTGTGCCAGAGATCGTTGAAACTTAAGAAGTTTTACTGCCAAATGATACAAAGGAATAACACAATAAAAAAAAGCACTTCATTTTTAATGAAACCAAACTATCGACCTGGCAATATGATTGACAATTTGCACATTAAATTTTACTTCCTCAGTATCTCTTTAGATTTACCTCTCTCTTCCATGTCCAACATCCAACCTGTTTAAAACCAAAATTAAAGTAAAATATTAATGACTAAATATTTTCCTAATTAAGTTTATTTTTTATTCTCCATCAGTGGAGGTCAAACGATTGATATTTACCAGTTAAGAATTTAGAATTCTTTTGTTCTCAGTTTAATCTGTATTGGTTGATTTTCAGTAGCATGTTGAAAACGTTGTATCGTTTGCAAGGATATTGTGGTGACTGTCCTCTTTTAGAGAAATCAACAGTATTATGTCAAGGATCAATACATCTTTGGACTCAAAAATTGAATAGATCTTTGGTCTATATTTGATAGATCTTTAATTTTGTTTAATTTTTTTAATATTATTAGTATCCCGCATTTTGATTCATCATGAAGTTTTGACAATTAAAAACAAAATAAATTTAATTATACGTAATATTACATTAACATTGTAACATTACATACATTACTTTTGGATTATACTTATGAAATAAAACAACTTTTGTTGCATTTTGGTCCAACAGGATGTCACAGACTACCGCCACTCATTCAGCGGAAAAATTGTCGTATTTGGCGGCGATTTCAGACAAGTTCTGCCTGTGGTTAGACGTGGGACCAAAGCTCAGATCGTCGACGTGACACTGCCAATGTCCCCTCTATGGTCCTACATAAAGAAGAGAAAGCTGATCCGAAACATGAGAGCTTCAAGTGATCCATGGTTCGCTCAGTTCCTACTCAATGTCCGCGATGGAACCGAGCCCTCTATTGGGAATGACTTCATACGTATCCCTGATGATATGATAATCCCATACACTATAGAGGAAGACTCAGTAAATGAACTAATTGAGACTGTATTCCCCTCTCTCAATGAAAATGGCAATCGAACAGATTACATTGCTTCTCGAGCAATTCTCTCCACCAAGAATGAGTATGTCGACAAGCTCAACCAGCATATGATTAAGTCTTATCCTGGAGAAGAATTGATATACCACAGTATTGATACAGCAGAGGATGACGCATGTGGCAACTACCCGTCTGAATTTTTGAACTCTCTGACGCCCAATGGATTGCCGCCGCATATCCTAAAACTTAAAAAAGGATCTCCAATAATTCTGTTACGTAATCTAGATCCTGCAAATGGACTTTGCAACGGCACAAGATTGGTGTGCCGGAGTTTTCAAAGGAATGTAATTGATGCAGAGATCGCTACTGGAGGACATGCAGGGAAACGAATATTTATTCCCTGGATTCCGCTAAGCCCGCCGGATGATGATTTGTTCCCTTTTAGGTTTAAGAGGAAACAATTTCCTGTTCGATTGTGCTTTGCGATGACAATCAACAAGGCACAAGGACAAACCATTCCTAATGTCGGAGTTTACTTACCCGAGCCGGTGTTTTCCCATGGACAACTGTATGTGGCGCTCTCGAGAGGTGTGTCCCGACAAAAAACAAAGTTACTTATAAAACCAAGTGCTGATATCAACCCGCAAGACGGAACATGCACAAAAAATGTTGTATATCGAGAAGTGCTACGAAAGACTTAAGGTAACGAAATTATATTTAAAAAATATTTATCTATCTCATATAATGCTCACATGCACGCAACATATAAAACTATCTTAAAGTTTTTATTTTATTTTATTTATTTATTATAATTATTAATTAATATTTTTTTCTAAAATAGATTTCTGTCTTAACTATGATCAATGTTCATTACAACAAAGGAGCAAGAACGATTCAAGAAACTTGTCATGTTGTATTGTATTTTTTTTATTGTTTGAGACAATATACTTTTGCGTGAAACTTTTTTATTGAAGATATTTTTTTTCGTCGAACTATTTTTATTGGATTGTTCACATGTCTACGTGAAACAAGAGAGCACCGTTTCATACTTTCGGCGCCGATCAAAACAACATTAACCTTAAATATAAAAAAATGGACAATATATCTGTGTCAAATAAGACTTTCTTTTTCATATATCACATAATAAAGTCTGCCCACACATTGTGATGACGCAACACAAACTGACTTCACTCTTGCATTCAATGTACTCGCACGATTCTAATAAATCCAGCCTCATAAAATGCAACAACGCCGATCGTCCAAAATTGAAAACTGACATCACTATGATCCTCTCCGCCCACACATTGGATGGGCACTGCTGCTAGTTTTAATTATAAATTAATATAGTTGGTTTGGATCGTTTTTATAACTAAACATTATTAGTCTGATGGGTCCATTAGCCACTGAGATTTTCGACGAAAATGCAAAATTTGCATTAAAAAAATGTTTCTGAAATTTTTAGTTTGGATCATCATTTCGATATGGCGATCCAAAAAAAAAAATTTTAGAAACTTAAAAAATGTGGATTTTTGTTTGGATTGTCATTTCGGATGACAATTTAAGGTGGGGTCGTCAATTGGATTTCTGATCCAAGGTTGGCTCGTCATTCGAGATGACGATACAAGCATTTTATGATTTCGTCAATCTGGATGACGAGGCAATGATATTATTTTTAAAATTTTAAATTTTTAATTGTTATTTTTGAAATTTAAGTGAACAGTAACGTTAGTTTTAGTTTTTTCCGGCTAAACTAATGCCTTTACTATTAATGGTTTTTACATAATGAATATGGGCTTCGGAAGCCTATTCCCATTAAAGCATCACATATCCTATTTTCCGAAAAAATTAATACTAACGTTACTGTTCATATTAATTTTGATAATAACAGAAAAAAAATCAAAATTTTAATACTAACGTTGTTGGATCGTCATCCCAGTTGACGAAAGCCCAATACCCTTGGATCGTCATCCCAGTTGACGATCCAAGCTTGGATCGTCATCCCAGTTGACGATCCAAGCTTGGATCGTCATCCGAAATGACGATCCAACGATTCGAGGAAAAAAGACATATTAAAAAAAGATTTTGAATTTTTTGTCGTTTGGATCGTCATCCCAAATGACGATCCAAACCAAAAAATTTCAAATTCGTTTTTTAATGCAAATTTTATATTTTAGTCCCCAAAGTTTTTATTATTACAAAATATATAATTTATAATTAAAAATTAAACATAATTAAAACATCTATTATATTTTATTTACACATCGTGCGTGCCGTGTCATGTCATGTCATACATGATCGTGTTAGAGTCTCGTGTCGTGTTGACACGAACTACTTTTTTAACCGTGTCGTGTCGTGCTTAGTGGTGAGAAGAGTCAACATGACACGCATTCTAACATGACACGACTGACACGATCGTGTCGTGTCGTGTTGAAACGTTGTGTTAGTCGTGTCAAATCGTGTCAGATTATTTTATTATTTTTTTAATTAAAAATAAAAATTAAGAAAAAAATTACTAAACATTATAATTTATTATGTAATTAAGTTTAAAGTTTTTATTAATATTTTTTATAAAAAATAATAATTCAATTAGATACATATATTTATTATGTATATTATATATTTAATACATATTATTGTATATAATTAAAATATATGATACATATTATTATGTACATATATTTCTATGTATATTTATTTATACATTAAAAAAAATTATATATTAATATCTACATTTAATGTATAACAAATTTTTTTATTGGACTACTATGTAAAAATAATAATTTTAGTGTCATTGGCGAATAAATTTTAATTATATATAATAATATGTGCGTGTTGGCACGACACGATGTGCATGTTGACACGACACGACGCGACGCGACACGAATACAAAATTGACACGACACGACATGTCATGTCATAATTGTGTCGTGTTGGAACATTAGAAAGTTTGACACGATTCAACACGACACGATTCGACACGCAACACGACACGAACATGAATTAACACGACACCTCAACACAAATCTAATTATTAATGTTGATTATTTAAGCAAAATTAATAATTTATTTTCAATTTATAATACCACATCATATTATTTACCATCATTTAAATCATAATATTGTTCTAATTTAATTATTATTTTTTATAAAAAATATTAATAAAAACTTTAAACTTAATTTATTATTATAATGTTTAGTAATTTTTTCCTTAATTTTTATTTTTAATTAAAAAATAATAAAATAATCTGACACGATTTGACACGACTAACACAACGTTTCAACACGACACGACACGATCGTGTCAGTCGTGTCGTGTTAGAATGCGTGTCATGTTGACTCTTCTCACCACTAAGCACGGCACGACACGGTTAAAAAAGTAGTTCGTGTCAACACGACACGAGACTCTAACACGATCGTGTTTGACACGACATGACACGGCACGCACGATGTGTAAATAAAATATAATAGATGTTTTAATTATGTTTAATTTTTAATTATAAATTATATATTTTGTAATAATAAAAACTTAGGGGACTAAAATATAAAATTTGCATTAAAAAATGAATTTGAAATTTTTTGGTTTGGATCGTCATTTGGGATGACGATCCAAACGACAAAAAATTCAAAATCTTTTTTTAATATGTCTTTTTTCCTCGAATCGTTGGATCGTCATTTCGGATGACGATCCAAGGGTATTGGGCTTTCGTCAACTGGGATGACGATCCAGCAACGTTAGTATTAAAATTTTGATTTTTTTTCTGTTATTATCAAAATTAATATGAACAGTAACGTTAGTATTAATTTTTTCGGTCTTATTTTAGGGTTTGTAATGGATCTGGGCTTGAAAGCTGAGTTCACTCCTATTGTATAATGAAATAACTGGGTTGCAGACTCGCAGTACTCTGGTGGAATCACATCTTCTGCTGAGTGCAAACTTATGATCCGAACCGTCCGATCAATGATAGATGTCCTGTGATTAATATCAGACTCGTTGAAATTTGTGTGGCCTGCAAAAATTTATTTGTCGAAATTAGATTGGACGATTCGGATCGAAAGTTAGCACTCTGCTGATCTTTTAAGGTCAGAAGAGTATACTGGTCCGTACTCCGGTTTGCGGCTCCATCAGCTGAAATTTGTTAGCTTTCGGAGTAAGGAAATCATGCAAGTACTGTGGTTTGTCAACACAATTTCTTACGCTAGTCAAATTCCATCATATGCCTATATTGAATTAGTTTACCCTCGTGCTAGCTAGGTTGGTTGGTGCTCAATTCACTCAGCTGCCAAGTGTTATTATCAATTCCAAATTATTAAGTAGAGCCTGTAAAGCTTTTCACAACATCGGACTAATTCAATAATTTGGTAGAGATTTTTTAGAGGCACGATTTATCAAATAAATCTTTGTAGTTAGATCTTCAATGTCATCTTGAATATCAATAATAATTGAAAATTCAAAACCGCCCAACTCCTGATTAGCTAGGTTTCAGACGTTTCAGTAATCCCAGAAAATTTTAATTGGAATCGAATATTATGTAGCTATTATTTTTTGACAAAAATGCTTGAGTAAAGAATCTAAGTTTTACTTGTCATAGGTTTCCTGTAATTAACCAGGCAAATGTACTTTCTTGTCCCTTGGTTTGAGTGGATTTGGCTGAATTTTTAGCAAGATTTTGACTCGGATACATCGTCTAGTCGTAATTGCCTTATTCCTTCAAAAGTACGATGGTGACATCCACAATCAAGGTCACAAATCTATTGCTTTCTTACGATATTTATAAGAGACTTACCTAGAATTATCATCATGCTTCTAATGTACGTTTCAAACTTTGTTAATTAAAAATAATATGTTAACTAAACATTATTAATCTGATGGGTCCATTAGCCACTGAGATTTTCGACGGTCGACCTGGTTTATTATTTTAATCAAGTTGGCAGGAAGCGCATGTTAGGTCTTAGGTGAGATGTTGATATGCATTATGTATCTATACATAAAAAACAACTCGTGTTTGAAATCGGCGATAGCCATTTTTTTCATTATTTTTACGTCGTTAAACATGTCTATTATTTATTTATTGTTCTTTGTTGCTTTCTTGGAGATAGACTATTTTTGTTTTTTTTTTGAAACAGTTCGTAAGATAATTTTATTACTTATTAAAAAAAAATGCAAATCTCGCTAAACTGCTAAACTAAAATATGAACTAGTATTCAAGTGATCTAGAAACATAAAAAAAAAAAACAAATACAACTAAGAGCAACTTTTTTGAGAGGGCCAACAAAATGCTGGTAATTTTTTATTAATAAAAAACTTAATAAATACTAGTATAAGAACTGGCTAGCACATCACAACAAACAAAGGCCCCATTGTGCATCCTTAAGTCACCAAACAGTTATTACATAAGACACCTTAAGGCTCCGCTCCAGAAGGAGAGACTCGGAGCGAAGGGAAGGGAACTCGGTACTCTTCGATTTTGGGAGTAACCGATCTCTCCCTCTATCTGTCTCTCTGCTCTCCTTAATTTCCGTCCATTTTCTCCCTCTGGAGCAGGCTATCCGAACTCTCCTCTCCTTTTGGAGAGGAGCCTAAGGGTGCATAACTTATGCAACCTATTTTTTTCCCAACAATACCCTTTAGAAATAATTAATAATAATATTTAATAATTAACAAATAATTAGTAATAATAAATAAATAATAAATATTTAATAAGTAAAATTTAATATTAAAAAATCATAATTAATAATAAATATTTAATAATAATAATAATTATTATTATTATTAAAAACAATTGATCAACAATAATTTTTTATTATTAAATAATTAATAATATTTAATTAAAAGTAATTATTAATATTTCATAATAAAAAATTTATTTATTATTATCATTAATAATTAATTTTTATAATAATTAATAAATTATAATATTTAGTAAGTAACAATAATTATTAAAAATCATAATTAATAATAAAAATTAATTATTATAATTAATAATTGAATAATAATGATTAATAATATTTACAATATTTAATTATAATAATTATTAATATTTTATGATAATTAAAAAGATTTATTATCATCATTAATAATTAATTTTTATAACAATTAATAATTAACAATAATTAGGTCACAACGTATTATTAATACATAATACTAATTCAAATTTAACGGCATTTTAGTCTTTTGACATGGATACATTAAGTTACTCATTCTTAATTACACAACTAGACATCCATTAAGTTACTCATCCTTAGTCTATTAATAATATGCATACATTATGCAATGGCATTTTAGTCTATTAATAATATGCATACATTAAATTACTCATTCTTATTACACAACTAGACATCCATTACATAACACTACATAAACACTTAGACATCTTTAACTTATGCAATCCCTTATTTACATAACCAAACGCCCCAAACGGCATAAACTCCCTATGTATCAATATCTACGCCTAGCACTTTTTCACGCCCACTTCCTCACCCCACCCTATCTTAAAAGTAGTAAGTTCCTGACTGGTGTCTTTTTTTTTAAAAAAAATAAAAATCTATAGTAGTCTCTCTACAAAAATTGTTTATATAGGATCCTAGCTATTTAAATAGCCCAAACTAAATTCTCGGCCACTCATTTAAGAATTCTGACTCGGTGACTCCTGTCCTACTTTTATGAGCACCAGTGGCACTCCACTAACTTAAAATTTTCATTAGAAACTTCAATAAATCTATTGTTCAAAATTCATCCGCCACAATGCATATGTTGAATGATAGAAAATGAAGGAAAAACAAATTGTATCAACCGAGCTAGCTGATAATTTCCACAATCAAAGGGAGTTGAAGAAAAATTAGGAAGAATGAGAAGAGTGTTATTCCGAAAAGAATAAATGTTGCTTGGATTGTGAGTTGAAAAGAAAAATGAAAGAGATGAAAATAAAATAATCATTTATTTTATTTTTTTCCAATCAATTTCTAATTTATTATTCTTTATTTATTTATTTTAATATATATTTGATATTGTAAAGTAAAGTAATTATTATTATTTAATAATAATAAATGGAATAATAAAATAAGTGACAGAATATTATCAAAATAGTTAATATTGTAATAATATAATATTGTAAAATTCTTAACATAATAAAATAATATTAAAATAAAATAATTAATAATTAGAATAATAAAATAAGTAATAAAATATTATAATATTACAATAAAATAATTAATAACCAGAATAATAAAATAAGTAATAGAATATAATAATAACAACAACAACAACAATAATAATAATAATAATAATAATAATAATAATAATAATAATAATAAATTTAGTAATTAAAATAAGCAACAGAATATTATAATAGCATAAAATATTATTATAAAAATTAAATAATAATAATAATGATGATGATGATGATGATGATGATGATGATGATAATAGTAATAATAATAATAATAATAATAATTATTATTATTATTATTATTATAATACAAATAATATTGTAATACTCTTATAATAATAATAATAATAATAATAATAATAATAAAATAATTGATAATAAAAAATGGAAATTGGACGCATGGAAGAACATTTGTGATACTGTAGTTGTAGTTATTGGGTAAAGAATAAAATTGAATATTTTATTATTGTCAACTCTTCTCACTTTTCTTCTTCCCCTTCTTCCATCTATCATACTGTGTTTGTACTGTACTTTCTTCCGGGAATTCCAAGAACTGAAGGCTTCTTCTTGCCCATCCAAACAAGGCCAAATTTATTTGCGCATATATCAGTATGCGGTGTTTCGTAAAGAATTCAAGTTGTCCAATAATTTGTTTGTCTAAACTCTAAACCGTCACTCCGCTGATGTGGATCAGTGTATCTTTTGGGTTGACAAACTTACGGACACTTTCATTTCTTCATTTGCACCTTTAAACACAACCAACCACCATAATGAATTTTCCAATGCGGTTGGATATGTGGTTAAAATTATAATCGCATAAGAAGAGGATTAAAATGCTACACTTTTTGGTAACATTACCTGAGTTTTCAATCAGTTGATTTTAGTTAAACGACTTTTGAACTGAGTTCTTTCGTTCTCACTGGCTTAAGATGCCCTCATATGTGGACAAATAAAAAAATAAAATAATATTAGATAATAAAAATATATTGTTTAATCTAGAATCCATACAAATAGATATATTATTTGATTTGTTTTTTTATTAGACGGAAAATCAAAATATATTATTATTTTCGTATGGCTATTAATACCAGACCATAGATCAAATCGATAAACGACATCAAAAAGGGGTTATGGCAAGAAGAGGGTCGCAAGATGTTTTCATCCCCTTGCCAATTATACGCTTTCACAAAACTTTTTGACAAGATCGATTCCTATGTTGGCAAAATAAAGATCAGCAACACCAATTCGCAAGACAGAATTTGATTTGGCCAGACAAAATTTTGATGTTGATATTTATATTTATTTATTCATAAAAAATGTATGCAAATTATATGGCGCCAATCATTCGCGCGCTTTCTAAAACTACCGCCAAAAATTTTGGTCTCCGAAAATTTTTCCCTCCCTTCAATTGTCCAAAATATAAGTGAAATGTTGTAAAATATTAATTATAGAAAAAAATAAAATCATCCTGTAACTACCCATCTCCACACATATCCCATTTGTGCCTTTCTTCTAATAAACCCTCCTCTCCCACCGTCCTCTTTCCTCATTTTTATCGCCTCCCCCAAATTTAGTCAATCGGCTCACTAAGCCTTGCCTCTCAGGAGACAAAATTAATCACCTCGCCTCCAAACACCGCTCTCTTTCGTCTCCCCTTCATTTACGGTACTATCCCATCCATTCATCCGCCTCACCCTTATTTATGATAATATCTTGTGTACCTTTTCTATTTTATTACTTTTTGTTTTGATTTAACGAAGGATGTCGTTTTGTTGTTCTTTTCTTTTGTTTAGAGCTTGATTTTGAAGGCTATTGAGTCATTAATTTCAAAGGTTATTTGTGCAATTTTGTAATTTAGGTTATGAAAGAAAATATTGGATAGCTTTGGAAAGGTACGGCTCTGGAGGTTATTTAGTTTAATTTTTGCTTTCTCATCCACACCTGAGTTGATATTGGATTATGTCTTCTTTTACTATTCTAGTCTTTAGAGTCTTTGAGAGACTAAATTAAAAATTACCTTTTGATTAATGCATCACAGACATCTATTTTTTTTTTGTATATTTTATACATTTAAAAATTGATTGTTCAGAATTGCCAAAATTTCTATATGTGGCAGCTTTTGATAGAAAGATTAATTAGAAATTGAGTATGGTGAGTTCTGGCATAAGGTAGGATGCATTTCTTGTATGAATTCGTGTGATTGGCCTCAAATACTTTATATTTCATTCACAATAGATAGCTTTCTTTGTTTGTTTAGAGTATTTATTTCTTTCTAATTTTTGTTTATAATTGTTTCCTTGTTATGCTAACATAGTTGGCTAAGCTACTTTCTTAGGACATATCTCCAATTAAGAAAATTCAAAGAGATCCTTTCCTAAATAAGCAAAGACATCAGAGTTTCTTATCTATGAATTGATAAGAAAGTTTTTTTTTGTCATTCTGTAGGTTCATTTTGTTATTTTACTTATGTGCATAACAATGCATTTTAAAGAGACCTATAATTTTGAGCTTTTAAATTGTTTCATAGGTTTCAAATAAGTCATATAGATAGAAGCACAAACAAACACAAGGTTAATTATGCACTGGTGAACTACAATCTTATTATTGCTTTTCTAAAATTATTTTTTTCTAATTCATTTGTGACCATAATTAGGACCAATGGGTCAGAAGAAAAGAATGAGGACAATGTTGGATGATAAGGTTAAGGAGTTGACCGCTGAGATGAATCAATTGAAATCGGGTGCTATTGTGGTCAGCATTTAAACTGGATTCCAATATATGGCTTGGTTTTCTGGATTCCATCTACTGCATTAACTCAAAATTGTCAATGTTAATATCCCTAATTCCCTATATTTTTCTTTATAATGAGGCTAGGCAACCTCTATTAATTAATGGACTAACATCTTTACTAATTTTGTAGGTAGATTTCTTGATCTGTTAAGATCAGGTGGTGGTACTGACTGGACTATACAGTGTTGAAGTTTTTAAGTTATGTGCTGGATGATGAAACAAATTGTGTGATCCAACTTATTTTGTAAAAGTCAAATTATACGGTTATAGTAGGTCATAGTCAATTTTTGAGGGACTATTTATAATTAGGAATGGGACGATTTTTGAGTTGTAAATTTTTTTTTTTAAAAAAAAACTTGAGTTGTAACCTTGATTTTCTGGTGATGGGATTAGTGAAAGAAGAAAGAGAAAATATAGGAGAGAGATTGTAATTAGGAATGAAAAATCGTTAAAGTGAGGTACTTTCCTTGATTTCTGCTTATTTCACAAAGATCAGTTTAAAAAAAAAGTAGGGAGTTTTGTGGATAAACACTTACCAATACAACCTCTGTACCAACCTATGTTCCTCTTGGTACCTGTGTTTTCATTTGTGAGTTGTGACGCCTTGAGACTTTGCAACAAGGCTGGTACAACACCTGTACCAGTTTGGTACTAACATATACCTTGTAGGAGTCGAGCAATGTCACTATGCAAACATATATTACAGTTTGCATTGTTAGTACTTAGTAGTGAACTAGCTTGGTACTAAAAGCATTCTTCTAGAAATTCATTTGACAGGATGTAATTTTACCCTTCAATTTTAGTAATATTTATTTGTTAATGAGGAAGTGTACTTAGCAATTGACATAAAAATGAATATGAAATAGTTTATGATGTCTAACTCAGTTTTCTTTTATCATACAGGTACTTAAATCAGAGATGGAAGATAATATTGAAAACATGTCACTAGCGGTTGCGTTAATGTTTTTAAGTTTGATTATGTAGTTGTGTTATAAATATACCTTTTTGTTTGTAATGTTCTCTTTGTAATATTGAATATTGTGTAGTAGATAATTATACTAATTCTTATCATTTCATTCTGTTTAAACTATAAATTTAATTTTGTGTTATTATGGATGAATATGGAAATGTAATTGCTTACTAATTTTCTCATTTGGTGTTGCCAGTAACGTGTCAGACTATTTGGTCATTTGAAATTTGGCGCACATTTAAAAATGAAAATATTCTGTTGAAATTTGGCGCACATTTGAAAATGAAAAAAATATTTTGAAATTTGGCGCACATTTAAAAATCCACTAGCTAGACAACAGGGTCTTGCAAAAGATGGTGTTGCTAATTCGCAAGACCATTTTATTCTTTACCAACATAGGAAACTTGCCTTGCCACAGCACCTTGCTACACTACTTACAACAACGTTAAAATTCCTCTTGCCAAATAATTTAGCAAGATATATTTGGATGTATGGGAATACTTTCAAGTCTTGCCATAACCCTTTTTTGGTGTAGTACACATGTTTACATTTTAGGTCTAGCGTGTAATACATCTACGGTCCATGCGTTTATAAGTAGTAGAGATATGTAAAAGGATGCATTTAATTGCCATAACCCTTTGTTTTGTGTTTTTCTAAATAATTATTACACAACTTGTCGTATTAATTATATATACAAAACAAAAAGGGAAAATTCATCTTTGGTCCAAAATTTTAAAATACAATATTTTTTATATAATTTTTTTGTATAAAAGTTTTTTTAACCAAGTCTGAAAAGTGAAAACAACTCTTGTTAAACTAATTCAGTAATTACGAAAGGCTAGCTTGAATCTATGCGTTTAATTACAAGTTTATGTAAATGTTCAATGTGTCAATTAAATTGCCTTTGACCTTCGACCACATCATCAAACTATTTGGGTAGTTTTTGATAGATTGTTGTTGTCTGGTCTCACGAAAAAGCAAACTAATGAACTTCAATGTCGTGCTGTGCAAAGTGCAATCTTTTCCCTAGAAGGAAAAAAAAAAGAGAGAAAGATGTGCTTATATACCTTTCTTTAATTAGATAGCAAATTATGAGTTTTGATCAAGTTTTCCTAGTTGCTGAAATATTTGAGGGGTAATTAACTAATTTTCGATTAAGTATTCTGCTCCCAGTAATTTTCTTGTAATTAAGTTTTTTTTATCTTTCTAACCAGAGGGGTAAAATTTTCTTGTGCATCCTTTTTCTTTTTCTTTTACCAGATTTAATATATTGATTTCCTGCTGTAGCTCTCGCCACCTTACATTTTTTTTAAAAAAAAAATCTTATAGGTTTATCGATCATGATAACCCGTTTGGACATTTGTTCACTGGTTAATTTTTTTGTAACTCTTTTTTACTATAAAAGTTTTATTGGGCTGGACCTTATTATTATTTTTTTTTGTAAAAAAAAACCCTGTTACGTGTTTTGTATTTATTTATTATTATTATTATTTATTTTTTTGCTTTCCCAACAGGAAGGTTAATCAAGATTTTTCGCCATAGCCAACGGGGCAACGAGCCACGCATGATCGGTATCTTCAAAAGCTGGTTGTGTCCGCTGCCAAGTAATTTGTATCTGCGAGCGGCCGATTGGTGCATAATGATATTTTTATTTTATAGTCATCGCGTAGGGGAGGTGCTTTGGGCACGCAAACTTTTTCTCTGAGCATTCCTCTGAATTTCTTTAGACACATATACCCTCTAAAATTAAAACCAGTGTTGCAATAAGTCTTACCATTTCCTCCCGCAATTATATCACATATAATGCTTCCTTAATTAATTTCTCTTTTAAATAATAATAGAAAGAACTTCTTAGTAAATATTTTATCCACCACTTAAACTTCATTTGCGCTCACAAAACTTTCTGGTACAATTTTGTCGGTCTTTGTTCTTATATTATAACTAGATGAGGGGTACGCGGCTTCGCCGCCATTTGATAAATTTTGATGGCTAAATCTATCAATATATAAAGAAATATATATTTCCAATATATCTATTTTATATTTACTTTATATATAAAAAACTATCTTAGATGATTGGTACAATTATTTTTAATATATTTAATCAAAAAAATATTTTTAATTAAAAGCCAATGCAATCATGGCTTTTAATTAAGAAGGGTAAACTTCTAGAATATATTCAGATTGATCGATCAACGAAAATTGGAGGGCTCAAATTGCATTGTCGTATGAGGGGATAAATCTTTTTTCCTATAGGTTAGACACGAACTACCTTAGACTTCCAAATATATCTACCTTAGATTTCCAAATATATTTAACTTTTAAACTATTTTTGTCTCGCACTTTTTCCAGTCCGACCACGGAAGATCAGATAGTCCTCTATGGGGCGAAGAAAATGCGGATCAAATACCCCTCGAGCATCTCGAGATCCGTCGTTACTGCCCATTCCAAACGAGCGAAGGGCACTAATGCGGTTCTAAGTACCTCGAGAGTTGATTGTTTGTCGTAGGTCCTTTTTTTCCAGTAGGCGCAAGCCCCTACTGTTAATTACCTCCGAACTCAGTCACGAGCTGAGCCCAGAGCACCTCTAGATCGGGATAATCAAAGTTTAGATGTAGTAAGTGGGTGAAGTCCATTTTTAACAAAAAGGATTGTGTCTTGGTAGGGAATTTCAGGGTGAAGACCAAACAGAAGGGCAGTCTTTTGAACAGTGCTATGCAAACGTGAATGGTGTGGTTTAATTCCTTATTTTCACACATTTTTTTTTAGACATTTAGGTTGTTTTTACTTTGTTGTGTTAGGCTTAGTGCCGTTATGGATTTTTGAGTTCGATACAAGGAAATTTGGTATCCTAGATCAATCCTCAATCGTTTAGAGATTTAGAGATTTTGGGATTTCGTTCAAGTCTTGAGTACAGATGCGCTATGCCTTTTCTTGACAGGAACTTGGGTGATGACCACTGATTGACTTTTCTTCTGGTCATCTGGACATCAGGTTTCAGTTTGCTTCTGGCCAAACATGCTATGAACTTGTAGAAACAGGCTGTTAGATTTGAGTCCAACGCTAGAAAATATGGTATTCTAGGTCAGCTCTCAATCGTTTTGAAGAACTTAGGGATTTTAGGGGTTTTCGTTCAAGTCGCGAGTATAGATGCGCTATGCCTTCTCTTGACAGGAACTTCGTGATAATTCAGAATTGACTTTTCCTTTATCTCAATCTGAATATCAGGAGGGTGTCTCCTTCAAGGCGAAACGCGATGCAGTCTCGAAGGGACAAACTTTTGACTTTTAAGACTTTATGTCACTTTAGACTTTGTGTCTTTTGGGTCACTTTTAGGCTTTGTGCCATTTTGACTTTGTGTCACTTTTAGATTTTGTGTTATTTTGACTTTGTGTCATTTTGACTTTGTGTCACTTTTAGATTTTGTGTCATTTTGAAGTTTTGACTTTTGATTTTGCATTTTTAGAAGTTTGAACTTTGAGTTTGACTTTTAAGTCTTGCACTTTGAGTTTGACTTTTGAGTCTTGCATTTTAAGCTAACACTTTTGGAGTTTGACTTTTGCTAGCACTTTTGGAGCTTGATTTTTTAGTTGGGCTTTTGAGTTTTGGTTTTTCGGACTTTGGTTTAAAGTTTGAGCTTGGTTCGGACTTTTGAGTTCTGGCATTCTGGACTTTAGACTTTTTAGTTGTGACTTTTGAGTTTTAGATTTTCGGTGTTTGGTTGAGATTTAAATCTATACTTTTAAATTTCTGTTTTTGACCTTTTTGGTAGTATATATATTTTATTTATTTCAATTTTGTCTGCGAGTTTTAATGCTTGACTGTGCCTTTTGTTCAGAACAAGGAATGCCAGATGTACCTGTTGTCCAGAACATAATCTGTTCAAATGTACCTGCTGTCCAGAACATCATCTGTTCAGATGTACCTGCTGTCCAGAACATAGAATATCCAAAATGATTTTTTCTTTTTTTTTATTTCCTTTTCTTTTCTCTTTTTAACCATGTAAATATAAATTTATCATTATTATTATTGTTACATATATATTTCTTTTACTTATGGTTATCCCTTAAAGTATTTTGTACCTTGGTGTTTTAGCATAACATAACACATCAAAATATTCCTCATATTTTCCTTGACATTTTGATATTTTATGGGAATTTTTCTGATAATCTAGCTATTTTTAATGTATTTTTGAAGTTTCCTGCGTAGCAGAATTTTCTGATTGGCCGGATTTGCTGTTTTGTATTGTGCTTGTCAGGGATTCGTTGCACTGCCAGCGTCACAGAGGATCTTCCCGAGTCACTGAAGTTAGCAGCTGGCTGAGTCATTTGGATTGCACTCGCGCCCATGAACCAAATGGGTTCGAGTTCGAATCGAACTGGCTCTGTGGGTCCCGCCTGTCAGCGAAACCTATCAGAGCTCCGAGTTCGTTCAGCATTTACTCCGTTTCAACCTCCTTCCCTCCTCCGTCTCTGTTGACTCGTCGGCGACGAGGGTTGACCTGGCGATTCCGGCTGCCATTTTGACCATGAATTGGTTTCGCAAGATCGTCTTCTCACCCTCTTTCCTATCCAACTTTCAATTTTGTTCATATCCACCCCACTGGTCACATTTCTTCATGCTTCAGGCATGGTTCGACGACATACTCGGGGAGCAAATTGAGGGTCACAAGTAAAAATTCTCAGTTGAGGGATGCTTTCTGAGCATTAAGGGGCTTCCCTGGGTCACTTACAACGACAGAGGGAGATACCAGTATTGCAATTTGATCGTAGTTCAAACCTGGGGTCTGGCTTTGATTTTCATAACATTTTCAATTTGACTTCAATTGATAACACTCATCTCCCCTTTGTCATGCATATACCTTATTGCAATCCATTACTTGATATGGTTTAGTGTACCATTATGAGCTGTCTTGGTTTGATTTTGGGGTTTCGCCAAGTATTGATTTCAATTTAGTTTTTTTTCTTTTAAACACATTCTTTTAGCCTTACTCAAAAATGCAATATGATATATTCTGGCAATTGGGGCTCTTTGTGTCCAGGCTTTACCTTGCTCATTTAAACCATGATTTAGGACTCCAGTCTGGCTTACTTGGTACGGGCCTTTCCCCCTCCTTTTTTTTATTATGCGATAAAATATCTTAACAGGATTAGACAAAAATACCCCTGAGAACATATGAACTGTTAAACTTATTTACTGCTTTCTCTACTTGATGTGTTGTACACACTTCTTTTGCTGGAAATAGATGAGATGATGTTTTTTTTTTTTAGTTTAATTCCCTTATTTTACTGTTGAGTGTATGCATATGTGTTGTCATTACTAATGCCAATTTTTAGTCATGTAAGCACCCCATATATATATCATATATGCTATTCCCAATTTCATATTCTCAGAAAAATATACTTGGGTACAGTCGCATTTTGGACATATCTAATCCTCATTTTCTTTTATAATCTTAATAAGACATACTTTTGACAAAATAAACTCTAGTTACTACATCTTGAAATTTCTTTCTTCATTGACTACTGTTTCCTTGCATGTATGTACTTTATTTTTTATTCTATTGCATCTTGCTGGATTTAACCTTATTCATGAGACTTAAAAGACCATGATTGGCATCAAGACATGGCTAGGTGCATGAGTGTGCGCTCTCTGGCAAGCACCCCTCACACGCAGAGCCATGTCTCTCTACCCAATTTTACTCCTAATACCTTTAGAATATTAAGACATTCTTTGACTCAAGTTAAGCATGACTTCATAAGTGACTATTATTAGTTTTTGAAACGCAATTAAGTGCATGGGTGTACGCTCTCTGGCAAGTACCCCCCATACACAGAACTTTGTTTTTAGGACTTACATATATTTCTTTCTTTTTTATTTATTTTTTTTTATAAGAGGGCTCTTCGACATAGGCAAGTGTGCGCTCTCAGGCAAGCACCCCTTACCTATGTCTTTGAGTCCTAAAGCATCATTAATAAATAATTCACATGAGGGCTTCCTTGTAGTTAACGCTCAAATTTTGACATCAACTAGTGAAACAAGAGGAAAGAAATATAAGCAGAAAGAGAAGGAAATGAAAGAGGAAAAGGATTTCTTGGAGGATGAATTTACATTAAACTGAATATAAAAAAGCTCTCTACCTTTCCTCTAACAATTGCTTTTTTGTGTTTGATTTACAGTAGATATCACTAAACAAACTGGCAGGGTTTCTAGTCTACTAATGCTCTCCTCTTCTTTTTTTTCACTCTTGGTCTTCTTTTATAGTTGAAACTCTTAGGGTTCAGCTTCACTCTCTTGACACATGGCAGTATCTCCTTTCTTGATTTTGTGATGAAGGGGCCAGATGTGACATGAGGCTGCCGCCTTGCTTTTGCAATTCCTATATCACTTCTTTTCCTTTTACCCCCTTTTACTGGCTATTGGTATTGTGACACTTGGCATTTGTAACTTTACTATTTTTCACAGGGTGCTTGGGGAAGGAGTTTTCCTTGGCGCCAGATGTATTGCCTCTCATCCAATGGTTCATGAGTTGATGAGGGGCCGTGATTTACATAGGGTGGAAATCTTCTTTGGTACATAACTGTTGCTCTAGGGGTATAGGCCTGGTACATCAGCACTTTGCTTTTATTTATATATATATTTTTTAATTTAACCAGAAGCTCCCTTGGTGAGTAACACATCCTTTTCAACATTTACTGACCTCCTTCTCTTCCCTCTTTATCACTGTATGACAGGTGGGGCCCATGCCTAGGAAAAATAAGCACCTTCCTCTATTTACCTGTGTCTGCAAGAAGGAGTACAGTACCAATGTGTGATGTCCCTTTCCCAATTGTTATGGCCATTCCAGCATTTGAGGTTCTCTCTTTTCTTTTTCAATTAAATTTGTTGTCATTCTATTGTAATTGCAATCCATGTCTTCTATGTAATATAACCCCCTTTAAACACTTTTCCATGTAATTAAACTCCTCATTATTTGAGGCAGCTTTACACATGGCAGTTCTGGATAGGGTATGGAGGGTATAATTGGGATTTAAAGAGTCCAGATACATGTTTTATGAGCTTCATTCCTTTGTCCTTTTCCTTTAATTCCTGATTTGCCCTCTTACATCACGCATGAGATGCTTTCAGGTGCCAAATGATGTCTGTTGATTGCATCTATGCTCTTGATGTATAGTTTCACTTTGACTGGTCACATCCAGCCCTCCATCACGTTCCCACCTTTTCATATGTGTAGATGAGTGGCCAGTGATGCATTCACTAAAGAAAAAGGGGCTTTCGATATTGTATCTCATCTTCTCTCCCTAGCAGGCCATTCAATGCATTGTACCATCCTCAGAAGGAGGAATGATTATCAAGGGCTAGGGATTTGAATTGACTGGGGGAATTTCTTCTTTCTCAATTACTCTTCTGGGCTCACGATTCATTGTTCTGACAGGCCTAGAATCTTATTTTCAGTGCCTAGCCCTGGGGAATCTCTTCTTCTCCATTTGCTCCTTTCAATTTCTTCATTTGCTGTTTCCAATTTTCCTGTAATTGCCTTCCTTTACATCCCTCCCCTGTTCATCGTATAATCATATCATGCTCAAGCCAGTAGTGAGGGATCATCTTGCTTGCTAATTCGTGGTATAACCATTTCTATTGCTTATCCTTCATGCTCTCGACATTCACCGCCATGGCTATAAGGTTCATTGCTTCAGCCAGCCTCAATTGACCCGAAATTACTCATCACTTCCCTCTCATAGATCTAAGAGGTGCCTCCTAGGTATGTTTCCTTGCAATTTCTCGCTAATTTAGCAGAATTTCACATGAGTTTGTCTCAGTCGCTGATCCTTTCTTTCTTGGTCATCGCTTACTCTAGCCACCATCTATCGCCGAGTCTGGTGTCGTTGCGTTGGTGGGTTCATCGCCTTTTCGCTGGTGAGATTGGTTGAGGCTGAAACGGCGCAGAGCGGCGGCGAAATTCCTCCTCACGCCAGTGTACGACGCCTGTGTCAGACAGTACTGCTTCATCCTCTTTTTCTTTTTCTCTTTTTTTTTTGAACGAGTGGGACCCACGACTTCAGACCAATCAGAAAATTCAATTAGATGTTTTAATTCTAGATTGAGATCCAGCCGTTGATTTTGGATAATCATACGGAGAATTTATCAGGGCCGTCGGATCGATGGGAATTTTCTGAGTTAAGTTTGAGCATTGTGTAATTCAGATGGGCTTTCATCTCGGCCCACAACTGATTCTGTCATTTCCTTAAAGGCCCATCCGGAATTGTTCTTTTTTTTGTTTTGTTTTTGGTGGGGGTTTGCCTCCATTTGTCGCAGCAATGGACTCGTCCATTTGTCAGAATTTTAGGGATAATTAAGCTGTTTTATTTCTAAAAAAAATTGTTTGGTGCCCTTCTTTAGGTCAATTTGACATGAAATTTTGCATGGCCTCTCATAAAAATATGAGGGATTTAACTGCTACAAATTTTCTATTTTTTTTTAGGACTCCGGTAACTAATTATAAGGATATCACGGGCGCATAATGGCATTCCTCGTAATTAATTAATTTACCGTCCATTTTTAAGAATCTTTGTATTTTTCCTTTCATGCATCATGACCAATTATCGGGGCTATTTTGTTGGGTCATTGGTTATGTGGATGGAATTTTGATTTATATGGTTTTGGATTTTGGTGATAAAATAGGGAATTGTTCAGGGTTTTACGCAGCAGAATTTAGAGGCAAACAAATGCCCCCCACCAGAGTGGACTGTGAGATATATCGATCAGTCTACTCCGGTGTCCCCAATGTCTAGACATTTTCTTAGTAATTTGTGGGCATATTCTGGATATTTGACATGGTTTTCGCTTTTTTTCGCAGGTAATTATGACTTCGGTTGATGAAATTTATGATACCGTCCCTCGGTTTGAGATTGTCAGGACGGGTTTCTATGGTCCTTCGGATGAGGCCATTGAGTCTTATATCAATGATTATTTGGATCCTCAGAAGGTTCATGTGCACCTTCACCGTCTATGGAGGCGTGCTATTCTCAGAGGAAGGGATAATTCCCACGGGCTTTTGGTTCGACACAACCGCCTACCTTTACCAGCCATCTATGATTATCCAAGCCTTGCTGTTGACCCTCCTTCACGCACTGAGGAGCGCCGAGACAGGTATTACACCTCTCATTGTTCCATTGGTCGAGATAGGCGCGGTATTCCCTCTGGTGACCTTGCAGGTATTTTTCTGAGTCCTACTGGTCGTTCTACTTTTTCTGCTGATTTTCACTTGTTGAGTATGGAGATGATGGAGGGACATGTCATTCCTTGGTCTCCTGGGAATTTAAGGGTTCAGGGTGATTTGAAATGGAGTCCCGGGCAAGTTGAATGGACCCGGTATATCCTGTGTAGTATGGGGAAGAAATTGGATAAGGTGGAGATTTTTGGAGGTGTGATTTTGGCCTTGTTTGAGTATACATGGAGTTCCAACCTTCTGAAAGCAATGGGCTCCAATTGGAATTATGTTCATAATACCTTTCCCTTAGAGGATCGTGATGCCACCATCGATCTTCAGCAGATGTCTGGCCTTATGGGGGTGCCAGTAGAGGGGTTGGTTTATGAGGAGAGGGTACCACCCGATTTCGAGCTCTATGGTCCTGATCATAAAGGGTTCCCTCTGCATTCTTCATCACTTCGGGCAGTTTTCCGGATTTATTATGAGATTGCCATGTCACGTGGTCAGCGTGGCTTGGACAGGGATGTCCCGTTGAGAGACTGGGTTCGCTATTTCACAGACTTGATACCTGAGAAGAGGGCTGCGCATTTTGCTAATCCTTTGGAGCCAATTAAGTTGGGTTCTGACAAGACATATATTCCTTCTGAGCGGGTGTCATTCTCAGATTTCTGTTCCTATGAGTTGGACGATGAGACAGTCTTGACTGCTTTTTTGGCTTGGTGGTTGTGCTATTTCTTGATTATCTACGAGCCAGCTGGGTATATCCGTCCTGGGGTCTTTGTGGTGGCGAATGCCTTGGCTCGCGGTAAGCGGGTCTCATTGGCTATTCCAGCTTTAGTGAACCTTTAAAGGTCCATGAGGGAGCTTACTTCTTCGAGGGATCCTTCCAGGGCCACAGTGATTATGCCTTTACACATCCTTTCTGGTTGGTTTTACCTTTACTGGGAGAAGTGTTATACTCCGCTGACCTCTGCTGGCATAAGGCAGTCATTGCCAGGTTTGATTCATATTGCTGGTTGCACCGTCCGTGAGCCGGATCAGATTACCGCTCATTTGTGCTTTACTCAGAGCAGTCAGTACATTGTGGATTATCGCCCTGAGGCTTTCAATAAGGGATGGCCTAAAGACACTGGGAAGCCATACATTGTCAAGGATGTGGCGCCTCGTCAGAAGGGGGCCTGTCCTAAGTTGTGTTCCCCTCGACACAGGCGGGATCGAGACTATGCCGTCAGTATCAGAGCGGGGTGTTTATCCATGCGCATGGGGAATAGGGTGATCCATGAGGTTTACAGCCCTCATCGTTGTGCTTGGCAGTTTGGGTATGACCAGGCTATTCCAGCAGTTTTCAGTTTTCCTGACCCTCCCCGAGTCACTTTGCCGTCATGTGCAGCCTTTAGTGCATTCTCAGTGCGTTTGGGCACCGACACTAGTTGTATTGTTCCTCCGGCTTCTCGCTAGGGGACATTGACTGGGGATTATGACAGGTGGTTTAGGGGCTGGTCTAAGATTCCTCATGATGTCAGCGTGGCCCTCCTGAAGGAGAAAGTTTACCCTCGTTCTCGGATTGTTCCGCAAAATCCGGAGGTTAGACAAGGCGGTTTCAGACCACTGAAGAATTCTTCTGGGGTCGATGGTTTTGTGCCGATTGGTGTGAAGTCCTTGGAGTATGTAGACCCTCCTCCACTTCCGGACGGCCGTTTTCCTGGTTCGTTATTTTCCTTTCTCATTTGAATCACCTTCTTGGTTAACTTCTCTCTTTCTTATGATGATTTGTTCTTCGAGGCAGGTCTCGGTGGGTATGATTTTGGTCATTTTCATTTCAAGGTAGAGGGAGTTTTCCCTATTGAGGGAGAGTCTTCCCAAGATCTTATATCAGAGCCTTATAGACGCTGGGCTATCTACTCAGGTATTGCATTTCTCTTCTTTTTTGTTTAACTTTGTCATCGATGTATGTTTGTCATGGTTCGGTTTTATAGGTGTTCATAGGCTCCCTCCTTCGGTGGAAAATGAGGAATTGGCCCCTTCAAGTTGTCCTTCTCCTGAATATCCTGATGAGTTGGCTGAGGAAGCAACTAGGCGGCTGAAAAGGCAACGTAAGGATTCTTTGGTGGAGGAAGAAGCGACCCGGTATGAGCTTCGACGGCGGCTGAGGGAGAGCCCTTCAGATGACGGGTTTTCCATGGAGCCTCCTCTCCTTACACCACATTCATGTATGTTATTTCTGTCTTTTTCTTCTGACTTCATTCCATTTAATTTTGATTTGCTATGAACGTGTCATGGCATTTTTCTCAGGGACTGCATGTTCTGGCATATGGGGTGGCGCCATTCTGGCTGAGTCCGCGGTTGCTATAGAGGACATTGAGATGGAAGAGGTCGAGGTGGAGACCGTCGCCGTGCCGTTTGAAGAGATTATGCGTCCCGGATTGATTTCTCCAGCTCCATTTATCCAGGAGAGTGACTTCCTTGTCACGGATGACTCCAGGGCGATTGTTGCTGTTACCGTCCTTTCCTGTGAGACTGCTCCGACACCGGCCATCTTTCCAGCGCTTCGAGGTCTAGGTATGCCTTATTCACTGAGATTTTTACCTTAATTTCTCTTCTGTTTCATTTTATATTATTTTTTTTGTCTTGCTTCATCTAGGTCGGTTTCCTTATACTCTGATGACCTTCAGCATTGAGTTTTGGGCTTTGGGCTTACGGGATTTGTGCCACTCATATCAGTTGTCCCTTCAGAGTTTCATGAGTGTTGATGAGCTGACGAGCCATGTCATGGGCATGGAGCTGGACGTTCTGGATCATGCCTCCATCTTATGTCCAGGTATCTATCCATAATTTCCCTTGTCATCGTGATGTGCATTTCATTTTTATCATAACCTTTTTCTTTTTCATTCAGGAGAGAGCCCCTTAGGCGGTCTTGCCTTCCAGACTCTCCATGATTTCCTTTTCCCTGAGTCAGACATGGTTCCGGAGCTTTCTGGTGAGGCGCCACTGGATTACTCCGAGTGGGAGGCTCTTCTCATTGATTCTACTCCTCTAGCCGTGTCATCATCTGCTAGTGGAGCGGGTTTGCCATTATCTCCGGATACTGTGTTAGTTGAGCCGGTAGTTGGGGCGTTAGCTCATCAGAGGGAGGTCGATTCTGATGATGATTCCGAGAGAGCTCTCTCAGGTGTAGTGCTAGCCCTTCCTTGTTTTGCCTCTCTCGTGGCGGACGCTTCTCGAGAGGTTGAGTTGATGATGGGTTTCCCTTGAGTAGGAGTTATGCAGCGCGTTGGCGCTTTGTATCTTTTCTTTTGTTATGGTTTTAGTTTTAAACTTGGTTTTAGTTGGTCATTTCTGATTTTGTAGCGGCTGGACTTTCTGGTTATGTGATGTTTTGGACCTCTGTTGGGCTCTCGGTTGTAGTTGTTTTATGGGCATGGATTTTGTATTTTTTGGTGTCATTGGGTTCATCATTTTTTCATTAAAGTCCTTGGATCGCGAAGCGATCATGTTCCTTGCAAACCGCCACGCCCTTTGATCTTTTGTATTTATGGGTAAATTCGAAAAGACGTATGCTTTCTGGTGCCCTAATTTCCTTTATATATGTATATAAGGCATCATGCGTACGTATCTCGTATCATTTCCTTCTTTTTCTGAACTTTCTTTCTCGGACCTCATTTTCCATGGCCGGTGTCATAGATCCAAGGAATCCCAAGCGTCCCAGAGATGAGGGCAGTTCCTCTGTCCAGGGCGCACCACCCTCCAAGCCTAACTGGTCATATGACCCAGGCAACCGTTATCTGTTTCGAGACGACGAGGCTTTTGAGTGTTATCAAAGTAACATTGGTGAAGGGGGGCGTGAAGTTTCCGCCTGCTTTTTCTTTCATTCTCAAGGGCGTTTCACCACCCCTTATATGAATTTAATAACCGGGTGGCTTAATGCCTGGAGCCTCCAAGGCCTATCAAGGCTCGACACTCCTTACCATCCTGATATCACCAAGTTATTTTATGCTAACCTCCGCGTCACCTTTGACCACCATGGTACTCCTTCTGCCTCTTCTTATCTTTTTGGCAGGCTCTTTCACATAGGGGTGGAGGATTTAGCTGACTTGATTGGCGCCACAGACACTTTGACCGGCTTGTCAGTTTATGCCTTTGGGAGTTGGCCTCGCGAGCAAGGGACATACCGGGGCCACTGCGATTGGTTCAAGATACCCAGATCTGAAGCGGGTTCTGAACTGGTCTCTACTGCGCATTTTCCTGCGCTTCATCGGTAATTTTGCTATTTGTGTGTTTCTGTTTTGTTTGTTTCTTTTGTTTGTTTCTGAAGGATAGGTTCATGACCATGAAGTTTATATGTTCTTTTTAGGTTATTTTTCTTGGTTATCAACTACATCCTCTTTCCTCAGGGTGAGTTATCAGATTTGACTCGCCCAGGGACTTTGTTCTATCTTCGCTTATTGCTCCTTAAACGCGGTAAAGCTAATCTTTCCAGTCTCATCCTCCAAAACATGCATTATGTCACGAGGTTTCCCAAGGGCCATTTGCCTTATGGGAGTTTAATCGAGGCCTTGATGGAGCGGGCTCAGATTCCATTGCCTGAGACACTGTGGGGGAATCCAATCACTGAGCGGCTTACGCTGTACCCGCGCAACCTGCTCTTGGATCTGACTTCCTTTGGGTGGGTGGAGATGGTCCATGGTACTCTGGTTCCTGACCCCAACTACCCGGTGAACAGTCATATCCTTCATAGGTTTGCTGCTGTGAATCAGTATAGTCCGGTAAGAGAGGCTTCTCCCCCTTCTCCAGACGGCTCAGCCATTGAAGAATCTTTCCCACTCCAGGAACACATAGACCAGCGTTTTAAGGAGCTAGACCAGCGACTGGAGAATGTCGAGGCAGTGCTTCAGTCAATTCATAACACCTTGGAGACCTTTGCAGGGGCGATGGCCGCAGCTCAGGCGCCTCCAGTGCCTCCAATGTGAAGAAGTCTCGGATGTTTGATCATTTGGTTTTGTTGTTTTCATTGCTTTGTTTCGTATGTTTTTTGTTGTTGTTGTTCAAACTGTGGTAATTTTGGATGGTTTATGTCTGGTATTTTGACTTTGTGGTTTGATTAGGGCAATTTGGAGACCTAATAACTCTTGGTATGTTGATCTCAGTTTATGGACATTTATTGAGGTTTGTTGGCGACTTGGTCTAGACTGTCACAGATAGCGACATCAGACATCGCTAGTGGGACAGATATTTTTTTGTTATTCTCCCTGCTCTTTGGTTACGGCAGCAAGGAACATACCGGTGGGATTTGTCTATTCTACATTGTTGCCTCGGTAGCTAGGACTGTTCCGGTGGGACTTGTTTGCTCCATATTACCGCTCCGATATGTAGAATAGACATTCTGGGTATGGCACGCAGTGGGTCTTTGTGCATCATTTTCTGTTGGTTGTTTTTGGCACGGTGATAAGGGACGTACCATTGGGACTTGTCTGTTCCATATCACTCTTTTGATGCGATGAAATGGGGTTTTCTCCTGGCTCTTTGGGTACGGCAGCTAGGAACATACCGTAGTCGGTGGTTTAAGGCCCACCACGACCATGGGCCCCTCTGGGTATTAGGATTTGTGAGGCCTATTCCTTGACATGGTTGGCGGACATCAGCCGTGGTATTCTCCGTTTTCAGAGGGGCTTTCAGGTTTGGTTTGGTCTTAAATTTTTTGAGGTAGGTTTCGACAAGAATTACATTTGGAGCAGACAGGTTGTCTTTTCGATCTGTAACTGTTGAGGATGTGGTTTTGACTAATCCCATGGTAAATTTCACCGTTTGGTAAGTTTCACCGTTTGTGTCTTAATTTAGAGTTCAAGACACAGAACTTTTGTTCATCCTTTAGTTCGGTGAGATGAACAGGCACCTAGTACTTTGTTTTAAGGACAAAGCACAAGACTTTTTTCTCAGGGTCGTATTTTGGAGTGTAGGCCATTTGTAAAGGAAATATTTTATGAATGTCCATAAGGACAGAATACTCCTTTTGTCTTTGGCCCAGTGGGACAGAGCATCTTGTGTATATTTTTAGAAGTTTTAGATTTTGGATTTTGGAATTTGCCTTTTTGTTTAGAGATTTGAGAATATTTAGGGAGATTTGGTTTTAATCTTTTATCTGAGTTATATTTTTAGCTTGGTATAGTTTCCTTTGGTCACATGCTTTTATATTCTGGAATAAGATGTGTTTTTTTTTTTGTTGGACTTGGATTTTATTTGGGATTTCGACTTAGGGTCATTTTAGGGAATTTTGAGGGGTTTATTTTATTCACGGGTTAATTTATTACTTTAGGGTTTTGGCTCAGGGATGCTCCATAGCGTTCAAAAGAACGGAGTACCCTGTCGAGCCTTGACCCGGTGGCGTGGGAGATTTTTACCTAAACGAAGAGGTGGTTGACCGTCTCGCAATTGTCTGCCCAGTCGGTTTGTTGGTTGCTCTTCCTTTGGCTTTGGTGGGTTGCGGAAATGTCGGGGTAGTTTTGTCCATAATATTTCTTTAGGTATCTCCCATTTATGGAGGAGACAGGGTGTTTTCCATTTGAATCTGCGAGTAGGTAGGCTCCGCCTTCATATGCTTGTTCTATGACATCGGGCCTTCCCAATTTGGTGCAAATTTGGGACCATGGTGTCGGCCGAGGATAGGTCGCCTCAAGACCAACCCTACACCTGCTTGTCGTTTTGGTAAGTTTGGTTTGACTGCTGGTCGAATGGAGGATGATCCATCGAAGTATAGCTTCCAGCAAGTTTTATTTTCCTCTACTTGCATGGTCTCCTCATCGGGGAAGTCGCATGCTAGCGGAGAATCATCAGGTATGGGATGGGCGGCTAAGAAATCAGCTAGCACTTGCCCTTTGATAGCCTTTTGTGGCGCATATGTTATATCAAATTCCATCAGGGCCACGGCCCACCTTGCCAGCCTTCCAGTAAGCATAGGTCGGGTCATGAGGTATTTCAATGGGTCAGTTTTGGAGATTAATGTGACTTTGTGGGCCAACACATAATGCCTGAGTTTCTTTACCGCAAAGATCAGGGCCAGGCATTGCTTTTCAATTGGTGTGTATGCATGCTCTGCCCCCACAAGCATTCTGCTGAGGTAATACAGGGCGTTTTCTTTCCCTTGTTCATTTTCTTGGGCGAGTAATGCCCCCAGAGACCTGTACAGGGCGGTGGTATAGAGAATGAGAGGTTTTCCCTGGATAGGCGCCGCTAACACAGGAGGTTTTTGCAGATATTGTTTAATGTCATCGAAGGATTTCTGGCATTCTTCGTCCCATTTGAAGGGGACATCCTTTTTGGTGAGCCTGGTAAAAGGCTTAATTTTGCCTGACAGGTTGGCTATGAATCTCCTAATATACGCCAAGCGCCCTTGGAGAGACCGGAGTTGTTTGAGTGTCCGTGGAGGGGACAGTTCTTGGATGGCTTTGATTTTATCAGGATCAATTTCAATGCCTCGGTGCCGCACCACGAAGCCTAGAAACTTTCCTGATGACACCATGAAGGCGCATTTTAGGGGGTTGAGTTTCAGCGTGTGTTGTCTTAGCCGCTCAAACATCAGCCTCAGGTTCTCTAAGTGTTGTTCATGGGTATGGGACTTCACAACAAGGTCGTCTACATAACATTCCACCACTTAGTGTATGAGGTCGTCAAAGATTTTGGTCATGGCCCTTTGGTATGTGGCTCCTGCACTTTTGAGGCCGAAAGGCATGACTTTATAGCAGTAAATACCAATTGGGGTACGGAAGGCAGTGTGCTTTTGGTCACTCTCATCCATTTTGATTTGGTTGTATCCCGAGTATCCATCTACAAAGGAATATACCCCGTGGGACGAGGTGTGGTCTATTATGATTTCTGTCACTGGCAGAGGGAAGTCATCCTTAGGGCAAGCCTTGTTCAAATCCCTGAAATCGACACAGACTCTGATTTGTCCGTTCTTTTTCTTCACTGGGACAATGTTAGCCACCCAGTCGGGCGTTTCTTCTTCCCTTATGAATCCAGCACTGATGAGCTTTTTGACTTCGGCTGTCACCTTTTCTTCTAACTCAACCCTCATTCTCCGGGGTCCTTGTTTGACTGGCTTGAGCTCTTTGTCAATTTTGAGTTTGTGGACTGCTACTGCTGGATCTAGCCCGGGCATCGAAGATACCATTAAGGCGGGATTTTCCGCAAATGAGCGACCACATTGTAATCTCCCACGGACATTTTAGGCCTGCTATCGGACCTTGTTTCACTTTCGATTGTGGTTTCACTTCTGTTCCTTGTTCCACTGTTGGTTATCTCCCTGGGAGGTTGTCTTTCAGGTATCCTAGTGCCCGATCTCAGACTGACATTGCAGTGGTTTTTCATGTTTGGTCGGATTCTAGTAGAGACCTGTCGGATTAGGTTGGACACTTTGTTTGGTTTTGGTGGTGGTTTGATCTCTCTTTCCTCCGTTTCGCTTTGGTCAGTATCACTCCCCAGTGGTCTGACTGCAGCGGAGTTAATTGCCAGCACAACGGGCTCCTCTTCATGGGTTCTGGCATTTCCCATGGGTTTGTACGGTTCCTGTGTCGGAAGTGCCCATCGGAACCTCCATGTTTTGGTTTCAGTTTCCCTGTTATCTTGATTTTATGTGGCAATTTGTTGCAAGGGGAGTTGTTGTCGAGCTTAACCAATTTCATTTTCATATGGTATTGCCCTGAGTGGTTTTGCATATTTTTTATTTGTTGGGTTGAATTGGTTTCAGCATTTCTGCGTCTCAAATGGCCAGACTCATACCTGGTGGGAGGACACGCCCGCGTGCGCGAACTCTCACCTCTTTCTTGCCGACCTGTTTCAGGACCCCCGAACGAGTTATCACGGGACCAGAGGTGCTTTGGTTTGTGGTGGTGGTTTTCTGCATTGGCTTTCCCTTTCTCTTTTCCTGGGGGATGATTGGTTTTGGGTTTTGGTCTTTGTCCTTCTTGAATGACTATACCGGCCTCTCTCCTTCTTTGTGGGAGGTTTCCTGAGTTGCCTGAGGTAGCATGGCCAGACTTCATGGCCTTTTTCTGACCTGCCCCCTGTTTCTGGGCGCGGTCCTTCAATGCCTTGAGTTCCGTCTCTATCGAAATTCTTTCCTTTCGCTCAGTTTTTAGCCTAGCTATTAGAGTCTCGACTAAGGTTTGTATCTCAATATTTTGCCTGGTCATTCGTCTCAGAGCATTTGTGCAGAAATCCAGATCTATCAGCAGTTGACGCTTTTCCCTTGAGGTGAAGGCAGCGCTATCTTCCTTTGATGGCTGTTGGGCTTGCCCCCTGTCTAAAGCGGTGCTTGGTTGTGCTTGCTTTGACCTTGTGTGGCGGGCGGGGCCATCTGTTGTGACTTCTTGAGCCGTTTCCCTTGAGCTGTGCGCCGCGCGTGATTTAAGCGGGCTTTCTTTTGGCTTGGCTATTTTCTTTTGAGTGAGTTTTGGTTTACTTTGTGAGCTGTCACCTTGGGTTGTTGGAGATTCCTCCTTTTCATCATCTGTGTCAGACTCGCTCACAGTGATTGCCCGGCAGCTTTCAGAAGTACCTTGCCCCTTGGCGGCATTCTTCAATTTTCGCGCATCGGCGATGGTTTCCTTTTGGATGTTGATGAACACTTCGGGATCATAATACCCTTTTATTGTGTCATCTGCATAATGTCTGGGCCATGTACTGGGGATGAGATAGTGAGGAGATGGCTCATGACCTTCTATACCCTCCACAATTGACGTTCGCCGGAACTGTTGGGTGATTTCTGCTTCTGTTTCCAGATGTTGATTGGCGAGAGGGGACACCAGGTTTCTGACTCGGCCATATTCCAGCGAGCATATCTCCCTTCGTGACCTGTTATGCCTTATCCTTTCTACCCATGGTAAAGAGGAGGCTCGTATTTCGCCGGTTTGCTTAGAACTTGTGGGCAGTCGCTTTCTTGGCCAAGGATCTAGGACAAAGAGTTGCAGGTCGACCAGGTAAGGATGTTCTGGCTCCAGCTCATCATCACTCCCTTGCCATCCGGCTCTCTTGCTGGGCTCTTCCACTTGGTTGATCAGGTGATTCATCCACCCAACGGGGTCAGCGAGGGATCGGTACTCTTCTTCAGGGGGCTCCTCTTGTTCAGGCTCTCCCGAGTCCGAGTCATCATTAATGGTTATCATTTGGCATGCTTCAGAGCTTTGGTTTTGGTTTTCTTCTTGGTTTTGGTTTGAAGAAGTGGTGTTTTCAGTTCGGTCATCAGTAGAGGTAGCGGCTGCCCCCTGTTCAGTGCCGTCATCATCGCCGCTATCATTGTCAATATCATTTGAGATTTTGTACAACCTTTCTATTTGTGCCCGAAAACAGGCGGTTTCCCGTGGATAGGTTCTCCTGAGCCTTTCATAACTGGCTCCTGGTTGTTGTAATATCTCAGCGTGCTGAGCTATGAAGTTTAGGAACGCAGGGTCTTCTCGTCTTAGGTGTTCCATGTATGAGAGGATCCTGGTTGCTTGTGAAATGTTCAACCCTTCAAATGCCGAGGTTATATCGGCTGGCGGACCAGACCCAGATGCCATCAGGATTGAACTTCCTTGGAGGGTGCTTGGTTGAGGTTCTTCATGGTCAGATTCCACCTCAGGCTCCCTTTCTGTCTCTTCTTCATCGCTATCGGATTCGCTATTTTGGGCGCTTCCTTGGAGGGTGCTAGTATCGCAATGGTTTCTGGTGGAATCCCGGATTCTCCCTTCTTCTTTGGTATGACAAGGTTAAACCCTAGGTTCTTTATGCTTGGGATACCTTCTGAATCCAGACACTCATCATGAATGTCTACAAACACTTTGCGATCTTGACCATTGATCTTGAAAGGTAGGGTCATTCGATCCGGCTTCTTTCCTTTGCGGATAAGGGCCTTATCCAATTTCTTTATTTCAAGGATCTCTTTCTTTTCCCTTCCTGATTGGGTCATGGGTTGAACAGTGACCGTCGACCAGGTATGTTGGGTTAGGACTGAGTTGGATGACGACTCAGTGAGGTTTTGTTCATTTGTTGTTGAGGTTTCGGGAGATCTGGCGTCTGCCTGTGCCGGCTCCCGTTGGTTAGAGGATTCTTCATGTTCTCCCTCATTACCTGAGACATGATGGCACGCGGTCGTCCAGAACTCCTCTTCTTTCTTTTTTTTTCCTTCGCCTTTCAATTCCTGCCACACTTGTCCGCTAATTTGAGCTGCGACTTTGGGGGAGATGAAATCAGCGAGGGTTGCTTGTGTTGGTTTTTCTTGAACATAGGGATCTTTGACGGTTTCGGGAGAGGTTTTCCTCCAGAACGTCTGTCTAGATCTCACATTACCCGTTCTTGCGTCACGGGTCATTGGTTTCGGTTGTGTTTTTGTTGGTTTGAGTCTCTTTGGGACTACTGGCATGATAGGGCTTTTCCATTTGAGTTGAGGTTCGGCCTGCAAGGCTCTCAACTTCTTTCTGGTGTTTTTGTTCAAATATACGCTCCATGTCGTGGGCGGTCTTCCGTCAGTAGTGACTGAGACACGACGAGAGCTGGCACTTGGGACTCCGCTTGAGATGGCATGGGGAGCCGGTTCCTGCCTAGCGTCATCATGGAGAGAGATTGCTCCTTCTTGAATTTTCTGTTCAAGCCAATCCTTAAAGACATAGCAATCCTCTATGCTGTGACCCAGCACCCTGTGATACACACAGTAGTTAGAGTGGTTTACTTTGTCTTCTTCCTCGGGCCTTTTGCACTGGGGCAGCTGAACCTCGAGAACTTCCATAGCTTGCTTGAACAGCTTCAGAGTTTTCTCCTTTTTGAATGAGTAGGGCTTGCTTTTCAGCTCCCTGAGTGTTGGCCTTTGAGCCCTAGATTGTGGATTTCCATTCTTTGTCTCGCCATTCTTTCCCCATTGGGTACTACCAGTGCCTTCAGCCTGGTTAGTGACGGCTTTGACTGCCTTTGTTGTTTTGATTTCCAGCTTCTTTCCCTTTTCTTTGTCTTTTTCCTTAGTGGAATAGTATAGCTGGTTCATTTCAGGCTCCACTTCCTCATATCGAGCAACCATGGTTACCAAATGTTCAAAGGTGGTGACATTATGACCTACCATCCACACCTTCATGGGCGCATGGATGCTATTCAAGAGCATACGCACCGCCTCAGATTCACTTATGTTGGACTGGCATCCTGTGTACATGGTTTCCCACCTTGACACGTAGTCAGAGACAGACTCGCCTTGTTTTTGTCTGGCATTGACTAGATTGGTAACAGAGACTCGATGCGGAGTCGTCCTGAACCTTGCACAAAAGGCATTTGCCATTTCTTTCCAACTTTTGATACTGTCTGCCTCAAGAGAAGCATACCAATCAAACGCTACCCCAGACAGACTTTGTGAAAATTGCCTTAGTAGCCATTCCTCCCTTCGGGCGGTGTTTCCACAGGAGGTTATGAAGTGTGACAGATGTTGACTCGGGGTGATTTTGTTTCCAACCCCATCAAACACCTTAAATTTTGGTACTATATGTCCTTTCGGGTAATCCAGCTGGTCAAACCTTGCAGGGTAAGGTCGGCCTGTGAAATTGACGGGCAGTTGAGTGCCCCCAATCCCTAGAGATTGCAGTTTTTGATCCATGGCCCTTTGCATCCTTTCCATCATGGCCTCAGGGTCAATGACACTAGTTTCCTTTCTTTCAGGCAACTCCTCTTCAGAGGTTTCACTGGAGCTGCTATCCTTTTCCCGCACTATTTTGGAGTGGGATTTCTTGGTTTTCTTTTTGTTTTTTGATTTTGGCTTAGAAGCCATTCCTTGGGTTTCGGTTGATTTTGGTATGTCATTGTTTGAAACAGCATAGCTCGGGCGTGCCCCCTTTTTGGCTATGTGTTTCTGGACTTCCGCGCATGCCGCGGTTACCCGAGCATTTTCCGCTTGGAGTTGCTCAAGTTGCTTTGTTTTCTCTTCCAGCTCCTTGCGAAGCTGGGCCATCTCATCAGATATTTCCTCGAGGATTTCAATTTCCTCGTCAACATCTTCCGATGAACTTCCATGGTCTGGATTTGGATCCTCTTCATCACTTGCGATGTTATCAGTGGTTTGATGGACAATTTCCTCCACTACCGGGCTGCGGTTCCTGGGCCGCCCTACCCGCTTGGGAGGTTTGGATGCTGAAGCTTTTCCTTTCTGCCCTCGTGTTTCCACGGGGACACTTTCAGAGTGAGGCGGTTCCTGGGAACCTGTCCCGACCATACGGACTTCCGCCGTTTCCTCATCATCATCCTCATCGTCGTCAATTGACACATGATATACCGAGACAGAATCAGCATTCCGCCTCTTCCTCATCACATATTTCTTTTTGGTTTTATTTTTTATCATCTGACTCACCACCTGGCTAGTCAGAGAGGTATCTCTTTCTTTTGGCACCCATCGCTTGGTGCCCCCTGTGTTTTGCTCGGGAGCGGGGATGGGTTCCGGTTGCTTGGGCTTCCAGACCTTCTTCACTTTTCCTTTGGCCTTCATTGAGCGGGCGTTGGGTTGGAGTGACGGAAAGGTAAGCCGGTCGAAGACTGAAGGCGGGTGGGCCACAGTCCCTTTTTCGGACGCACTATAGTCCGCATCTCCTTCTCGGTTGTCCTCGCGATAGGGAAAGCGGAGCCTTTGGTGCGCCGGGAACTTGAGCCTGTCCTTGATGGACGGCTTGTTGGGGTTGGCAGGGGTTGCCGTGACGATCCTGCGGGACTTGCGGGATCTTTTGACAATTCTGAAGGCCGCATGAATGGCCTCCACTGCCTGGTGTTTTGGGTGGGTCACTTTCTTTTTCTCAGAGACTGGGGCATACATGGGGAGCTCCCAGTCCTCTCTGAGGCGCATTACTTCGCCTCCCTTTTTGAGCACATGTAGGGGGGAGAAGGTATTGCTGAGGGACAGATCAGTGACGGTATCGGGTTGTTGGACCAGGTGGAGAGCTTGGGCCCTCGAGATCCTGGTCCTCTTCTGCTTTTTGAGTTTTGGGGCTGTTGCCCCCTTGACATGAGTGGTTGCTGCCTGGCCCTTCTTGGTGCTAAGGGCGGGCTTTCCAGAGACTTTCACTGATGCTTCACCAGCAAGCATCACGGGAGAGATTTGCACGACAGCTTGAACGGGCACATAGAGAGTCCCGGTCGCTGCTGCCTTCCTGTGGCGGAGACGCTCACCTTTCACGATTTGACTCCAGGTAAACATGATTCCTTTAATGGAGAGAACTCAGAGTCAATCATTAGCATTTTTCTTTGAATGTTATGGACTTAATTCCATCTATACATTTAAACTTTGATTATGCCCTGATGAGAGGAGAAAAATGTCCCACCGGGCGTGCCAGAACCTGTCTCGCACTTTTTCCAGTCCGACCACGGAAGATCAGATAGTCCTCTATGGGGCGAAGAAAATGCGGATCAGATACCCCTCGAGCATCTCGAGATCCGTCGTTACTGCCCATTCCAAACGAGCGAAGGGCACTAATGCGGTTCTAAGTACCTCGAGAGTTGATTGTTTGTCGTAGGTTCTTTTTTTCCAGTAGGCGCAAGCCCCTACTGTTAATTACCTCCGAACTCAGTCACGAGCTGAGCCCAGAGCACCTCTAGATCGGGATAATCAAAGTTTAGATGTAGTAAGTGGGTGAAGTCCATTTTTAACAAAAAGGATTGTGTCTTGGTAGGGAATTTCAGGGTGAAGACCAAACAGAAGGGCAGTCTTTTGAACAGTGCTATGCAAACGTGAATGGTGTGGTTTAATTCCTTATTTTCACACATTTTTTTTTAGACATTTAGGTTGTTTTTACTTTGTTGTGTTAGGCTTAGTGCCGTTATGGATTTTTGAGTTCGATACTAGGAAATTTGGTATCCTAGATCAATCCTCAATCGTTTAGAGATTTAGAGATTTTGGGATTTCGTTCAAGTCTTGAGTACAGATGCGCTATGCCTTTTCTTGACAGGAACTTGGGTGATGACCACTGATTGACTTTTTTTCTGGTCATCTGGACATCAGGTTTCAGTTTGCTTCTGGCCAAACATGCTATGAACTTGTAGAAACAGGCTGTTAGATTTGAGTCCAACGCTAGAAAATAGGGTATTCTAGGTCAGCTCTCAATCGTTTTGAAGAACTTAGGGATTTTAGGGGTTTTCGTTCAAGTCGCGAGTATAGATGCGCTATGCCTTCTCTTGACAGGAACTTCGTGATAATTCAGAATTGACTTTTCCTTTATCTCAATTTGAATATCAGGAGGGTGTCTCCTTCAAGGCGAAACGCGATGCAGTCTCGAAGGGACAAACTTTTGACTTTTAAGACTTTATGTCACTTTAGACTTTGTGTCTTTTGGGTCACTTTTAGGCTTTGTGCCATTTTGACTTTGTGTCACTTTTAGATTTTGTGTTATTTTGACTTTGTGTCATTTTGACTTTGTGTCACTTTTAGATTTTGTGTCATTTTGAAGTTTTGACTTTTGATTTTGCATTTTTAGAAGTTTCAACTTTGAGTTTGACTTTTAAGTCTTGCACTTTGAGTTTGACTTTTGAGTCTTGCATTTTAAGCTAACACTTTTGGAGTTTGACTTTTGCTAGCACTTTTGGAGCTTGACTTTTGAGTTGGGCTTTTGAGTTTTGGTTTTTCGGACTTTGGTTTAAAGTTTGAGCTTGGTTCGGACTTTTGAATTCTGGCATTCTGGACTTTAGACTTTTTAGTTGTGACTTTTGAGTTTTAGATTTTCGGTGTTTGGTTGAGATTTAAATCTATACTTTTAAATTTCTGTTTTTGACCTTTTTGGTAGTATATATATTTTATTTATTTCAATTTTGTCTGCGAGTTTTAATGCTTGACTGTGCCTTTTGTTCAGAACAAGGAATGTCAGATGTACCTGTTGTCCAGAACATAATCTGTTCAAATGTACCTGCTGTCCAGAACATCATCTGTTCAGATGTACCTGCTGTCCAGAACATAGAATATCCAAAATGATTTTTTCTTTTTTTTTATTTCCTTTTCTTTTCTCTTTTTAACCATGTAAATATAAATTTATCATTATTATTATTGTTACATATATATTTCTTTTACTTATGGTTATCCCTTAAAGTATTTTGTACCTTGGTGTTTTAGCATAACATAACACATCAAAATATTCCTCATATTTTCCTTGACATTTTGATATTTTATGGGAATTTTTCTGATAATCTAGCTATTTTTAATGTATTTTTGAAGTTTCCTGCGTAGCAGAATTTTCTGATTGGCCGGATTTGCTGTTTTGTATTGTGCTTGTCAGGGATTCGTTGCACTGCCAGCGTCACAGAGGATCTTTCCGAGTCACTGAAGTTAGCAGCTGGCTGAGTCATTTGGATTGCACTCGCGCCCATGAACCAAATGGGTTCGAGTTCGAATCGAACTGGATCTGTGGGTCCCGCCTGTCAGCGAAACCTATCAGAGCTCCGAGTTCGTTCAGCATTTACTCCGTTTCAACCTCCTTCCCTCCTCCGTCTCTGTTGACTCGTCGGCGACGAGGGTTGACCTGGCGATTCCGGCTGCCATTTTGACCATGAATTGGTTTCGCAAGATCGTCTTCTCACCCTCTTCCCTATCCAACTTTCAATTTTGTTCATATCCACCCCACTGGTCACATTTCTTCATGCTTCAGGCATGGTTCGACGACATACTCGGGGAGCAAATTGAGGGTCACAAGTAAAAATTCTCAGTTGAGGGATGCTTTCTGAGCATTAAGGGGCTTCCCTGGGTCACTTACAACGACAGAGGGAGATACCAGTATTGCAATTTGATCGTAGTTCAAACCTGGGGTCTGGCTTTGATTTTCATAACATTTTCAATTTGACTTCAATTGATAACACTCATCTCCCCTTTGTCATGCATATACCTTATTGCAATCCATTACTTGATATGGTTTAGTGTACCATTATGAGCTGTCTTGGTTTGATTTTGGGGTTTCGCCAAGTATTGATTTCAATTTAGTTTTTTTTCTTTTAAACACATTCTTTTAGCCTTACTCAAAAATGCAATATGATATATTCTGGCAATTGGGGCTCTTTGTGTCCAGGCTTTACCTTGCTCATTTAAACCATGATTTAGGACTCCAGTCTGGCTTACTTGGTACGGGCCTTTCCCCCTCCTTTTTTTTATTATGCGATAAAATATCTTAACAGGATTAGACAAAAATACCCCTGAGAACATATGAACTGTTAAACTTATTTACTGCTTTCTCTACTTGATGTGTTGTACACACTTCTTTTGCTGGAAATAGATGAGATGATGTTTTTTTTTTTAGTTTAATTCCCTTATTTTACTGTTGAGTGTATGCATATGTGTTGTCATTACTAATGCCAATTTTTAGTCATGTAAGCACCCCATATATATATCATATATGCTATTCCCAATTTCATATTCTCAGAAAAATATACTTGGGTACAGTCGCATTTTGGACATATCTAATCCTCATTTTCTTTTATAATCTTAATAAGACATACTTTTGACAAAATAAACTCTAGTTACTACATCTTGAAATTTCTTTCTTCATTGACTACTGTTTCCTTGCATGTATGTACTTTATTTTTTATTCTATTGCATCTTGCTGGATTTAACCTTATTCATGAGACTTAAAAGACCATGATTGGCATCAAGACATGGCTAGGTGCATGAGTGTGCGCTCTCTGGCAAGCACCCCTCACACGCAGAGCCATGTCTCTCTACCCAATTTTACTCCTAATACCTTTAGAATATTAAGACATTCTTTGACTCAAGTTAAGCATGACTTCATAAGTGACTATTATTAGTTTTTGAAACGCAATTAAGTGCATGGGTGTACGCTCTCTGGCAAGTACCCCCCATACACAGAACTTTGTTTTTAGGACTTACATATATTTCTTTCTTTTTTATTTATTTTTTTTTATAAGAGGGCTCTTCGACATAGGCAAGTGTGCGCTCTCAGGCAAGCACCCCTTACCTATGTCTTTGAGTCCTAAAGCATCATTAATAAATAATTCACATGAGGGCTTCCTTGTAGTTAACGCTCAAATTTTGACATCAACTAGTGAAACAAGAGGAAAGAAATATAAGCAGAAAGAGAAGGAAATGAAAGAGGAAAAGGATTTCTTGGAGGATGAATTTACATTAAACTGAATATAAAAAAGCTCTCTACCTTTCCTCTAACAATTGCTTTTTTGTGTTTGATTTACAGTAGATATCACTAAACAAACTGGCAGGGTTTCTAGTCTACTAATGCTCTCCTCTTCTTTTTTTTCACTCTTGGTCTTCTTTTATAGTTGAAACTCTTAGGGTTCAGCTTCACTCTCTTGACACATGGCAGTATCTCCTTTCTTGATTTTGTGATGAAGGGGCCAGATGTGACATGAGGCTGCCGCCTTGCTTTTGCAATTCCTATATCACTTCTTTTCCTTTTACCCCCTTTTACTGGCTATTGGTATTGTGACACTTGGCATTTGTAACTTTACTATTTTTCACAGGGTGCTTGGGGAAGGAGTTTTCCTTGGCGCCAGATGTATTGCCTCTCATCCAATGGTTCATGAGTTGATGAGGGGCCGTGATTTACATAGGGTGGGAATCTTCTTTGGTACATAACTGTTGCTCTAGGGGTATAGGCCTGGTACATCAGCACTTTGCTTTTATTTATATATATATTTTTTAATTTAACCAGAAGCTCCCTTGGTGAGTAACACATCCTTTTCAACATTTACTGACCTCCTTCTCTTCCCTCTTTATCACTGTATGACAGGTGGGGCCCATGCCTAGGAAAAATAAGCACCTTCCTCTATTTACCTGTGTCTGCAAGAAGGGGTACAGTACCAATGTGTGATGTCCCTTTCCCAATTGTTATGGCCATTCCAGCATTTGAGGTTCTCTCTTTTCTTTTTCAATTAAATTTGTTGTCATTCTATTGTAATTGCAATCCATGTCTTCTATGTAATATAACCCCCTTTAAACACTTTTCCATGTAATTAAACTCCTCATTATTTGAGGCAGCTTTACACATGGCAGTTCTGGATAGGGTATGGAGGGTATAATTGGGATTTAAAGAGTCCAGATACATGTTTTATGAGCTTCATTCCTTTGTCCTTTTCCTTTAATTCCTGATTTGCCCTCTTACATCACGCATGAGATGCTTTCAGGTGCCAAATGATGTCTGTTGATTGCATCTATGCTCTTGATGTATAGTTTCACTTTGACTGGTCACATCCAGCCCTCCATCACGTTCCCACCTTTTCATATGTGTAGATGAGTGGCCAGTGATGCATTCACTAAAGAAAAAGGGGCTTTCGATATTGTATCTCATCTTCTCTCCCTAGCAGGCCATTCAATGCATTGTACCATCCTCAGAAGGAGGAATGATTATCAAGGGCTGGGGATTTGAATTGACTGGGGGAATTTCTTCTTTCTCAATTACTCTTCTGGGCTCACGATTCATTGTTCTGACAGGCCTAGAATCTTATTTTCAGTGCCTAGCCCTGGGGAATCTCTTCTTCTCCATTTGCTCCTTTCAATTTCTTCATTTGCTGTTTCCAATTTTCCTGTAATTGCCTTCCTTTACATCCCTCCCCTGTTCATCGTATAATCATATCATGCTCAAGCCAGTAGTGAGGGATCATCTTGCTTGCTAATTCGTGGTATAACCATTTCTATTGCTTATCCTTCATGCTCTCGACATTCACCGCCATGGCTATAAGGTTCATTGCTTCAGCCAGCCTCAATTGACCCGAAATTACTCATCACTTCCCTCTCATAGATCTAAGAGGTGCCTCCTAGGTATGTTTCCTTGCAATTTCTCGCTAATTTAGCAGAATTTCACATGAGTTTGTCTCAGTCGCTGATCCTTTCTTTCTTGGTCATCGCTTACTCTAGCCACCATCTATCGCCGAGTCTGGTGTCGTTGCGTTGGTGGGTTCATCGCCTTTTCGCTGGTGAGATTGGTTGAGGCTGAAACGGCGCAGAGCGGCGGCGAAATTCCTCCTCACGCCAGTGTACGACGCCTGTGTCAGACAGTACTGCTTCATCCTCTTTTTCTTTTTCTCTTTTTTTTTGAACGAGTGGGACCCACGACTTCAGACCAATCAGAAAATTCAATTAGATGTTTTAATTCTAGATTGAGATCCAGCCGTTGATTTTGGATAATCATACGGAGAATTTATCAGGGCCGTCGGATCGATGGGAATTTTCTGAGTTAAGTTGGAGCATTGTGTAATTCAGATGGGCTTTCATCTCGGCCCACAACTGATTCTGTCATTTCCTTAAAGGCCCATCCGGAATTGTTCTTTTTTTTGTTTTGTTTTTGGTGGGGGTTTGCCTCCATTTGTCGCAGCAATGGACTCGTCCATTTGTCAGAATTTTAGGGATAATTAAGCTGTTTTATTTCTAAAAAAAATTGTTTGGTGCCCTTCTTTAGGTCAATTTGACATGAAATTTTGCATGGCCTCTCATAAAAATATGAGGGATTTAACTGCTACAAATTTTCTATTTTTTTTTAGGACTCCGGTAACTAATTATAAGGATATCACGGGCGCATAATGGCATTCCTCGTAATTAATTAATTTACCGTCCATTTTTAAGAATCTTTGTATTTTTCCTTTCATGCATCATGACCAATTATCGGGGCTATTTTGTTGGGTCATTGGTTATGTGGATGGAATTTTGATTTATATGGTTTTGGATTTTAGTGATAAAATAGGGAATTGTTCAGGGTTTTACGCAGCAGAATTTAGAGGCAAACAATTTTTAATTTATATAAATAACAGTGTAAAAAAAATTAACTCTATTTTTGACCGATATTTCAAATTTAAATATCGGCCACGATTTTTAATATATATATCTTAGATGTCAATTTAAAATTAGTTCAGTTTTCTTATGACTCATGAGGCTTATATCTCTGATGTACCACAAGAAAAATGATAAATATTTGTTAACGTTATGAATTGAACTTTCTACCAAACTTGCACTTATATTATGTACACATATAATCAGACTTTCTATGGTGTATAAATGAATTCTCCTCATTTATTATTTATTTATAATTTTAAATGTAACCCTTTTAAGAATCTGGCTGTATTCATTATTCTTTTCAAATCACAAAATATGATAAGTGCATCACAACACTTGCACGCCGTATAATAATTTCATAATCTTAATTATAATTATAACGAGGTAGTTTATTATGCATCATGATGCATAGTATTTTTTTGTTAGTATTTTTGCAAATTATAAATCTAATTTAACTAATTTACTCTTCATATTCAAATCTTATAGCAAATCAAATTTTATATTTTTTTTGCTATTTTTCGAATTTTTTAAAGCTGATCATTTTTTTAAACAAATTATATCATGAATATTCTAAAAATGACCCGTATTAAGAAAAAAAAAATTTGTCTGATACAAAATACCAATATTACATTTACAATTTGTAAAAATATTAATGAAAAAACATCATGAAGCATAGAAGGCTCTATGCACCATGAGTAGGGGTGTCAGCGTGATAAATTGGCACGTGGTGCCGTTTCGTTTAAGAGAAACGGAACACATAACAAAACTGGTTTCATTCCGTTCCAATAACGAAACAGTAAACGGAACGTGAAATTATACCATTTCGACTGTTTCAGCCTCATTTCAAACTGTTTCAAGTGTTATTTCTGAAGTGGAATTAACAAAACGGAATTCTGTGCCGTTTCAGAAACGAAACAGTTAACGGAATGGAATCCTATACCGTATTCCTTAATGGAACGGCAAACGGAACAGTCCGTTCCGTGTTTTTTTGACGCGTTTGACAGCCCTAACCATGAATCCATGATACACAATAAACTTACTCTTATTATAATTATTATTTTTACTATTATTTTTGTATTTAATTTAATTAACATAATTATTCAGAACTACAATTATCAATACATGTATTTTAATTATTATTATGCTAATAATTATAATCTCTCCTTTAATGTGTGGTCGATCGTATCACATGAATTTGTTGTGTATTTACTCGTTGGATATTCCAAGTTTGTATAAATCTCATATCGAAAATTAAAAGTAGTATTGTACTGTGAGTTTTTCTTTGTTGCTATAGCTTTGTAGTCGACGCAACTGATATCTGATATAGGAGAGAATAAAAGTGTACAAAAAAATTGAAGAATTTTTGTCCTTAATTTTCAAAACATTAAATTGTTCCTTGAACTTTTATTTGCATTACATTAATCGTTAATCTTTTCTTAAAATATATTAAAGTAGATTTTAGACATTAATTGCACCAAACCAGTTCTTGAGCTAAGAAAAAAATTATTATGCATAGCTATTAATTTAACTTCTCCCAAATTAAATAAAAAGCAAAGAACTCTTTGTTTGGAGCAATATGTTATCCGCCATCATCAACCAAATCTCATATATATATAGTTTACCTTAATAAAAATCAAGTCTGCCTTGGGTTTATTATCAATTTTTTATTTAGTAACTATATATCTGGCTTCACAAGCTAAATAACTCGATAGAATTAATATTATAACCATCCATTACCTGTCAAGTTTTTATTTTCCTTATTTTTTCTTAAAAAAAAACTCTTTGGGATATTCTCCAACCAAGTCCTTGCCTGTCACTACTACTAACTATTTATTGCTCTAACTTGTTAGCAAAGGGCTCCAAGATATAAGACGAATAGGCAAGTTAGTGGGTAAGCATCCCCACCATTGCAAAAGGAGCTTTCTGGTGAGAAGCCATGTTACAGAGACAACATCTACCCTACCTTCATTTTGAAATTGATAGAAGAACAACGAGTACTGGACAAGCGCAACAAGACTTTTGCTAAGTCAAAACTCAATATATATCCTTACCGCCATTAGCACATTAGTCGATTATTTGTTGCCTCCAAACCGTACAAGTTCGTTCTGTCTAATAATTAAATATTATCACTATGTATTTCATACTATTTCTCGGTATTGATTACGTGGGGGTGCATTGTCAACGTACACCCAATTCTATATATATTATTGTGGATTGTATATCAGAAGACTCAATCACTAAACCTTCTTGATTTGTAGAGCTATATATGCTATCTAATAATTTTAAAAAACTTTAATAGATTTTGAGGGATTTTATCCGACAGGGATTTTTCGCAACTTTCATTAATTATCTATATACCTTAAATATACGAAAGGAGATATAATCAATCAAAAGGGCCAATTAATTGTAGCAGAGGAGACTAATAATAAATAAAAGGCTTTCACATGGGAAGAATGTTAGGTGACTGGTTGAAAAGAAGTCAAACGGACCTCTACTTTTGAAAAAGCTATACCGTTTTTGCCGTTTGCATCTGGCATTCATGACATGATCTAACTCTGAATTTGCAGATGAAATATATTTTCTAATAAATGTCACAGGACCAGAAAAGAGTGGAATAATGTTGACACTTGACAAGTTGACATACATCTTAGAGACATGTATACCTTATCTAGTACTTTAGGGGCCGTTTGGATGGGTTGGGAATTGGGGGAATAGCCAATTCTAGGCATAAATTTATTGGGAAGTGTGTAACTTTGTGAAGAGTTTGGATTGTTTATAATAAATTTGGCATAAGAAATTCCGAGAATTTGCAATTCCCACCTATTCCAACCTCATCCAAACGCCCCCTTAAAGTTTAAACTTTAAAGGCGTTGGTAAAAGGACATCTCTTTCATGGGAGGTAGTTTGAATTCCTCAGGCTCTGCCAAAATTGGATGAGATGGCGTAGGTATAGCCGTATAGCTCCATTTTTCAGATCTACAAACCCCATATATAAAAAAGCGCGACCTTTCAATGTTAATTTGCAAATTAAGAGAAAACTTTTAAAACAATGATCAAAATGTTAAAGATAGTATATTTACCTATAGATGAGTTTTCTTCCTTGTGTGGGCCAAACCAATGATCATTTGTCGCGCAAAGTCAGACTGAGATGAGTGGTAATTAATGCTGGCATGAAACTATACTTCAATATACTCTTTTATTTTAATTCCATTTTTTTTTATTAAAACTGAAATGAGTACTTGATACTCGTCCTCATATGCATGCATCCAAATTAATAGAGAACTGCAGAAGCAAATGAAAAATAAAATGTTACAGTAATTAGATGCAGAAAAGATTTGAATTGGTATGTATACAAAGTATGATCAAAACAAGGATTCTCCAATGGTTAGAAAATGTAAATTAAAGAAATAGATATGCAATAGCTATATATTTTGTTTCGAGTGGTATATTGCATCCATTAACTAGAGAAAGGTGCAGTATCATCTGAAATAAAATTTTCGTGGTTCATTTGTCTTGTTCTTCGAAAGAGACAGCTAGGAAAAATAAAAATAATGCATCAGAAGATGCGTGCTTGTCTCAAAATACAATTATAACTTCAGAAATTTCAACTGTCATTTTTTTCCCCTAAAGAGCATCCATCTGAGTAACTTAATGTAGACATAAGTATATCAATGAATCAACTTTCATAGTGGGCAGTGTTGGAATATTTAATGTGGCCTATGACAATTAATGTGAGCCAAGTTCATTTAAGATAATTAACTAAAGGGTGCATCATAATTTGATGGAAATTCTGATGGACCAGATTCATTGTACTTGATCCCTTTAGTTGCCTCAGCATTAAATACTCTATAATCTGAAATTTTAAGGCACCCTTTCCTATAATTATACCATTAAAAAATTTCAGTAAAGTAAAGAGAAAAACGTCATTGTTGACCATCATTATGGCTGAGGAAAACTCAAAGAAGATCAATACTAACGCTTCCGCCTAATGACTAACGATTTCTGCTCTTCAATTTGGATACGGAGCAGATGTGATAGAAGAGGAGTCGTCCATGGCTTACGGGTTTCAACTTCATCCACTCAACACTCGATTTCGATTAGCGATGGCACGAGGTATTTTACGATTCCTGGTTAATTCCGCATTCTAGAATCGTTGTTGCACTTACAGTTGGTATCAGAGCGGGTTATACCGCTAGATTGCCTTTATTGAAATAGAATTTCATAACGGTTAAACAGAAATTCTGTTGTAAGTGTTGAGTGGATTAAGTTTTGTCTGATTTTCTTAATTATCTGAATTCGTGGATCATTATCTCAAGATCCGCTTATCCGATTTGAGTGAGATTTTCGGAATTGGAAAGATCTCTGGGTCTACTTTCCAAAGAGACTAACATCTTGAAAATCAAGCGGGTGCACAGGGAGATAATCAATTCGCAATCACAAGAGGTCAGAATGTCAGGGTTCTGAAATTTCTGACCTTTCAGTAGTACGGGACATTTTTCTCTTAATTGGTAATTCGGATTTACATGAAATTTTACTGGTATGTAGATATTTCATATATCTTTCCAAATAATGTAAATTTGCAAAATTCCAATAAAGTATCAGTGAGAAATGCTGTCTGCAAGTTAAGTCTGTCTGACAGTTTGTCGATTTTTCGTCTGGGATAGTCTGTTTTTCGAGGGCTATACCTTTTGATCTATAAACTTGTTTTTGATGAAACTTATGTCACTGGAAAGATTTTGGAATCTAGTTTCCAGGATGATCAAGAACACAGAAAACGGATGATTATAGAGAAAGTTATCGTCAGATTACCAGAGAGTGTTCAGACTGTCTGAAAGTTTTTGGATGAACTCTGGTCGCACCTTTTCGTGTAGGACGACCCGTCCTGGGTTTGGAACGACCCGTTCCAACAAAATGTGGTCTAGAAATGATTTTTATGACAAAATTAAGGTACAATCAGACATATTATGGTTCTCTCTTGTCAATTGAACCTTGTAGATTACTTAATTATTATGTAAATCTATAGAATAGTCACAAATTTGTTCAGAATATTGAATTTGTATATTGATGGTTGGCATCTTTATTGAAGGTTGGTTAGTCAATAGTGATATGCTTGAATATACTGTAGTAGTAAAGTTATGTATATGAATAATTTAAACCATACTAAGTTACTCATACTAAGTTACTTTTAATAATTTGGTCATTATCAATTTTAATAACTTTAATTGTAATTATCATTTTATTAAAAGAAAGTGTGTGATATTTTATTTATATATATCACAATAAAGCTTTACATTTAATAAATTATGATTGTCAATTTTAACAACTTTAATTGTCATTGTAGTTTATTAAGTGGAATTTTATTATTATTAATTCAATTTGTTTCTGCCCAACGGTGATGCAAATTGATTTCATGGAACAACTATTTTGTCAAAATTGAAAATTTTAAATATTAATTTCAGTTTAATTAAGTATCATTCCTCATAGTTGTTTATTTATATTATGTTATTTGTGATATTTTAGTTTACATATCACTATGATGTTTATATTTAATAAATATTAAGGATGTCAATTTGAACAACTTTAATTGACATTTTAGTTTATTAAATAGAATTGTCTCATAAACTTCAATTTATTTCTGTCCAACGATGATATAAATTGAAAATGTGAAGAACTTTATGTTAAAACTGAAATATTATTTGGCGTTTTTATTATTCATTTCAGTTTAATTTTATTATGCTATGTGAATATTAGTTGACTATTAATCACTTTATATTTCCTGAATTTTACAGCATTGAATAAAACTAATTATTCCAACTTGAAAAGAACCAATTGAGATTTGTCTTGGTATTTTGAAATTAAACCAGACATTATGAAAAGATTCTGCTGCAATTATCAATAAAGGCAGCGATGATGAAATACTAATTTTTCTTAATTATATCTCAAATTTGATGAGGTCAAGTTTGGATTTAAAGAAAATATTATAAATCAATGTATATATCTCAGGGTTAGTGGGAGTAATTTATCATTCTCATTTTGTATGTGGATGATATTTTATTAGTCAATAAGAAATTCACATTAGATTATTTATTTGTGGTTGTATATATAATGATTAATTTTATGGAAGAGTGATAAGCAGTCTATAATGACATCTTCCACTATGCAAGCAAAATTTTTGTGGCATATTGTAAGGTCACTTATCTTATTTTTGAATTAACGTGACTGCTATTTTATCTTTTAAGAACAACAAATCAAGCAAGTGTCTAATGGATCGACATTAAATATCTTGTTGTTAATTACAAAGTCAAAGATATGACTATAGTAATACAACATATTAATTTGAGAATTATGTTTACTAATTCTCTCACTAAAGTATTACCACCCATTTTTGCCGGCACGGGTTTGGTTGCTAATTATGATCTTGTTGTATTGAATTATGTATTAAGTTATGATGTGAAGCTTCAAATTATGACTTTGACTTTGAATTACGAAATTTGCTTATTTCTTATGTTGCGCATTATGTTTAATTTAAGCAAATTTACTTAAGTGGATCAAATGAATTGTATCAACCATTTGTTGGAAAGAATACCATTTCTAAAATTAATGGGGTCAAATAACAGTAATAGTTATTTTGATTGTATTAGTTTAGTTTGGTATTTCTATCTGAACAAGGTTAAAGATTATACTAGCCAATTTTGAATTTGTGCTTAATTATGATATTTTCAGCATAGGCCAAGTGGGAGAATGTTGGAATATTTAATGTGGCCTATGACAATTAATGTGAGCCAAGTTCATTTAAGATAATTAACTAAAGGGTGCATCATAATTTGATGGAAATTCTGATGGACCAGATTCATTGTACTTGATCCCTTTAGTTGCCTCAGCATTAAATACTCTATAATCTGAAATTTTAAGGCACCCTTTCCTATAATTCTACCATTAAAAAATTTCAGTAAAGTAAAGAGAAAAACGCCATTGTTGACCATCATTATGGCTGAGGAAAACTCAAAGAAGATCAATACTAACGCTTCCGCCTAATGACTAACGATTTCTGCTCTTCAATTTGGATACAGAGCAGATGTGATAGAAGAGGAGTCGTGCATGGCTTACGGGTTTCAACTTCATCCACTCAACACTCGATTTCGATTAGCGATGGCACGAGGTATTTTACGATTCTTGGTTAATTCCGCATTCTAGAATCGTTGTTGCTCTTACAGGAAGATCTATAAAACATGCTAAAATATCCGGATGAAAGTTACATAAAGGAGTAATTGAATGAATTATATGAACAGAAAAGGACCAGGTAGAATAGGAGAGGCTCAAAGAAAACGAAGAATCACATCGCACGGCTCTTACCACCCGACTAAGACGTCTTTTCCTCATCAATTTTCGGACGAAAGGTGGCTAGCGAAGCCGTCTTAGGCAAGTTCTTTTTCTTTTTGGTCGATAATGACATGTTCATTCATCTACAAAATGTTTGTGGAAAGAAAAAGAAGAAGAAGATCAACATGGCGGCCCAACTGAGTTGTATCTCTTTGACAATCACGCCAGCTTATTCGATCCGTTGATCTCAAGGAAAGTTTAGGACTTTAGGGTCACTTGAACAGCGCAATCACATGGCAATTTTTATGTTATGCTGTGTTATTAATATCAACACATTATTTTTGTTATTGTTCTACCTTCTTTTTTTTTATCATGTAATAGTTAAGACTAACAGAGGATGATCTACACAGGTAAAGCATTATGCCCAAAGTTACTGAAAATTTGAACCGATATTATTAAATAGTAAGCTAATACACAACTAAACGTTAATAACAAAATATCAGCTATTTAATTGAAGTATGATTATCATCTTTAAAATATAGAAATAAGATTGCTTCTGTCGAAATAGTAATTATTGCTTGTAATTAAAGAAGTAAGTTTGTCAAGTGTCATAAATAAAATTATGTTGGAGGGCTGGCCGATGAAGAATTAATGCCTTAGAAATCAAGTTTATGGGAAAACAATAGACTTCTGACATGATAATATAATTTATAAGATTTCTAAAGATATTAAAAACGTGAAATATATATTGGCCGGCCCAAATTTAATTATTATACTCGATCAATGAAAGTATAAATGTACGTCAAAAGAAATCCTGTGCAAAGAGAATTAGATACAATTAATTTGTTATGCCTATTTTAACGGTGGAAATAATTGTCAAGCATACTTTTGACATATGAGCATAGTATCAAGATTTGTATTGAATTTATACAGATCCAATCCAAGCAAGAATCAAACATAAAAGAAGTAAAGGTCAATGGTGGGTATGGGGTCAATTGATTCTCGACCCACGTCTCCTTTTTTCAAGTCAAACGAAGAAGGGTACAAATTCCAAATGTTTTCTTGTGTAAGACCTAGACGAGATCTCTAATCCAAAAGCAGCCAAACTTAATTATTGGGGAGTTGGGACCATATCTTCTGTTATGGTCTAATTTCTTATTAGCCTCGATCTCCTTCTATCTTTTTATTTTTGATTGCATCTCTCTCGTGTTCTTATGAGTTCGGATTTGTCTGGTTACTCTTTTTCTTTACCTCAACAAAAAGTTTTTTCCTTTTCTTGGTTTATTTGGTAATTTTAAAACCACAACATGTGTCCTTTTCCAGTTTTCCCAAATAGATCTTATTCTTTTTCAGATCTAGAAAAGATGTCAACGCCGGACGTGTGGGTTGTATAACAAAAGCTGTGAACAAATTTAAAGCCTGGCGGAAAGGAGAAAGAATAAATAATTCTAACAAATTTTAGCAAGTATAAAGTTATGATGCGTTTTTCTATGGATTTTTATATGTGACATTCATGATCTTTATACATTTTTATAAGTTATTTTTGGAGAAAGCTTTTGATGTGCATCAAAATTCATGAAGTTTCCAAATGCTCGATAAATGTGAACTAATTTGATGTGCATTAAAATTCACTAAGTTTTCAAATGCTCGATTTTGATCTATACACATTACACACACACATGCATGAACACACATAAAATATCTGAAAAACGGTTAAACATGTCAACTTTGACGTATGAATTTAGTACTAGTTGAAGAAATTAATAATTTAATTTATCTAACAGTTTTCTACTTAATTACTTTTGCAAAATTAAAATCTAGTGTCAAATTTAAACCTTGATCTTATTAATTTAACGAACGATGTATTTTCACATATGAGCACAAAATTTGCCAAATTTGTGTGAAAATGGATCACTCGTTAATTTGAATAAGATCGATGTTTTAGATTCGATGCTTGACAATTTCAACTTTGAAAAAGTAAATAAATAATAAAATATTGACATTTAAGAGCATCCAAAATGCCAGCACATAAACTCTCCTCATGTAAAAAAAATATATATATATATTAAAGCATGTTAAATTGAAATCCAATCACTACTGTATACGTTAAATTCCATTGTTAAACCTTCACTTGTGTTAAGAGTTTTGTCAGTTAGAAAAGGAAAGACAACAAAGACACAGGTTGCTTGTAAAATAAAATTAGATTGTCCTCTCTTGTATAGGAGTCCACAATTACGTATGTACTTGCTACACATAACAATAGTGTAAAATAAAATACTCTGTCTAATTAATTGTCACATAAAAACAACTTGGGTTTTCTTTTCAAAAAAAAAAAAGATTGGGTCACAACATAACATAATTACAACTAGGAACAAAACCTATACATAAATGAATTTAATTTTAACTTAATAAGGAAGGTATTAGGCGAGATTAATTGACAGAATCAAAATATGACCTAGCTATTCGGCTGAAAAACATATGTACCAACTTCTGTCACGTCTAAAAACATACTTTTGTGCATGTTCATGTTTACATGTCACTACCTACTTTCATATAATTTTGTGTGAACAACCACCACTATTTGTAACCATGTACTTGACAGCCGAAACTTGCTAGTACTAATCTTGAAGTTAAAGATACACAAGTGAGAACATGAATTGCATGAAAGTCAAACACGGCTTTATTCTACATACATAGCATAATAATTCATAATTAACAGGTGTTATGCCTGGCGATGTACTGAAACTGTTATACCACAAACACCACAAGATATCCAATCACTTGGAAAGAGAGGCTGCCAAGTGCCAACTGCTGCTGCGAATCCAGCCATGGGAAAGGAATTAGATCCGTTTAGGATTATAATATTCTACCGTCTTTTCAACACCATTCTCCTTTTTCCGTACTCTTGTCTGGCCCATGGGCCTCCACAGGAAAAAATAAGAGTAAAAAACATGATCTTTCAATCTTTCATTCTTTCCCCTCTCTGAGATGTCGTAAGAAACAGCAGCCCACCGCCAGCCCCGAATTTCCATCGGCGCACTAAAGTGGGCCACCACCAGGCGTGCCTTACTTCACGCGTTTGTCGGGGGTCCCACCTGCCTGTTGGCCACCCCCTCGCACGTGCCACTTTGCCTCCTCACACATGCGAGTTCCTACCTCCACAAGCCTTTTTCCCTCATGGTCCTTTGATTTTTCAAATTGAAACTTCTACAGAGATGTAGTATTTGCTGTTAAGTTTCTCTCTTTTGGATGACTAATCTAAGGACAAGTTTTCATTTGTAAAAGCAGCTTATTGTTTCTATTTGTGGCGATTCTGTACTGTTTCATGTACTGTTGTAAGTGTTGTCCAAAAAACAACTAATATATAGTGATATTATATTAATATTGATAGTGACAATATATATTGTACGGGTTCTAGATATTAGTTTAATTACTCTACTCTATAACAAATTGTTGAGCTTGAATGTGCCACATATAATTATGAGTATATGACATCGACTTTATCGTCAACATACGAATACAATTTACGAGAAGATGAAAAGAGAATTCTTGTAGAATTTGGCCAAAATATTTTGCCTAAATCTTTGGTCATTGGATTTATCACATGCATTGGTTATTTGTTAGCACTAATTTATTGATTTTCTTTTATAATAAATGAATAATGTTGATAATTTTGTGCCTACAATTGATCTTAATTTAACGCACAAGCACAGATTTATGAAAAATAACGCTCATGGGCAACTCATATAAGAAGTTTCCTCAAAGCAAAATATATATATAAGAGGTAATTACTAAGGCTCTGTTTGGATAGTAATGAATAAGAGCTATTTTAGACTAAATAGCTAACCTGGATTAAGAGACAATCCAAACAGTTTAGGATTAAGGATTATTCTGAATGAGAGTAAGATTAGTTAATCTGACTAGATGTTAGAATAAGAAGTGAGATTAAAATTTTAGTTTGTTAACGGTCAAAGATAAAGCTTATTGTTATTCCTACATCATCCAAACAAAAATTTTTATTCTGAGATTAAGCTTAATCTTAAGAATTTGAGACTAACAATTTTAATCCTGAATAACTAATCCTACTCTTATTCTCATACCATCCAAACAGAGCCTAAGATTTGAATAAAAAATCTACGATAAACGATAAAATTTTTCATGTGTATTGTCTTAAATAATATATTTATAATGAATGAATGTATTTTCATGTGCATTGTCTTGGTTCTCATGTTTGCCATTTTCATTAATATTCTTCTTTGGCGATAGCTTTATATAGTGATCATCTAATCGAATTCATGTATAATAAGCTTACATAGAAAAAAAAAAATCTAAGATTTAAGATTAGCTAAGAATAAAATTAGGATTAGCTATTCGGAATAAAAAAATATTATTCTGAAACAATTAATAATAAATTTTTTCGGATGTAGAGTGTTATTTTTAAGTAGTCTAATATCCGGATTAAATTTCTATTGCGAGAGTATTTAGATCATCTTTTTAATCCACCTTAAGAATAAGAGGAATAGCCTCTTGCTAGGCGGAAATTTATTCCTAACCATCCAAACTCTTTACAAAATTACACACTTTCCAATATTTTCCGTCTAGGAATAAACTATTCCTCTTATTCCTAGGCTATTCCTCTAGATGTTGGACTACTTATAGCACTCTAGACCCCAAAAAAAATTTTCTTGATCATTAAGGAATAATATTTTTTACTCCAAATAAGTAATCTTAATTTTATTCTCAAACAATACTAAAGCACCCTATGAATAATTCATTTCGCGTCCGTTTGGATGTTGTGGGAATAAGAAGAATAAGAAAAAAAAGTATTGGAAAGTGTGTAACTTTGTAAAAGATTTTGGATTGTTTATAATAAATTTAGAAGTAAGAAGAAACTATTCTCTTATTTCTACACCCATCTAAACAGAGCCTTCATTATTTAATAAAATTAAAATGAATCATTAGTAATGACCAGTCCAATGAATTTTGAAATAATAAGGGCTAAGTTGTAAGAAAATACAACTGTTCCACAGTCCTCGAAAGCCTGTTCAGGACTCAAAATTGTTCCTAGGAGCAAAACTTGAACCAGAAAAATATATATAGCAACGCATCCAAACAGCTACAGACAAAACACTCACCTATTAGATATATTTTCCATTAAAATACAAATTTGGAATAAAATATTGTTATTTTAGAATCCACCATCAATTCAAGCCTATCTAGTCTGCACAAGAAGAAGTTATCACAAATTATAGTGGGGCAAACTGATATCATAATTCCACTAAACAATCCAGAACCCTAGAAGACATTCTTTCCTAGTTTCCTTGCTTAGCATAGACGATTTCTTCTCTCTTTCTCTCTCTCCAGACTCTCCTCCGAGCCTCTTCAAATCATACGCAAACCATAAAAGATTTCTATGGATACAGCCTCCCACTGGCCTCATCAGGTAATTTCCATAGCTTCAGGTTCTCCTCTTTCCGTTTAATTGATTGAATTGAGTAGTAGATCTCTTGGATATTGGGTTTTTGTGTATATTGAAGTTGCATGGGTAAGCCATGGCTTTCTAATTTGTAGATCTATCTTTGTTTGAAGAGAGAACTGTATCGTCTCTTCTCTCTTTTATCTCTTTATCTTTCACCTTTTCTTTTGCTTTAAGGCTTTAATTCCTGTCACTTATATGCCTCCTTCCTTTAATCCTTGAAAGCAGCACACACCACTTTCTTTCTATCTTTTCTTTTCTTTTCCTTCCTTCCTTTCCCCTCCCTCTACCTTTACTTTACTTTTCTTCTCCTTTTTATCTTCTCTCTCAAAAGCAGAGAGGCATCAAAAGGTGCAACCAAAGCACCATATATTTCTGATGAAGTATCATACAATATAACAAAAAACAAGAGTTAATTTTGGCTTCTCTTTCATCCTTTTTTCTTTCGCTTTTCTCCTCCACTTATTTATCCTTTTCTACACTTTAATCGTTTGTCCTTGTATTCTCCTGTTTGTTTTCTTTTGATAGTTTTAGATCCTATATATACATCTCTCCCTATATCCTGCTCTGCATCTATTTTAAACATCTTATTTCTATTTGTTGTGTAATCTTTCCAATAATGATGAGTGTTTCTGTAATGATCTTTCTATCAGGAGCTTGGACTTGTGAAACCCATGGAGGAAATGGTTCCTGCAAGTGCAAACGCGAGTGCAACTGCAGGAAACACACTTGCCCAAGCAAGGCCACAAATGATGGAGAGGAGAGCTCGGCCTCAGAAAGAGAAAGCACTAAATTGCCCTCGGTGCAACTCAACAAACACCAAGTTCTGTTACTACAATAACTACAGCCTCACACAGCCAAGATACTTCTGTAAGACATGTAGGAGGTACTGGACGGAAGGTGGATCCCTCAGAAATGTACCAGTTGGTGGTGGTTCTAGGAAAAACAAGAGACCCTCTTCTACAACAGCAACTCAAGCTGCAACTGCTGGCGTTGCTACAACTCATTCTACAACTGCTGCTACTACAGTGTCACCTTCATCAGTTATATCAAATCATGCAAGAAAGCTTATGCATGAAGCACAGGATCTCAATTTGGCTTTCAACCACCACACTATACCAGTACCGGAGTTTAGCTTCCCTAGTTTGGAGAGTAGTGCTGTTCGCAGTACTAATGGTGGTGCTAATGGTTCAGTTGGCGCAATTTCTGCTATGGAGTTGTTGAGGAGTGGTATTGGTTCGGGCAGCTTGGCTACCGGTTTCGTACCATTGCCTGTACCAGAGTACACCACTGGGTTTGGGTTGCAGCATGAGTTCAGGCCTCCGCATACCCTTGCGTTCTCTCTTGATGCGAGCGTTGGTGTAGGCGCTGGAGGTGGTGCAAGTGCAGTTGGAGGCGGTTTTGTGGGGATACCCTCAGTTCAAGATACAGGGAACGGGAGTAGGTTGTTGTTTCCTTTTGGAGACTTGAAGCCTGTGATTTCAAGCGGTGCGAGTGAATACGAAAGTAACAACAAAGAACAAGGTCTGTTTTGGAATGCCATGTTAGGAGGTGGCAGTGGCGCAACAGGAGGTGGTGCAACTGGAGATGGCGTAAGTGGAAATGGTGCTTCATGGTAACTAGCGAAATTGGTGCAAATGAGGTGGAGAAAACTAACAGTTCATGCCTTTTCAGTTAATTTAGTTACAATCCCTCGTCTCCTTTTGGTTTTCTCGTGCATTGATATGTAGGTATTTGTGAAGCTTCTTTTTTTAGTTTGGCTTCAACATGGCGTATTTATTTACTTATTACTGTCTAGTTCTTATATAATATAGTAGACTTGGTTATGCATGGTTTGATTAAAAGCTTGGAAAAAGAAATGTTTAGACTTTTCCTACTTCCTTGTGTTTTTTCTTTCGACTTTATTTTGAATCTTTTGTTTAACTTTAATTAGTTGGCTTGGACTAGAATTAATAATTAATGCAATGTTATATATATATATAAATCTCTAGTGAAATTATTAGATTGTGTTGTGTGAATCATAGTTCTTTTATTTAAGAGAGGAGAATGAAATTCAGCGAAAATATGATATACATTAGTACTGCTTTTGTTGTTATTTATTCAAGTATCATGAATACGGTGGACTTCATCGTTTAATCTCAGTTTTGTCATACATGTGGCTTTTGGCTCTTTTCTTGGCATGTTTCTCTCACTTTTTTTCTGTGCAGAGGTGCATGTCTGAAAGGTCATGTCCTCATCATGCATCCATCTCAACCAAGATTCTTCCAGCCGTGTAAGCACTAAGAAGAATGAGTGAAGTGAGACTCGGTTATCAGTGTGTGTCATGACAACACACTTGCACACTACCAATGACTTCCCATCACATGCTGTTTTGTGTTATCATTTTTGTTAGGAGCCATTCGGAAGTGGGTATTGCAGGCACTTTTACCAGTGCAACTATATTATAATAAAAGGTACCTCTTCCTAACCCTCCATCATGTCTTTCAGTAGTGTTTTTCTTTTTTCTTTTTTTCCTTTCTGAATGGGTCTTTCAGTAGTTTAAAATCATAAATAAAATGAGCACTGTTGTGCAGTCCATTGATTTGTCATATTTCTATAACCGCTCTCGAGAACTTTGTGGACATTCACATACCCCTACAAGCCATTCGAAGAAGTAGATGGTTTAGTTTTCATTTGTTCACTGTTCAGTGAGACTAGCTAGTGTCCCGTAAATTGCTTTCCTATCACACCGTTGTGAATATCCTCTAAAACATAATTGTTCTAGAACTGTGTAATATTAACATAATTGTACTAATCGGGTGCAGATATCTTATAATATAAGTTGGGCCGTTTGGATCATATGGAATAGAAGGAATTTTCTATTCCTAGACATAAATTTATTATAAACAATTCAAATTATTCACAAAATTATACACTTTCGGATCCAAACGGCCCCAGTAGTATTAATTTACTTATGTCATGATGTGGTTATAAGAAACTTCCGTATGGGAATAATTGCACATATATATCTTTTGCTCGATTAGTTCTTATTTTAGCAGGTTAAAGAAGCATTTCAATATTTAGCAACACTAATAATGAAATTAATTTGATAATCACTTAAACACTTACCTTTTGGTCAAGAACTAGTGTTACTTGCGCAGAAGATACAGATACATAATAAAAAGATGCATTAGTAATTTAGTATTCATGCAAAATGCAAGTTTTCAGTTTTTTTTTTCTTTTTTTGTTATCTATAATCTTATGTTACATTATATAACTGAAAGGTAGTTTCCGTCAAATTAATTTTTCAAAAGAAAAGGCGATCATTTAAATGGCGCACAGGTGTTTCTACCACGAGTATTCTGAATAGACGTTAATAACATTACACGTTGATTATTGATATCAGAAAATCAGGCTTTAGTTTCGCTTTTTGACGGGAGAATTGAGGGTAAAGTTAGTTTATAACTCATAAGAACGAATTCATTTTGGTCCCTTTTTTTTTAATTTGTATTCATACTTGCAACAAGTGCTAGTTTAGTACCATGTACTTTTGATTAAATTCAATCATAATTACTAACTTTTTTTTTCCTAACAAGCACAGCTTTTAATGCTCCACCACTTTGAAAGCTAAAAAAAGTTGCTCATGGTCTTATTACAAGTTTACAACAAATTAAAATATAAAATATAAAATATAAAATCATAATAACTGTACCCTAGCTAAGTTGTGCCGGTACCAACATATATGGTACCAGCTAGCGTCTCCTTATTACCTCACTTATGTTTTAAGCACGAAACAAACAACTCTATAAGATCACATAAAGCAAATACCAGTAATGATTATCTTAATTACTTGATGACATAAATATGAATTGAAAGACAACATCAGGGGCGGATCTACCACAGCCCCACCTCACGCCGTCGAGCCCTTGGAGCCCTCCTTTAGCCCCAGCTAATTTTTTCTGCCATTGGAGCACTCAAAAATGGGGCTGAAGACTTAAACAGAGGTTGTCAGACCCACCTAGATATTTTTTCTAGATCCGCCACTGGACAACATGAAATACGTTAATTGTTATAGAGCTGCATTATTGAGACTCTTTATCGTATATAATTGTTACGATCGAGCAGTGATGAAGAACTAATCTTTTGTGTGGTTAAAAAAAACAAAATCAATTCTTAGTGAAAGTCGTTGAATCAAAATCTATTAGAAAATCCGATTTAAATTCAAACAAAAGTTGAAAGTTTGACCTCTATCTTTCGTTAAAAAAGAAAAAAAAGATGATGATGAATGTTTAATGCACAAGTTCATCTCTAAAAATATTTTCGTTATTTTGAGTGAATAAGTCTGTTCACACTCTATATTATCTGTAAATACTAATTAACTTTATTTGTATTAATCGAAAATTATATAAAAAGCCATATTACACAAACAAATGATGATGATGATAATAATAATAATAATAATAATAATAATAATAATAATAATAATAATAATAATAATAATAATAATAATAATAATAAATGAGGTTACTCTAAGCGATACCTACGATCCTATCAACCATCATCCGTATACTGTTTCAATATAAAGATGTATGTGTTTGTCACATGCTAAAAGTGTTCCTATATTTCCAATCCACCAACCACCATCTGTATCAAAAGTTCAATTGTTCAACCAAAAGGCAAAGACCTCATAATTTAATTCCCCTGCGACTATCTTTAACCATTTTTGTGGTGTGTTGATCTGTGTTTCAAGTTTCTCTTATCTGTCTTTCTTCCTTAATAAACAGCCAACCCCTCTTTAGTTGGATGGTGGGATCCACAAAACATTCTTCTTGGGATTCGAGTCAAGGAATCATTCTCCTATTTTGTTTTCTTTTGCTTCGTCTGCCTCACTCTAATTCAATAAATTAACAACCCCAATGCATGACCGATTTAAATGAGTTATTAATTATGGGAGTTGTACATTGTTGGGCATTTAGGTGTTTTGTATAAATTTGCTATTAGGCAATTCATTAGTGTCGTACTATTAATTATTAGTTATTTGAGAATGTCTCAGAAATAAGAAATTGCATGTAAATCCAATTGCTGCAGCTTTACATACCACTAACCAGTGGTTTTATACACGTCATTACTTTTGTGCTTTTTGAACCAGTATCATGTCAGAATATAATTGTCCTTCTTCCTTATCTTTTATAAATGGAGTTATGCATTCTTCGTTTGTGAGAAAAAAAAAAAAACAAATGCCTCCTTTGAAGCACTATATCCAATGCCGGCATTATCATTTCGATCTCTCCCAAGATAATTTTGCGGTTGAATCAGTATCAATCGCAAGTTGCGCCAATCCTTGGTTTAGTGGTTGCATTGACATTCAGTCATTCATGAATCCGGATCCACAATCGGTACTAAATCATGGGAAACAAATTATCTTCGGCAGCATAATCCAAGTTTTTCTGCTTATGTTACTTGAAAGTCCAAACGAAATTCAATAGTCGTGTCACGTCCCGCACCGACGGATAGCGGGACGCGAGCCGAAACGGTATCTTCTACATTCATCCGACGGTCCGTCAACCTACGTCGCAACAGAAAAACAAACAGGTACAAACCTCAGTAATCGGTTATTTAATGACGCAACTTCTCTAAATTTAATTATTATAATAAAGTCCAATCAGATCGGATTAATCCACATAACAAATAATATATTTTACAGAAATAATCGGATTCAGACAATCAGTCTGAAATCTATGTCATCTAAAAAAATTGTAAAATTAATACGGATCTGATTCAGATAGAGCGTCCCGTTGAATACCGTAATTAATTAGAAAAGTGGAGATAAGTTAATCTCACCATAATTCTCACAAAATTCTTATTTAAAACATGACAGACCGTTTCTTTTTGTTTTTAAATTATTATATATTATTTTTTGTTGTAAGTGATATTTACTTTGAATTATTGAATTACCCAGTTACATTTCCTGTTGTCTGACAGAGAGATCTCTCTATTGGATTGTATTCCCAGAATTCAGTCAATCCAAAGAGAAGAAACATCTCAATCAATTCAAAGAACACCAAGTACAATAGCAGGAATCTTCATTGCTTGGCCTCTTTAATTGCGTTGACAACAATAGACCATTCAATTAATAAAAGCATGAGATACATGCACTGATTGATTCCTCTCTTAGGGAAAGAAACAAGCATGGATAGCCACTCTCTCTAATTTTCGAGTGCAGAGAGAATAAAAGAAAATTAAAAATAAATAAAGGCTTCCGAGACGAGCAATGGAAGCATGGTGTGAGAATTCTGACATGCACAGAGACACATCTAAAATGAGAAAAAGAAATAATGCTTGATCCTGTCAATTTCGAAGTACTATTGAATGCACATGATTGGACGCTGTTGGATTGATGAACCCATCTTGATTGAGTTGCAAACTTGCAATAACTATGGAATCCAGACTTTTACGAGATTTTTATTTAGTTCCGAAATTAGAGTTAAAATTGACGATACTTTTAATTATGTTTCATGCATTGCGTTTGGAGTTACAATTTTCGCATATTAAAAGAGAAGCCACCATGCCGAGAGAGAGAGAGAGAGAGAGCGGGGGGAGAGGGAGAGAGACTGAGAGAGGAATTCTACCTTAAGAAACACCTATGTATTTCGAGCCGTTATAATCAAAATAATATACACCAATTTAAATATTTTTTAAGAAGGAAGGTCACTTTAAAAGTTTTAAAGAGGGAATTATTTACGATCATCCTATAAATTATCATCATGTATCATTCCAACTCGAGCGTCCTTTCTATTTCAACGCACTTTTTCTTTTTTCGCATAATCAGATTCAACGCAAAAATGTTTAGTATCATTTCTATAAATGTTCAGTTTATTAAGTATAAATATTTAGTTTATTAAATGTTATAAGCATAAATGTTCAATTTTTTAAATATTATAGGCATAAATATTTAGTTTATTACGTATAAATGTTCAGTTTATTAAGTATAATTGTTCAATTTATTAAATGTTGTAAGCATAAATGTTCGGTTTATTAAGTATAAATGTTCAATTTTTCTAAGTATAAATGTTCAATTAATAAGTCAAAATCCGATTCAGCGCATGAGAAAAAAAGAAATGGTACCAAACTGGATAATAATGCATGGAAAAATTAGAAGAGATCAAGAATCAATCCGGTTCAACTAAAATTTTTTTTTGTCCTTATTCTTGTTGGAGAGAGAAAGGATATATGCTGGAAACTCATAAATGTTCATAAGTATAAATGAGACAGAGGAGAAAAACATATTAGAGGATTGCACAACTAAATTTCTATTTTTCAGTTGAGATGATAGAGATGATATATTGGAGGATTGCACATATCAAATCTGCATGACATCGCTCAATTTCATTTCTTTCCAATGACTTGAATTAAGTTACATTAATAGAGTCTAATTTCTCTAATCTCTCTCTTAGATTCTATTCTTCTTGGAGATCTTGATCCAACGGTGCTTTAACTCATTTTTCGTCCTACTTCCTCTGCTTATGCTTAATAATGTTCTCTGTTGATCTGCTGCCTTTGCTCTTGTTAACACGCACCAGGCCACTTAATAATGATGAAAATGGTGATGTCTTTTATTTAGTTAGAGGGATTTAGGTGTTTGAGCAGGTTTTAATGGTTTTTATTAAAAACTGGCTAAATCTTTGGGTGTGATAATGGATATGTGGATATCTTTGTAAGCAAAACTTACCACTGAGATGCTCAGCCAAGTGGATCGATTTTCTATTTTTGCATTTGAATTAGTTCCTCCCAATATCCCAATGCGAACTGAAAGCATGTGAAGTATACTTATATTTGCGTATTGTTGCGGTCTCAATTTTACATTGTTCTGTTTGGCGTTAAATCAAAGGCTCCGTTTGGATAAGGTGTGAGAAGAAAGAAAGAAGTATTGGGAAGTGTGTAACTTTCTGAAGAGTTTGGATTGTTTATAATAATTTTTTTTTTTGAAGATAAATTGGATTGTTTATAATAAATTTATTCTCTTATTTTTTTCTTCCCAAATGGAATCCAAACGGAGCCAAAGAGAATGCATATTATTTTCAAATTAGAAATCAGTAAAAAGGATTGTTGTATAAATATATGTAACCAATGGTACTAGACGCGTCATATGCAAATTAAATGGAGTATCAACCTGGATCGTTGGAGTCATGCTAAGTGGAAGACATGTCACGAAAATTGAAAAGGCTGTCATCTATTACGGTATTAGAAAAGTTATAGATTGTATGACAGGTACATATTTCATTTTTTTTTTCTTTTCTTTTTCAGGGGTTAAAAAACAAGGTCCAAGCCCATATTTAGTTTATCTTTTCTTTTTTTTAGATTAAGCTATACATTATTGGTAGAAATGAAAAAATTTCCCATACTTCATTATTTTATTTTCTATGCTTTTACTTGTGCAAGTGAATATATTGCTTGAAACTAATTATACATTTCCATCAGAAGTTGAATAATTTCCGGTAAATTTCTAATTGAAATAAAAAAAATTAGTAAATAGTATAAACCTTCTCCTCTTTCATGAATTCTGAATTGGGCACGCATATTTGTGAGAAATTCCCTTCAAATACTGGTTATGGACAAAACACTTTGGTTTTTCTTCTTTTAACTCTTTCATTGATTATCTTGATAGTGAAATTTCGAATGATTCCAGGTATCCAACTTTTTCAATGTTCATTTGTTTGTAGGGTGTATTTGGCTTGTTTGAGAATAATACTACGATTAATTATACAGAATTACGAGTGTTATTATGAATAGAGCTATTCTAAGTGGTCTCAAATTTAGAATTTATATTTTATCCGAATTTATTAAGATTATTTTAAAATTTAGATCTAGAGTAAATCCAGAATAAGAGTTTTTTCAATTTGATTCTTTTAATATATTTTGGTAGAAAATGGAAAATATTTGTAGAACTAAAAAATTGCAAGATTACTTATTAATAAGAATATACTTTTTATAATTATAGTATATTATTGACCTTGTATATATGGTTCTAACTTCTAACTAAGTATTTTTTTCCCCTGCCTATGTATGAGAAATTGAGAATATGTCAAGTCAATAAGCTTCTCCAAAGCTGAACATTACAAAGCTGATGGCTTTGTTATTTTGTATCTCAGAGACTTCTGACTAAGACACTGATGAGAAATTTTGAGTGGGCGATATCCTTACACATCTAGGATGTCATTTCTCTAACATAAAATACGTTCTTTCCCTTTTTATACTATGTCAACTGAAGTAGGAATGGTCTACTGTCTACCTGGTCCAAAATTTTTTAGTTCTATTGTGGTGTTTCTTTTCCTAAGAAAATTTTGTTACCCGTTTTTTAAAGATAACCGGCCGGATTATAATTGTTTAAAAGTAGACAAATGTTTCATTGGGCCTTCATTAAATCCCAATATTGTTGGGCCTTGTCATTAAATTCTAATATTACCTTTTCTCAACTTTTAATGCTTGTAACAGTTTCTGCTTCGCAGTATATATTGAATGATAAAAGGGCTCTGTTTTGCACCACAGCAGTACGATTTTACTAAACTCAATGCATTGTCAATTCTGTCATTGTCCTTTCTCTTTGATTCAACTTCAATTCTTTTTAACTGGCATTCAATTTCTGAAAAAAAATTAAATTTTATACAAAAGCCACAGATATTTTTTTGTTTAATTTTTAAACATCAAACGGCGGTACGTAAGATACATGGATTATTATTTTTTTATTTTTATATCTACAAGTCGAGTAGACGATTTTATTTCCATGATAAAAATCATTATTCTTAGCTAATAACGAGACCTACAGAGTAGGTGTGGAATAAACCTTTAGTCAAACCTCTATTTGAAACTACACCTTAATTTCTAGAAACACTCTGTCCATTACTGGGTCTTGTCTTCGTCAGGAATCAGAAACATAATTTAGAACGCTGCTTACAAAAGCACAACTCCACGTCATAACCCTGACAGATTCATATATTCCTCCCAAATTTATTCATTAAAGTTCAGCTTACTAGAGGAAAGGACAAACATCGGAGGAACTGCAAATAATCAAAATTGCAACTGGGACTATCCTATGCGCATAGTTTGTAGTGTGTGATATGCAATCAAGTACCGATAATAAAATGTTAAAAAATATATATTAATTACTAGCTAATTTTTACCTGTTGGTGTAATTCGGGTACGTAATGTTTGAGCTGTTCTGCATACTTGTTAGTTGTTAGTCTATATGGGTGCATGTGGATTCATAAGTATTCTGAACTAACTCTAGATTAAAAATATAATTTAAAGAAACTCAAATAAAAAAAATTTATTCTGCATTGCCAGACCATTTTTAAATAACTCTGTTATTCCAAACAAACTTATTCTTAATTGTTTGGGAATCAATGTTGAATCACTTACTCACTCTTATCCTCAGACAATCCAAAACATCATAAATATATAGAAGTAAGAGAGTGAAAGAAAGAAGGAAAGCTAAGAAGAGATGCAACAAAAATGGAAGTTCAGAAAGCTACTGATGAGAGAAGGAAATGTATCAGTATTAATCTGGTAAAATACAATTAAATTACTGAATAATGACTGGACAGTGCAAAGGCATGCAAGCAGTGAAAAGCATTGACAATTAAAGATGTGACAAATAAAATCAAAATCTAATATATGATCGGTAAAAAATTGCTTGCTAGGAAGCACTGGTATAGGTAGTACAGTACTACATAATAATTGTATGGCCAATTATGGTTTATTACACAAGAATTCACTCAATCATGACCTAACTTTGATTCGTCAGCGACTCGGCGTACAAGCATAACTTCTCAAATTTCAAAGCAGTGTACACATGTAGAACCCATGGAATAAGATCTTATTTGAAATTGCTAATTCTTGGGTCGCCAAACGCATTTTAGAACAAGCCAAATAGCTTATTATACAAAATCGGACACATAATTATACAAACTGGACATGTAAATGAATAAATTGAACAAATATTAATGGGATGGCATGGGATGACACTTGTAGAGATGGTAGATAGAGGTGCGTAACTTCTAAAACAGTAACGAAACTTTATTGTTCCGTTAACCTTTTCGTTTCGTTGACAAAACTGTCTTCCAATTTCGTTAACCGTTTTGCTTGGGACGAATTGATCGAAATCACGAAAATACACAAGGACGAAACCGTTTTGCTTTTTAAATGCAACCGAAACCTTTAACCAAAACGAAATAATGGTTAACGGTAGATAGTAATTTCCAAAGAAAATTGCAGTAATTGGGTTTTGCTCATTTCCAAATTTTAGCCCAAAGCAGACCGATCCTATTTATCCAACTCCAAGCCTCAAACCGGCCCAGAGTATCTTATGGTCCCTAAAACCACATACAAGTAACGGCCTACAAAATTTAAAAATCACGAGTCCTCACTCCTCAGTCCTGGATGGATAAAACATTAAATTGAATAATAAAATAAATAAATAATAACAGTGAAAGATGAGACAAAAACCCACAACTAAACCGTCAATGGACTAGGCACTACTACTATGGCCATTTCCGTAGCACCTGTAAACTCTCCTCCTCTTTACCTTCACAAATCTCAACTGAGACCCATCAGAAAATCACTCTCCAAGAACACTATTCTTACAATACCAGATTTTCCCTCGCCGTCCGATTACGCATCAGCCATTGATTCATGTCATTTCTCCTCTCTTGCTCGTCAGATCCATGCCCACGTCATCAAACGCAGATTCTCCGGCCACTCTGAGTTTTTGGAAACCAGACTTCTTGTCATGTATGGTCGCTGCTCTTGTGTTGACACAGCCTGTTACCTGTTCGATAAAATGCTCCTGAGAACCACCTACACATGGGTCGCAATTTTAACTGTTTTAGTGAACCACGGGCTTTTTCAGAAGGCTATAGGCATGTTAAAGCAGATGTTATTAGATGGAGTGGAATTTAATTTTTATGTATTCCCAGTGGTCCTGAAGGCTTGCGCTGGGCTCAATTTGGTTGAGTTGGGAAAGTACATTCATGGGCTTGTCTTGAAAACAGGAATTATCTCAAATGTTTATGTAGGTAATGCATTAATTGACATGTATGGTAAATGTGGCTTGGTGGAGGATGCAATGAAATTTTTTTATGGAATGATGGAAAAGGACAGTGTTTCTTGGAACTCCATAATCACGGCTTGTTCTGCAAATGCAATGGTGTATGAGGCATTGAAGTTTCTGGAAGAAATGAGCAAGTCGGTTAATGTTGAGCCTGATGTTGTTTCATGGAGTTCAGCCATTGGTGGATTTGCACAAAATGGTCATGATGAAGAAGCACTAGAGTTATTCAACAAAATGCTCAAGTCAGGTGTTAAACCTAATTCTCAGACTTTAACCGGTCTCTTACCTAGTTGTGGTAGAATAGGGGTACTCAACCTTGGAAAAGAGCTCCATGGTTATGCCACAAGACATGGTTTGATAACTAGCTCCTTTGTTGTCAATGGATTAATGGATATTTACTGGAGGTGTGGGGATATAGTTTCAGCCGAAAGGCTCTTTTTGAAGTTATCAGCTCGAAATATTGTGTCCTACAATACATTGTTGATGGGCTATTCAGAGAACGGGAAATTGGAGAAGGCGAGGCACCTGTTTGACAATATGGTGCTTGACGGAGTAAAGAGAGATGACATATCATGGAATTCTATTATATCTGGTTATGTTGATAATGAGATGGATGATGAGGCTATAAACATGTTTCGGAAAATGATCATAGATGAACAAATCAAACCTAACCAATATCATTTGGGTAGCACTCTACTAGCATGTGCAGCTTCTGGCACATTTAAGCAAGGTAAAGAGCTACATTCACATGCAATTGTAAGAGGATTCACTTCCGATCCATTTGTCGGATCTGCATTGGTTGAATATTATTGCAGATGCAATGACTTAACAGCTGCAGAATCTGCCTTTAGGGGGATATCAGAAAGAAATACATGGAATTGGAATGTGCTTTTGTTGGGGCATGCCCGTAAAGGTAATTTTATTCGGTCACTTGAATTAATGGAGGAGATGAAAGAATGTGGATTTGAACCCAATATGTACACCTGGAATGGGTTGATAGCAGGTTATATGGATAACAGAGAGGATAAATTGGCCTTTCAGCTATTTCGGAAGTTACCTAGTGAAGGCATGAAGCCTGATATCCATACCATAGGCATGGTCTTAACAATGTGTTCACGTGTCCTATCGATTGAACTTGGGAAGCAAGTGCATGCGCATACAATTCGATTTGGCTATGATTCAGAGGTGCGAATTGGTGCACCTATTGTGGATATGTATTGCAAGTGCGGGAATGTGCCTCTTGGTGTTCTCGCATTCAAGAGGATTAGAGAGCATAACTTGGTTTCATACAATACCATGCTTGCAGGTTATGCCACACATGGCTTAGGAAAGGAGGGGATTGAGGTTTTTAATAAGCTAATTAAAGATGGTATTGTGCCTGATGAAATTACTTTTCTATCTGTTTTATCATCTTGCGTCCACATTGGAGACGTGGAACAAGGTCATTTCTACTACAAAATGATGCAAGAATATAGCATAGAACCTAACTTGAAACACTACACATGCATGGTAGATTTGCTGAGCCGTGCTGGACAGTTGAACCAGGCATTCAACCTAATTCGAACCATGCCAATTGAACCGGACCCAGTTGTATGGAGTGCATTGCTTAATGGGTGCGTAATCAAACGTAATATAGAATTAGGAGAGATTGCTGCCAGCAAGCTTATCGAGTTGGAAGAAGGCAACATGGCCAATTATGTTTTATTGGCCAATTTGTATGCAGTTACTGGGAAATGGGATGATTTGGCAAGAATTAGGGGCTTGATAAGAGAGAAGGGAATGCATAAGAATCCCGGATGCAGTTGGATAGAAATCAGAGACACAGTTCATATGTTTCTTGCCAGCGATGAGTCACATGAAGAGAACCACGACATTTATGCTCTGTTGAAAGCTTTGCATTTGCACATGAAAGAATTTGATGGTGTGGTTTGTATTTAGTAGCTGTAAATGGAGAATTATTGTCTATTGATATAGTTTGTTACTTTTTAGTTTTTACAATTCTAACTTTTCAATACATACGTTTTTCTATGTTTGCCCTATTGTTGAAGTGGTCTTGGATTAGGATAGTGCTACTTTACTGGCTATCATGTGAAAAGAAAAAATGGGAGGGAAGCAATATGGCCTAAAATTATCAATTTTTTCTTTTGGTTGTTTACAATATGGCCTGTAATACACAAGCCCAATTATCAATGATTTTCATTGCTATGATGGACCTATGGTTTCATTTCATGTGCTGCATCTGTAAGTTCATTTCATATCACAACGGTAACATAAGGTGTCAATTGATGGTCCCGTGGTCCCATCTATCTTATCTCATTCGTGGACAGATTTTAAGGAAATATAGGTACTTTTTAAGTTTTTTTATAAGGAACAATCTAGATGCAAAGGTAGATGGAAGACTCTATAGTCACTATGGCCTACATGTCATGGGATGGGTTCCAAATGTTGGAAAGTCTCAATGGCCTAACAAACAGTTCTTTCAGATAGATGCACGGTGAAATTCCACACCGAAACTGCCACTAAACCGCGCGCCATGTAGGCATGTACAAAGAGAAACTGAGGCAATCAACAAGCCCACAAAAGCCCAAGCAAAGCGCCATGGGTCTGTTGGGTGGCACTACGCCACTACCAAACAAGGCAAAAGTAGCCATGATTCCTGCCTAGAACAACCATTGTAGAGTGGAGGGTATACACTGAGCAGTCAACAAAGCTCTTAGCAGGAAAGGTATATGGCAAAAGAAAAGAGAAGAAAACCAAAAAGAGAGAGATAGAGAAAAGACATTGCTTTTGATTTTTAATGCTTGGTGATTACATTACCATCACATCATCAGTTCGTACGGTATTATCTTTTCTTTGTTTCTTTGTGTTCTTTGGTCGTGCTGTACAGTGATGGTCACATGATCCCACTTGTACTGTTAACTGTAAAACAAAGCTAGCTACTTTAACTTCCAAAATGTTAATTACATATTTGCAAGCGTAGATTTATCTCTTTTATTTTTCTAGGATTTTCTGTGTAGTTAACTGTAATTTGTATTTTGTTTCTAGATGCTTTCAACATGCAGTTTTCTGCAACGCATTAAAATTTTCATCAACGACCTTTCAGACACGTTTGTGGAAAGGTTGAAGTGTAGGGTGCGTTTGGATCGTTGGAAGAAAGAAGAAGAAGAAGGAAGAAGAAGAAAAAAAATTATAAACAATCCAAACACTTCACAAAGTTACACACTTCCCAATACTTCTTTCCATTTCTTCCCTTCTTCCCTTCTTCCCACACCTATCCAAACGCACCCGTAGTTATTTAGGCCTTCCTTTTCTTTTGGTCCATCGTTTTTCTTTTATGAAGTGGGAAGAAATTAAAAAAAAGGGATAAACTAGACTTAGCTAAGTGCAGATAATTGTTGAATGTGTTTTTATAACTTCTCGTTAGGAGATGAAAACCAAAACATTTTGTATAAATTCATCATTTAAGAACCATATCTATTTTGGGTAACAATTAAATAATGCATAATTTAAAAAGTAAAGCTCCTACGAACTTAAATCATCGAAATGGCTTACAAGTTTGCCTCCAAAATCTCTCAGATCAAATAATGAATTTAAACCCGTCAGACCAATCTACTTATGAGCATTGCATCAACATGCATGCTAATTTTGCGATAAATTTGTGTAGTCTAAATTAAGTCAAGCAGTTAGATTATTTTGTAACTACATTTCCTTTTTTTTTATTATGTTTTTGATTTATTAACTTTAAAGTAAACAGATTAAAAAAAATTAGGACGTAAACGTATTATTTATTACGTAGTTTTGTTTGAGCAATTTGAATTCATCATTTGAATCCGATATGATAGGTTTTTAAATTAAGCTAATAAACTATTCTGATAAGCTTATCATGGAAATTAATAATAGAGTTACTATAAGCTGCACATGATCTCATCATTTTGGTTCTGTCTGTAATATTAAATTATCAAGATCTCTAAATTACTTTTAGTGGCACCGACATGACGAATAATCATCCCAAAATTTATGCACACGAAAAGTTTTACGATGCTCCGCAAACAGGAATTGGGATACAAAGGACTTTTTGCAATGTGATAAAAATGATGAAGCTCATGCAATACAATCTACACGCTTTTAGCTAAACTTTTTCTTTATACGGTATATATATGCATCCAAAATCTTGCTAATTTTTCTGCAAATTCACTCTCAAGTACCTTGTGAATTTTTATTTTTAAGTCATATTCAACAAAAAATTCCTTCTCATTGCCAAGTCTTCTTTTTTTTCAACAAAAAAAAAAAACTGTCCAAATCATTTTAATGACTAGTTTTCATGTTTCCGTCGTCTATGTAATTTGACAGCATATTCTTGTTAATTATTCCATTCTGAAACCAAAAAAAAAAAAAAAAAAAATCTATGACCTAAAGCTTGGGAAATATAAAAGGCAGCTAGAGAAAAAGGGCAGATGATTGGAGATGACAGGAGCTGCTTTTGCCAACTCTTAAGCCGGCAGAGATCCGACAACGGCCGGTCTAGTCAGACCGGTCGGTCCGGTTTCCCAGGCGTTGTCAACAGGATATATAAGGTACCGGAATGGTGGAGACTGGCGACTGGCGACGGGCTTCTCGGGACGATGCGACTTTTCTTTCTGATTCTCCAACCACGTGATGTGTTCTCAACTCATTGGCTCCTTCGCCGAGGTTGAATTACTCGGATCAAATACTAATTAATGGTTATTTTTAAGAACCAAAATAAAAAATTACACAAAGGAAAATACTTCCAACCATCTTTTTGCAGCACCGGTTTGCGAACTAATGAGCAATTTGATATGGCATTAATCTCTCTTTAATTCACGTAGTTTTTTTTTAAATTTTAGAATATATATAAGTTCTCGTGTGTAATAGTCAAGGCGATAAAAAATTTTCTAGTATGATGATGGTAAACTTAGCCTGCATGAAAATATTCTCTGAACATCTCCAACATTTTTTTTTCACAAAGCTTAGAATTCATATTCACATTTTAATTTTTGTAAAAGATTATTATTGATGGTCATTCACTAAGTCAAACAGCATTATAATATATCAAATACATTTTCTACCAATTCAACCTATATTTTTGTAGCAATGCACAATTATTTAACATTAAATAACTAGTTAAAAATATTTAAGGTATTTATGGGGTCTGAAGTTAAAGAATAGTTTAATCTTTCATAATATTCAAGAGAGATTATTTTTATAACTAGTTATAAATCCGTGTTATCGACCAACAATCATTTGATATTAAGATAAAAGGAGGGTTCCAGTGTCCATAATTTGAATGTTCCTAAATGTCATCAAACTCACTTTTTGGTCACTTTTTTCAAAATATAAAATTTGAACTTCAGATCCGAACCGTTGATTTTAATATATATAACAAGTGATGCATTTTCATATAAGTTTTATAAATTTTGAAATTTATTTGATACATGATCAATAGCATAAAATATGAACATATTAGAATTAATCTATAATATTTAACTAGATTCGTTCATTATTCAATCTCTTGATTAAGTATCAAATAAACTTCAAAATTTATAAAACTTATATATGTAAATGTATCGCTTGTTGCATAGAATAAGAGCAACGATTTGATTTTGAAATTTAAATTTTATATTTTTAAAAATAAAAAAGTGAGTTTTAAAATATTTGGGACATTCAATTCACTTGGAGTCGAGCCTTCAGTCGTAGAGCCAGCCAAAATCATCCTACCGTGCTCCACTGCTGTTGGTACACATGTATGTCAGGGACTATTCACATACCGTCCTTGCTTGAATGAAAATAGGCTAAAATGAACCGTCCCCTGATTGAATTTGAAATTTGGAAAATTTTTAATTTTTAGACATAAATTTATTATAATCAATTCAAATTCTTCACAAAGTTACACACTTCCCAATAAATTTATGCCTAGGAATAAAAAATGTTCCAAATTTCTCAAATTCCTAAACCATCCAAACGGCCCCAATAACTCTCAAACTTCTTGTAGACAAGGCTGACAAAAGTTAAATTTTCGCCAAGATTTCGAAACTGGTTCAAGCAGGTCGTCCCGAGCTTTGAATCGATCCCTATAACTATGTATGTCTCTCTCATTCGCTTTCTATAATTTTTATCATTACATTAAAAAATAATATTATAATTAGAGTATTTCATGCTCTCCAATTTGTAAATATCATAATAAATAGAAAAAAATTGAAAAAAAATATAAATTTTGGTCTTCAATAGTTTTTAATATGGTCATCAACTTGAACGATTTAAATTCACCGTTTGAATTCCGAAAAACGACTTGACAAATGGATGACAAGTTAACTTTTTTTTTGTCTGTGTGTGTATATATTAATTATTTATTCAGTTATTTCTTGCTTTTAGGATATGTTCAGTACTTTTTTGGCAATCATTCACCCTTCGCATTTCCTTTCCATTCAGTGCCGTTCGCCACCGTTTCACCCTTTCATTTTTTTTAGGTAAAAATACTCTCGACACATTAAAATTTTGATTTTAGCAAGAGTTTTATATTTAGACACTGAGAAATTATAGTACAAACACCTATATATTTAAATTATAAAAATTATAAATACTAAATAGTATCAACACTTGACATTTTTGAAGCATTAAGCCAGAAAGTTGAAGTATAAACATTTAAAACTACCTAATAATTATTCACATTTAGTATTTTTCATTGATGGAAATATAAACACATGATTTGAAATTTGAAAATTCTGAAATTATATTCACATTTACTATTTTTCATTAACACCGGAATTCACATATAAACAATGGTGGTTATAAGTATTAAAACACCACATCATCACAAGTATTAAAATTACAGAATTATAGTACAAGCACTTCATAGAAAAAGTTAAATTACGAACATTTCACATATGAATGGTTTTGTTGGAATAAGACTTATTCTAAATAAGGATATAGGCGTGAAAACCAAACATAGAATAGGGTTTATTCGAAATAGGGGCTTATTGGGGCTGTTTGGATTCCCCAAGGAATTTGGGGAATTTCATCTTCCTACCATAAATTTATTATAAAAAATCCAAACTCTTCGCAAAGTTACACACTTCCCAATAAATTTATTTCTAAGAATTGCAACTTCCTCAAATTTCCCAAATTCCTAAGCGATCCGAACGGCCCCATTCTGAATAGGGCATATTCAAAGGCTTGTTCTAGTTCTACCATTTTTGAGGGAACAAGTTGAACAAGGAAACAGAATTAGTGGAGGAGAGAGAAGCTCACGTGCTTGTTCCAACCCCTTATTCATACACGCATCCGAACATACCATGAATAAAAACTCGAATAAGTCCAAATTTCTTATTCTTGTATTGTTTGAATTTCACAAAAATAAAAAATTTAAAACTTATTCTTATCCGATTTTTTATTCTTATATGGATGGCTTCTTTCCGGAATAAGGAATATGGAATAACCACTTTTTTACCAATAAATTTATTTCTAACCATCCAAACTCTTCACAAAAGTTACACACTTCCCAATAAATTAACCCCTTCCCAATAAATTTCTTCCCTTCTTCCTTCTTCGCGTAGTGTTCCTATTTTATTCTCAACGCATCCAAACGGAGCCATACATCCAAACACACCTCACCCACTATATATATATATATATATATATATATATATATATATATATATATATTACCAATGAATTACCCGAATAACACAATGCATATAAGATTTGCATTATAATATAGGAAGAAAAAAATAATAGCGTCATAATTGGTTTCTAAGTTTTGAAGTAACCGAGAAATCAACATTTTCACTTGGTTTCTAAGTTTTGAAGTATAATTGATCTTTCCTCTTAAATTTTACATTAATAATAGCCTCATACAACATTTCATATTATTTCATAACTTATCATAATTAACCTTTCCTATTATTATTATTATTATTATTATTATTATTATTATTATTATTATTATTATTATTATTATTATTATTACTACTACTTTTGTATAAATCATCTTAGACAAAAATTGCTTGGCGGAATGGCGGTTTCTTGTGCAGGTTGAGAGAGAGGGACGAAGGATCTTGCAAGGTTCAAAATGTAATTTAGATTTTATTTTATTTTTAATTCAGCAATAACCGGAAGAAGTTTCGACAATGCATATTAATATTTTTAAGCACTAGAAATTTTAGTTATTTTCTTTATTGTTTTAATTAAAATTTGAAAATAAAAATAAAAAATGATATTAGCAAATACACAAGGACAAAATATCTATATATATTGCTATTTTGCTAGAATGAACTAAATTTCCCAAGTTGCGTAATGCGTGGTCCATAACACTTATACAATTGATCGCCGTGGGCCACAGGAACTCGCTGTCCGCACACCTATACCCCATTTGAAATGGTCCCACTTACTCAAGTCTAGTTCTTTTGTGGCCATACTTTTCTGTTTGCGTTTTAATGATCTTTAAATTGTTTTTCTCATTGAAAATTATTTACTGTAAGAAAATTTTGTTCCTAAATATATTTTCTTTAGAAGCTGAATGGACAAATATCATATATATTATCTTTTAAAAAGTAAACAACAATTTTTTAGTTTTTAATGAGCTATAGAAAAGTTGTGTTTGGATGAATGAGAACAGTAATAAAGGATAGCATTTTTGGAATAACAATCAAGTATAGCCGGATTTGGAATTTAAAAAGAGTTTTTTTTTCCAAAATTTTAAGTATTATTTGGATATAGTCATTCTATACAGAAAACAACATTATTATATTTTTTTTAGGAACAACTAAAAAAGAAAAGAAAATAAATCCTAAATGATCCAAAAACACATCCAAAATTTTTCAATGTTATTATTGTTACAAGCCACTCAAAATTAGACAAATCCACAAAAAAATAGTATATGCTTAGCTAGTAAGACCAAAATATATTAACGTAAAACATATATACCCAAAATATTTCCATGTTATCATTAATTAATGTAAAAAATATATTATTCATAAATGTTCCAAAATAAACCCAAATTATTCCATGATGTCATTATTACAAGCCACTCTAAACTATCCAAATCCACATGAAAATAGTGTATTCATATCCAGTATAATTTGCATAAACAATGAGATTATTAGTATTAAGGTTAGTATAATTAACAACAATTTTTAAAAATTTGAGAAAATAATATGAACTTTAGTTCGCAAGGATGTTTCATACGATATATTTCTTCTTTCTTTTTTTCTCTTTTCCCTTGATTATAGAAATGCTAATCGATTCCAATTTTAAAACTATTAATGTGGCCTTCCTTCTTACAAAAATATTTAAATTGGTGTGCATTATTTTGATTATAATGGAGGGAAATAAATATTTAAATTGGCCTTCCTTCTTTCTTAAGGCTAGTATAATTTACATAACAATGCCTATCTAATATAATTTGCATAACAATGCTTATCAGTATTAAGGCTACAAAAGAGTCGCTCACAATTTTGCAAACGAAATATTATTGACATTTAGTCCTGGCTACACTATATCTACACAGGTCACTGCACAGGTCATAATCACATAAGATCACGAGAAGCCCAATCAGACTATCACTGTTCGGTCGTAAAGCGCCGGACGAATTGCGGTTTGGTCCCCAAATACTGACTTAATCCCAACTCGCTTTCCCACCAGTCGATCCAAAATCTAAATCAGATCGCACTTTTCTAAACTAAAATATATTTATTTAAATCAGATGTGAATTGGATTGTGATAGCGTTGGCTTGAGATCGAGTAGTAGCACACATGACATGGCTCAAACGGGTGCAAGTGCAGTATTTGCTAGAGAATCAGAAGGCCAGTACTGCGTAAACTAAACGGCACTGGGACGCATTTCCCACATGTTTTTGGAATAACGATTTTGGTTTGGAAATGAATTTATTATAACCGACAAGGCTATTTCACTAACAAAGATCCGTTTGTTGGGTCATATAATCATATTCCTTCCGAGCATTATGTATAAAGTAAATGTAATCGTGTACTGTTCCGATTTGGTTTTTTGTTCATGTTAATGATTGATGGTGTACAGTTAGCTTAGTTCAGCAGCCAACAAAACTATTTTAGTTCCTTCCATCTTTTTCCTTTGGAACTATTTTAGTCCACCGATGCCATATAAAAAAAACAATATTTTTATTTATACAGTATGGTCTTCAAAAAAATGCTGTCCCTATCAAGATTATTTACTTACCAAGCAATAGGGATGTAATATATAATCTATTGCCAGTTCAAGTTTTATATATGAAAATTCAATATTTTATCTTAATCGACTTCTTTTTTTTTTTTAAACAAAAAAGGTTCCTCAATTTTTTTTTGTACCTGATTTAGTACTTAATTTAGAAAGAATTAGTCCTCAAATATCTTTACACCGAATTGGAAACAAAATCTATTTAGTACCAAGTAATTTATGCATTTGATTTTCCTAATTAGATTTTTGTGCCTAATTAGTACTTAATTATTGAAAGAAAACAAAAATTCGAAAACTAAAAATAATAATAAATAAATCAAATGACTAGAACTGTAGAACATCAACCAAATAATTAACGCTCATGTACAATATATATTTAAATTTTTTAAAACCTAACTTGACTGAATCAGTAATGCCCACACCTACACGGCTACACCGGTACCGTTTACTAATAATAGGTCAAGCTAGCTAGTCCTTACCATCTCGCTAGTTAATCAGATCCAGCACATATAGGCCGTGATGCTTTCCTGACAAAGCCTGCTTAGCCAGAAATATCCGTGACCATGAACTAGAAGCCATGCACATCATAGGCATTTTAGCTTAGGATGGTGACGTGTTGAGAAACAAGATCCAAATAGAAGCACACAACAAACTTCTTGGACTTTCAGATTAAATGCATGGAAGGTTTGCACCAAAGGCTGCCTCATTCAAACCATAGAACTGTTTGCTTTCCATCATTTTATTTACTTTTTCTTGGCTTATGACAAGGGACGGGAAGATAAGACATGAAAACAGAGTTTGTCACAAGTATAGATTGCCTTGTAGCTTTCATCTTATTCCTTTTGGCCTCTACATAGTGTACCTTACCAACCTTAACCCTTGTCATTGCTGACAATGAACATATTTCAACCAACCACATTTAGGGTAAAATCATTAGGTATTGTATATTCTATAATATTATTTAGGAATTAGGTTGAGTATAAGTTAAGAATAATCGATAATAAAATTATCACTGGTGAGAGTGATAATAATTTTATTATCTAATTATCTGATCGGTTTCAAATATGGTCCTAGGATATAGGACCATGCATTGCAAGAGTGTTCAACTAAAATCCAAAATTGGTGATGCAAAATATATCTAATTAACAATTGGTAGGATAGTACTATATATAGTTAATAAGAAAACTAAAAAAAAATAAATATATAAGACCAGTGTGTATTGGTACCTTTGGGTAATTATTTTTCTTTTATCCCCTATAGAATCTTAACTATTCATCTCTCATGATTTTGAAAATGACAATAAGTATTAAGTAGACAGATATGCTAATATAATCCTTAATTGAAGAAGATTTTTTGGGGCTGCTTAATTGAAGAAGATTTGCCACTTCGAAAATTTCTGTAGTTCGTTTGATTTTTATCTCCGTTTGGATGCGTTGAGAATAAGGTAGGAAGAAGGAAGAAGGGAAAAAATTTATTGGGAAGGGGTAAATTTATTGGGAAGTGTGTAACTTTTGTGAAGAGTTTGGATGGTTAGAAATAAATTTATTGGTAAAAAGTGGTTATTTCTTATTCTTTATTCCGAGAAGAAGCCATCCAAACGGAGCCAATTGACAAAATCTTGCAAGATATGGCCGCCGAGCACTCTAAAAATTGTTGCCCGGCCATAATGAGATAGTGAGATGGCATTAACTAAACAATGTTATTTAAATTAGCAAATCGATCGAAGAACAATTCAAAAGGTAAACCTGCTTTTTGTTTTGTACTGGCATCCGCTTATGACATGACACTTCATATTTTGTGGGCCACATAATATATAGTGACATACAAATCAAGTAATCCATGTTGAACAAAGAGGAGAAACATTTGTTTATGTATTGCTATTTTTTGTAAAAAAAAAACCAAGTAAATTGGTATAATACATGATGAGAGAGAGGGGGAGTGCTCCAAGGAGGCAATAATATTTAAAAAATATGTACATATATGAGTATTATTATATTATATACATATATAGATTATGGAGGTATGATGTTTTACCAAACAACATCTCTAGCATGTCTTTGAATTTACATATGCAAAATCTCTGTTTGTCTGTTTCTTGCTAGGAAGCTAGGAAACAAAGTTTACTTCAGTATGATGAAGTAAAGAAATATGATTAAGGCACTTTAATTAGTCGAATTAATTGTCGTCCAGCGAGGTGAGTGCCAAATTACCCTCATTGGCTATGTACTATTGCAAGCACTTGATTGAAATATATAATTAACGCAATTTATCTTTGTTTCAAAATGGTTTTGGTATCAAAATTAACATATGGTAATTATGAAACGTACATAATTAATAACTTGTCTCATGTACTTTGATGGTTAAGTACAAAAACCATAAAATTTTGAAATATAGTTGACTAAAATACTTATAAAATACTCTAGACTATGTGTGATATTTTCACTTATATATATCTAGTTTTATAATATATATATATATATATATATATATATATATATATATATATATATATATATATATATTGCTAAAATGCTATGAATAGCACGGATGCCCTTTTTGCTACGGATTCGTTCTTGCATTTCATGCTTCAAACAACCGATCCAAATCGTTCATTATCTTCTTCATATTGAAATCTCATTAGAAACCAAATTTTACATTTTTTTTATTTTTTTTTTTACTATTTTTTTCATATTTTTAAAAATACTTAATCTAATAAATTCTGGACCCTTCAATAACAGTGATTTTCAAGAAAATTTAAAAAAATGTAAATTTGATTTCTAATGAGATTTCAATATGTAGAAGATAATGAACGGTTTGGATCGTTTGTTTGAAGCATGAAATGCAATAACGAATCCGTAGCACGAAGTGCATCCGTACTATGCATAGTATTTTAGCAATCTTATATATATATATATATATATATATATATATATAATTTTGCTATGGTGAGTTGCAACTCACCAAAGAGTCGGTGAGTCCGCTCAAAACTTCTAAATCTAGTTCAAAATGACCGATCCAAACCGTCTAATACAATCTCCCTATTGAAATCTCCATGCAGACCAAATTTTTCATATTTCTGAAATTTTTAAGTATTTTTTGAAATTTTAGAAAATTGTTAATCTAATTAGTCCTGAACCGTTCAAAAACAACAGTTTTCAAAAATCAGAAAAAAATACTTAAAATTTTACAAAAAATATAAATTTTGGTCTGCATGGAGATTTCAATAGAGAGATCATATTGGACGGTTTAGATCGGTCATTTTGAACTAGATTTAGGAGTATTGAGTGCGACTCACCGACCCTTTGGTTTGAAACCAACGATTTTGTTATAAGAAATTTGAAAATAAATACTCTCTCTGTGAATCAAATCAAGGACAACTTAGTTGGCAGAATAAAGCGAAACCACTGGACCAAACAACCCAGTGATCTCTCAACTGAGGTTATGTGTTACAAAAAAAAAATGTGCCTTTTCCTAGTGATCTTTCTTCCTTAATACTTACTTTTGGACAATTTTTTCTGATCAAAAGCTTTCAGTTTAAAAATGATAAATACCCACAAGCGATAGCTTCAACCAGGTTTTGATCCTACTAAAAGTGTATTGTCATTTGTCACTATATATATATCAAGATTGGTTCATCCATTGAACACTTTTTTTTGGAAAAGTAAATTAATTAGCTGTTTATACATCGTGATGACTGATATGTCATTTTTATATGGCTATTTATATACAGATCAATGAACAACTGCTGATGAAACGTGAGATTTATAGTACCCTATCTCACAAACAACAGTAAATTTAACACAGTAAAACAAAAATTACAAGTATAAGGTTAATTATGAATTAATTGCCAATAACCTATACTAAGAAATTGATAACACTCACAAGCTTTTATATATAATTCAATTAGTCTAAGACGATTTGTGCTATAATATATTATACCTTGTTAACAGCTTGTGTCTTGCATGTACATATGCTCGTCATGTAGCTCCCAGATATAGGAGCTCCTTGCTATTCTTTTTGTATACTACTTCTCAAAACTTTAAAAAAAGAGATGACTTGATAAAAGCTCGAGAAAAAAAAAGGAAATAGGTCTTTTGGATGCCATTGACCTTGCAGTGGATGGCTATGATGAAAGGGGACACTTAAAATGCTTTTGGAGACAAAATTATTGCCCTTGAATTGATGCCATAAACAATGGGTATTACTGTATTCTTGTAGTAGTATAGTGGTGGATCCCACCTCTCTTTTTCTTATCTCTCTAGCTTTTCCTGGATCATAGTTTCATATTCCAAGCTCAAGACCCTCGATGATGGGTGTGTAAGGGTTACTCAGCGCCAGCAAACACAAAAAATTATTACAAGCAAGGGGCAGACAGGGGGAGGGAAGCCCTAGAAATATTCCTTTGGTAGTCTCTCAATCATATGTAAGCAAATATGATTGGATTAGGAAGAGCATAATAATCACTGGGTGGTCCCATGGTGGTAATATTAATTTTCTAAAAGGTCATAGATCACTTATATATATCTAGATTACTAGTGTAGGTTTATAGTTTGGGTGTGGGGCTCCAAAAAAAGTTTTAGGGTTTAGGGACATCTAGGGTCATGAGACTTATGGACTGTGAGCAATTTGTTAGATGGTAAGACCATTTGTCTTAGTCAAGATTCCTGCAATGCATATGTGGGGTTAAGTTTTATTTTCTTGAAGGAAGGGGAATGGATCTTAAACCTTATCTTTTGAGAGGTTTAATCACTTTAATGGCAGTGGTGAGCAACAAATGCTCTAGACACCCATTATGTGGAATGATTGTGATCCAATAGCTTTATAGAATGGACCTAGGATACCAAGTTTAAAGAAATCACTATGAATAAACCCGGTCTAACATTGCATAGAAAATCAGATGCAACATGCATGAATGTATCACATATTGAATTGATATTAATATATGATAAACCTGATTCAAATAACACTCCTCTAACTCCCTATTCGTTGAACATGTAGGAGAAATTTGTACATGCATATGTACACTGTGTCAATACAAATTGCACTGACTAATTGTTTGAGAAATTAGCTTATCTGTCGAATTTTTTATTTTCCCCCGAAACAATTAAGTAGCAATTGCCACCACTTTTCCATTGCAAAATAAGAAAGCATTACAAAGTTTCTCCTAATTATCTACCAGAATTTAATTTGGAGCTTGGATACAAATTTAAAATTTTTTGTATTCCTTCTTTCTTTTATTTCTAGTTACGCGCAAGTTTCAATATGCAAGAAGTCTAGTGCACTTAATTTGAGCAAGGGGGGTACGTCCAAAACAAACCCCCCACAAATTAAGGTTGCCTTGTCATACTTGATATATATAGACCGATCACTGGTAATCATAGCTTTCAGCTCGTGCCTGTTTCCAACCATATCTTGAAATCTCTATTAAACATGAAATGCATTCCAAGTGTGGTTTTTTACTATAGACATATGCAATGTATTATTATTATTGGGGGCGTTTGGATGAGGTTGGAATAGGTGGGAATTGCAAATTCCCGGAATTTCTTATGCCAAATTTATTATAAACAATCCAAACTCTTCACAAAGTTACACACTTCCCAATAAATTTATGCCTAGAATTAGCTATTCCCCCAATTCCCAACCCATCCAAACGGCCCCATTATGTTTTTTTTTTTTGAGTGGAAAGCCCGTAGGCAACCATATGCAATGTAGAACTACAGCAAAAAAGATGAAACGAGCACCAAGGCCAAAGGTCTCCATGGCGGCTCTCGTGTATTTATAATTCCTTGCCACTTTTTTGAACCGTTGATATGCATCACATCGGTAGCTGACAGGGCATAGACCCCTCACTATATTGAGTCACTACTTAGAGAGTTGAGACTCAGTTCACATAGAGTTCTCATGGTAGGTATGTACGGTGCCTTTCCAGGACGAGTGTTAAGCCTTTTTTTTAAGGTTTTTCCTGGGATACACTAACAAGAAAAAACCCTAGCTAGAAGTAACTTTTTGAGCATGAGCATGCTCACATGGGTTGTTCTTTCTTTAATAAAGGAGAAATAAAAGTTTTGCACCCCTAATTTTCCTAAAATTTATAAACCCATAATTACAAAATGGATACTTTGTAGTCTGCACTATTGCCTGACTTCAAATAGCCTATGATAGCATATGTGAATCATTTTGTACCTGAAAAGACAAAAATGAAACTTTAATGCGCACAATGTGCTTTAGAGAAGGAAAGAAATAAAAGAAAGTACAAAAAACAAATGTAAATGAGATCATTGAGCAGATAAAGATATATAATTTGTCAGTGAAACTGTTAATTACACAGCCGATACGTAAGTACGTATAAGTTTAGCAGTTTTCATTTTATCAATTAATTAACTCATGAAAAGAAATAATAAAAATCTACATGTTGCATACAAGAAGAAGAAAAAAAAATAAATAAATAAAATTACTGAGCTACAATGCTACATGATAAACATTGCAATTTGTTTGCACCAAAGCAAGGAGAGAGTCAATTACATCCGTTGATCTCTCTTACGACTTGGACTGACCAAATTAACAAGCCATGAATCCAATATTCCATTTGGCACCAACTTACAGAACACAATAATAGTGATACTAAGTTTAATAGCAATAAAATAAGTTGTTAGGCTGCACATGAAACGGCGCACAAAAGCGCATCATTTTCATGCATCGGAAAACGAGTAGGAAATCAAATCGGTGAAGCAATCAGTTTGATGATATAACTGGTTCGAGATAATTTTTTTTAAAAAAAACAAAAATCGAGCACAGATGTCTTTTCTGTATTGAGATTTAGTTTTAGGCTTTGGCGAGGGTGACAAGTGACAACTGACAAGTGAGAGCAGAGCAGAGCAGAGAAAATGAGACGAGTTCAGATCTGGTGCCGCGCGGCACACCGTGTAGCGCAGCATCAGAGCCGTCTGATCAAGATCCAATGGACAAGGGAGCCCCGTGCATGTAATCTAGATTGATAGGCCCGTAAAAAATGAACCGTCCGATCAAGATCAGACGGCTCGTACGCGCGCTACACGGTGTCCCGCGCTACACGGGATTCGGGTCCAAATGAGACGAGGCAGTTTTGAAAACATTAATTGTTTGACATGAATGCTACAGTTGAAAAATAATTTCCACCATATTATAAAAAATTATTATGACATCAGTAAAACCAATGTGAAAGAAATAAAAGAATCTGAAAAACACAAAAAAAAAAATTGGTAGAACAGTATTTCATAAAACTAAGCTCAAAACGAATGTTCATGGATAATTTTTTTAACTTGAAAATTTATTATCAACTCAATGCCAACAAAAAAAAAAAGGAAATGTTCCTTGAACTTAGAAAGGTCATGTATTTATCAAAATCTGATGTAATTTGATGCTTAATTGGTCCGTAATTTGAAATTTTAATTATTTAATTATATTGGCAGTTAATTACTTACCAATTCATTATCCAATAATATGAATTATATAGTATTTAGTCCTAGAAAATACCTTTCAATTCTAGTTAATTTCTAATTTTTATGAATGTTGAGCATCTTCTCTGTCTGACACACTCGTTGTGAACTGAGCGTTAGAGGTGCATTTTATTTTAAGTGAAACTTGCATAATCAGCCATCATTTTTTTTCCCTTTCAAGAGAGGCTGGGTGACAATTTAATTTAACATGTTTTATTCTACGTTTGAAATTAAGGTCACCAACTCACCACCTCGCTTAAAACAATGGTCGACATCCCAATTCTAAGTTAGAGTTAGGTCAGTAAAACTACTTTTAATGTGGGGACTAACATTTAGAAAAATTCATATATTTACCCAGGATACACGATGTCAATGCAGCAGATCCGGTATCTCTCTGTATACAACTTATTAATTAGAACAAAATACTTTAATTAAAAGAAAAGATACACAATTTTATTTATCGCGAGGTATTAGGTATAGCTATACGATCTTCCTTCATATCATATGATCCTTGTGGTTGTGTGTAGCGAGTCATTTCAGGAGATTCAAAATTTCAAATTCGCTCCAATTAGAGAGGTTATATATTTTGGTTTGATATATAGGTCTATATTTATTTTCATCTACCATGGTAATTTTTTTTTAGAAATTGTTAACAGCTGTCAAGGAAAGAATGCATCTAAAAGGCAAACTCTTATTATTTTTATATCTATATATCCATATTAAGTTTAAAATATACTCGACTCACATTTTTTTATTAAAAAAAAAGATGGGAGAACGCAAAATTTAATAGGGATGAAACCTATCAGTTATACATAAGCTTTTGTTTTATTGTCTAAAACTCTAATTTATTCAAATAAAACGTATCTGTTTGACCTAACTAAAATAAAAATTGTCCTTCAATAAAATTAAAAAGAATTTTCTATCTTCTTAACAACCAATTGCATATCTATACGATTGAAGAGAACCTGTTCTATTTTTGGGGTAGTCCATAATTCATTCTAGTAGCCTCACAGTTTGTCACAGAGAACTGCCACAGGAGATTAGTATTCCAGATTTCATTCCCACAGAACAAATAAATTCTATAATTTATCAATGCTCTCAGAGCAGGGAGCCTTTTGTATGTCCAGTATCACTGAATAGTGGAACCCACATGAATCAAAGGAATTTCTCAAAGCGTGACTTTTCAAAGTGGTCCCTCAGATAATACTACTATATTTGCATACAGCCCCCCTAATTTAATGGCAAAAGATCTCTTCTCGCCTGCTTTCTCATTTCTCTCTTTTCCATATTTGTTCGCACAAGAAGCAAATTTTTCGTTGCAACTACTAAGGATCCAAAATCGGTTTATAGCCTGCTAATTAGTTACTTGACCGAAAAGCTACACCTCTGTAGATAGTGAAGAGAAGGTTTTGGCGCCTCGAGACTCGTGCACACCAACGGTTGTGATGGGATCAGAGCACAGGTTGAGAGAGGCACTGGCGGCGCTGTGTCTCGGTGGAGGTTGGTCATATGCGGTGGCGTGGCACGCCGACCACCGTGAGCCAAGGTACATCAACAACTCTGTTTTTGTTCTTTCAAATTCTCTTTTTGTGTCTTTGTTTTTTTGTTTTTTCTTCTTTTATTGGGTTTCTTTTGTTGAGCTTAGCGAGGAGACATTGCACATTTAGCACCAATTCTGCACAATTATTTGTTTTACGGAGAAAGTACGTTGCTTTCAGATGCCTTGTAGTAAATTAAAAATTGTTGTTGAGAATTACTTTGAATAGTCAAATGCACTGGTGTTCTGAGTTCTGATACCTTTTCTCTTATAAAATACCTTCAAGACTTTTTTATTATATGCATGGCATTGTTGGGGAAAATATATCAATGGATATTTCATCTGCACTAGTTAATAAAGACTGGAATGGACTTATCAAGCTGTCAAATACTTTCAAAATGCAGCTCTTAGTTTTATTGCTTTCATTTCGTAATATATCAATGCTTTTCTATTGCCATTCTTCAAGGGAGACCTGGTTGTGGTCAGGAAAATTTCAGCAAAATAGATAAAAGTTGAATGTATATTTCTTTTTTCCAAGAATATTCCTTATTCATGACAAAGGAGCGTCCGGCTTTCTTGGGGAAACACTGCTTTTCTAGCCTTATTGACAATTCAATGCATGACTTTATCTTAAATCTTTAACGCTTTTTCTCTTTTACCTTTTACCCCTTTTAATCTCTATAATTTTTTCTCTGTCTTAAGCAAAATACACTACTTTCTATAATGATTGTCGATATAATTTTGACTTTAGGTTGTTAGTGGTGGAAGAGAGCTACTATGAAGAGCATGCTAGAGGAGCTGCAGAAAAGATGCTTAATCATATACACATTGTTGGAGAAGGGTATGAGTAAATCTGATTTCTGCTTTTAATATATGTAAAGCTCTTTTCACTCTCTAATTGCCAGTACATTATATTGTTTTCAATGTCTTATAGCTGATAATTTGCTCTGTAACGCTCAGACCATTGTTCTTACTTCTTTTTAAGTTTTGGTAATAAGGAATGGGAATTTTTTAATCATTTCCTTTTTTTTTCTGCTTTTACAGAATAATAGGCGGGGTTGTGCTCACAAAGAAGTCTCAATGGATCTATTCTGATACTTTTAGCATCAGTTTGAATTGCATTGATTTAGACATGATTCAGGTATACATATTGATAAATTTTGGATGTAAATTTTTTGATGTCATAGTCTTATATATATATAATGGTAAGCATTATGTAGTTAGTAATTAAATTCTGTCTCTTTTTAGGGATTTACTTGGTGGCAGCACCAGTTCTTGGATGGGATAAAGGTGAACTTTGTATGATATTTTATGTTATAAATTTTAATTTTATCCATTATCTTGTATTAATTTTTAATTTATCAACCTATTTATATTGTTCTGCAGACCATTGCTGTAGTTCCCCTTCCCTGGATTGGTGCAGTTCAGTTTGGTTCCATGCAAAGGGTTAGTTCCTTATCAGTGAAAACAATAGAAAAATAAAAGAATTTCAGGCGATAAAAATTCATTGGTTTACTGAATTATTTATTTTCTTTTGCCAGATAACTGAAAGTTTTGAGTTTGCCGAAAAAGTCAAGCATGTGATTGAGAAATTGAAATTCTCTAGTGAAGATGCAATAATCTACAACCAGAACTCTGCAAGCAAGTTCATACCAGTGGAAATGTCGCAAGCCATAGCATCAAACATACATTACACTACAAGAAATGAACCCGGTTTACCAAGTCAAATGAGACAAAACTGCTTTCCTCTCTCTTCCTTGGGTGACTTAAATAACAACTCCATAGATTTCTCCCAATTTGAATTAAGTGACAATTTTCTTGGTATGAGTTCACAACTCGGTAGCTCCACTTCTGCATCCATACCTCCTGAACAGTTGTTGCTTCCAGACAATGATTTGCTTGAAAGTATGATAACAGAACTCAGTGCCAACGCCTTTGCCCATGATTGGTGGGATGATGCAACATTACCTTCGGACACAAATTCAAATTTCAGCATGCCAAACTTGGGAGATTCAAAACCATTTATCACTTCAGAACCAAGTCTCGAGCAATTACTGGGAACATTGATCAGTAATAGTGAAAGTAAACCCTCTGGTTCCCAGACAAAAAATCAGATTAGTTATACTTCAGATAATAGCAACAGTAACAACAGTAGCAGTATAATGCAAGGCAGTTCCAGAGAGGTGGCTTTGGATGGTACAAATGGAAAATTGCTATTGGTTGATGATAGTTGTAGCATAAATAATGCCAAGAAGCATGAAGAAGGTTTAAAAGTGGTCAAGAAAAGAGCTAGACCAGGAGAGAGTACGCGACCTAGGCCAAAAGACCGGCAACAGATTCAAGACCGTGTCAAAGAACTGCGTGAAATTGTCCCCAATAGTGCAAAGGTACTTCTATGAATATTTTAAAACTGCATGCATTGTTGTTTTATAAGTCAGAAAACTAATCAAACTTTCATTAACTATACAGTGTAGCATTGATGCTTTGTTGGACCGCACTATCAAGCATATGCTGTTTTTGCAAAGCGTAACTAAATATGCTGAGAAAGTAAAACAAGAAGAGGAACCCAAGGTGAGTTCTATAGCAATACTCAAAACTTCCATTTCTTCGTATCTCTATGAATGCAATTGTGCTTATACATCTATTACTGCATTTATTTTCTTAAGATGATCGGGGAAGAAAGCGGTGTTGTGTTAAAAGATAATTCCACCAGTGGAAGCAGTGGAGGTGGGGCCACGTGGGCATATGAGGTGGCAGGTCAGACCATGGTCTGTCCAATCATAGTTGAGGATCTCACACCACCTGGCCAGATGCTTGTTGAGGTACTAATAAAAGAATGCCAATTAAAATAGCAGTTCTTTTCAATTATCATTTGTTGGCAAAACTTGAGGCCTTTCTCATTAGTTAGATTCTCTAATTTTGGTGTGAACAGATGCTTTGTGAGGAAAGGGGATTCTTTCTTGAGATAGCCGACATAATACGAGGTTTTGGCCTAACAATTCTTAAAGGTGTAATGGAACTACGTGATAGAAAAATTTGGGCACGATTTTTGGTTGAGGTAATATTAAATATCCAGAAATAAAATGTTTACAAATTTTATCTCTTCATTACTTTTTCTCAGAAATAGAACCTTTCTGTTTCTGATACAGGCTAATCGAGACGTAACAAGGATGGACATATTTCTGTCACTTGTTCAATTATTGCAACAAACAAGCACCATTAGGTCCAGTGATCAACTTGCTGCAGTTATTGAAAAGGGACCTCAAGCTTTGAAATACTACCATCAGTCCCAAATTTGTAGCTGACAAAGAAACTAGTTATATGAACAGATTTAAACAGTTAGAGAGGGTTGAATTTGTAAATATGCCATTTTTGGTTTCAGAAAAACCGTGCAAATGGCATTGATTGCTAATTTAGATAAAATTGGCTTGAGTAGACTGAGTGTATTAGTAGGTAAGGTTGTTTTCATGTGTTGAGTCGTACCTATTGCGGTCTGTGTTTAGTTACTAATGTGTTGATATGTAGTGTTTTGGTCATTCGTTATTGTGATTGATGTATTAATTATTTCTGACATTATTCTTCACTTGTTAGTCTTTGATTGTTTACCCTTGTACAAATAATTCGACGAATAAACTAATAATTGTAAGGAGAGAAAACAATGGATTTAATAATTAACCTTAAAGAGTTCGTTGAAGGGCGTCTAAAATTTTGTTTAGATGTAACTGATGGAAGTCAATTTGCTAAAATGTTAAAAGAAAACCATATAATTATGGCAGTTTTGGGTTGGAATTAATTTTTTTTTTCTTTCACCCTGATCGGATGAAAATAAAATGATGGAAATGAACATGTGTATGCGACCAGAAGGAGTTGTAGCAAAGGAGAAGAATCGAGTTGATGCAAAATTGTGTTTCCCATTCCCTTATCTAGAAATGATATCTCGAATCTGATAGCCATTCTCTCACGATCATGTTGGCTGAGGAAGAAAAAGAGCAAATATTTCTTGCAGCATATTTGATCAGAACTCGAGATATCATTTCTAGATAAGAAAAAGAGCAAATATTTTAGCAAGGTGATCCCCTCTTCCCATACCTCTTCATCCTTGCCATGGATTTTCTCTCTAGATGGTTGACTCAGCTGCAGCACTCAGGCACTCTCATCTTACCTTTCTTTCAAATGCAACCCTGCCTACTTTATGCGGATGACGCACTCTTCTTCTTTAAACCTTGCACAGCACAAGCACAAATCCTTAAACTGATTTTCTCTTTTTTTACCAAGTTTCTGGACTAAAGGTGAACCCTATGAAATCTGAACTCTTTTTCCTTAATGCTGACCCTTCTCTCAGAGCTGAGTGCTCCCGAATCCTACAATGTCCAGAGCAAACTTTTCCAATTAGATATTTGGGCTTGCCACTCACTTTTAAGAAGCTCAATAAGAGTGACTTCACTCCTCTAATAACTAGTTTCGAAAAAAAATTAGATACCTGGAGCTCATCCCTTTTGTCTATGGCTGGTAGGTTGGTATTGGTAAACTCTTGCCTCTTAACACTACCTGTGTATTTCATGTTTGTCTTCAAACTTCCGAGATGGGTAATAAAAGAATTAGATAGCATCAAAAGAGCCTATCTTTGGCAGGGGAATTTCAAGAAGAAAAAACTTGTAACAATAGCATGGGACAAAGTTTGCTCACCTAAGATAGTTGGCGGTTTAGGTGTTCTCGAGCTGGAGTCTTTTAACTCAGCACTCCTTGCCAAGTGGCTTTGGAAATGGTTCAGCGCAACTCAATCTCCTTGGCAGAGCCTAGCCAGATCCCTCTTTCAACACAATACTTTTTTGCCTCAAAACTCACCTCTTATGCCAGTTTTTCAGCAATTTCTTCCTGCCTTTCATGCTGTCACTTTTTTTTTCAATCGGCAACGGTGCCAATGTACTTTTCTGGCATCACAACTAGGGCTTAGGTTTACTAGCCCACACCTTTTCCATTCTGTTTAGCTTCTCCCTTAATCCTGACATCTCAGTAGCTAATTTTTTGCAAGCTCTCACCTCACCACTTAACCTCTACAGACCCTCTTTCCTCTCTAGCTTGTCAGCTCAAACGCAATTCAGTACTCTCTCTCAACAGCTACACAATTCGACTATCATACCCACTACTTTGTCACAAGATCAGATCCATTGCAAACTTACAAGCAATTGTCTCACTTCTTCATCCTTCTATAAATTCCTGAAGGTTTTCCCAAAATACCCTCTGAACTGAATCATATTTGGAAGCTACTTTTGCCTCTTAGACTAAAAACTTTTCTTTGGTTGATGTCGAATAACAAACTCCCAACCATTGATAACCTGCAAAAAAGAGGGCTGACAATCGTCAACAGATGTTGCCTCTGTAAGATTTGCTCTGAATCTATTGCTCACACCTTCGGTTCATGTTCTTTCTTTAGAGATGTTATCAATCTTGCTCTCAATCTAACTGGTACAACTCACTGGCACCATGAAAATCTCAACCCACCTGACATCTTCGCAGGTAACCTTACCAACAAACAAAGAGAACTCCTAACTTTCTCTTGCTACTTTACCTGGCGTGAGAGATGCTCAAGAACTTTCTCAGAGCATACCAGTGACTCAAACACTGTTGCCTCACTCTTACTTGAAGAATGGCGCTTATTGAATCCTGTTTAGATCTCTGATTTTATTATTTTAAGCTTTTTGGGCTTTTCGGCTTTTATTTTGGTTTATTTATTTAGACTTACTCTTTCTTTTTTCCTTTTTTTGGTTTTACCAGGGTTTCATCTTCTGAAACCCGTCTCTTTTATGTATTGTTTCTCTTTACTTTAATGAAAAGGCATCGGGCTTGACCTGGGCTTTTATTTCAAAAAAATATTTGATCAGAATATCAGGTCACACCCTTTCATTAATTTTTCTTTTTTCTAAGGAAAAAAAGATAGCTGGGCGCCAAGTAGACCTTTTCATTAAAGTTAAAGACATTAAATTTAAGCCTAGAATTGAAGTGATCAATATTTTCTCCTTCTTGGATGATACCAATCATGGCCTTTCTCAGCCCATGACTATCCTTTCTGTACCAGTCAAACAGCAAAGCCTACAATCAGTAATAGGCTTTTAAACCACAACAATTATTTGGACTTCCAAGGCATCTCACGAAGAAGTGTCTGTCCATATCATACGAGCTGGATTTGAAAGTTACCCAAAACTGCTAATTGTAAAAGAAACTGGTTGCATATTTTTGAACAATCTGAAATGGACATTTTTGCTGGTACAACAAAATAGATCATATTAGACATCTCAATGACAGGTTCAGATCAATACATGAGATGAGAAGGGATCTAACTCTTTAAGTGTTGGTGTCAAATCGGTTAAGATAAAAATAAATCTCAAATATTAATTTCTAGATTTTTAAATAACAGGACTAATTAATTAAAATGCATTATTCATATTATGCACTAAGTGCACGTTAAAAAAAATTGCCAAATTCTATTTGTGGACATAATTTTGTAAGTAGATTTCAATCCAGATAGTTCATTTGAAATTATAAGCAGATATGACTATTTTAAAATTTATGTCCATCATAGAATTATTCTTAAAAATTATAATATTTCATTTCACTATGCATCAAAAGTGTAAAAGAAAAAAAAAACAAAATTTAGGAGACAATTTTTGACAGTTGAACCACCTCTCTTTTTGTCTTCCAAAATAAAATTAAAATGGTACAATTTTTTTTATATAAGTAACTAAAATAAGATAAAACATTTATGACCGTCTAACTTTATAAATTTAAACACAAATAGAAAATGCAATATGGTTTGATACCGACAATTGAATCCTTCCTTCGTACAAATGTCCATGCAAGTCAAATAGTCGCTGGAGATGCAACTATGCAAGGCTCAACAACAACCACCCGAGCCACATAACATGTTTGTACCTTTTGATATTGTTTATCTCTCTAGTTGACCCATATAGCCATATGACCACGTTCTCACATATCATGTACGATGAACCAATGCTAGCAAGTACAGCTTTAATTAACTTTAACAGACCTACGCTATCAAGTGCTGCTTCTGCAATCATGAATTAATTGGGTCTCAATGTGAACAAGAATTTAATTTTGGTAGACGGTCCCTACAGCCTTTTACAATTATCTTCTATTCCTCATTTCCAACTAAGCAAAAAATAAATAAATTGTGCATTGGGACATGGGACTATTAAAGTTTCTTATGAACTAGGCTCTAGCTACAGAAAAATATTTTGCCTATTTTAAAAAAGAAGAAAATAGTTTAGATAAAATTTATAATCAAACAATATTATGGGATTGTGGAAGCAAATTTTGCCAAAGATCACAATGTAATCCTGCATTTTTTTTTTATATTTCATATTATTATCACTCTGTTTCATTTTGAGGTCTGCAATAGGATTGATTATGGTAAATTTCATATTTTTTTTCTTATGCACATTATCTTATCTTGTCTGTCAACTATGAGCTAGTTAAAAAATGAATTTAGATTAATTTTAGCTCATGAAAAAAAAAATTGTCCTCTATTCTATGTTCTCCGAATTGAATAGAGAGTACCGTAAGCAAAAATTGAAGGAATTGGACTTTATAATTTCAATCCAATATTATTTGTCATTTATTTAGAATATCAACCGGAATGTTAGTACTTACATAATAACTTTTCAGTTTTTTCAATTCATTGCGTACTGCAAGAGTTTTGGATGGGCTAATTCATATTTTTTGGGTACATATCGGTTTTATACTCAAGGAGGGCTTCATATATAAAGAACCTTCTATAGTTTTTCTCTCTTATTCATATTATTGTAACTGGCACTATGACTCCGTTTGGATGGTGTGGGAAGAAGAGAAGAAGAGAAGAAGTGGGAAGAAATATTGAAAAGTGTGCAACTTTGTGAATAATTTAGATTGTTTATAATAAATTTGGACATTCTTCCTTCTTCCTTCTTTCTGTATCCAAACGGTGTCTATGATAAGTTCTCCTAAGAAATACAAATTTGGGAGAAATTGTTCTCTGCTTATCCCTTCAATTAATTACAATCCTCTTCTACAAAGAACAGATGACCGAAAGTTTTGCGATTAGATTATATTGCAAGTTCAGACAAATATCAGATTTATTAGGTTAATCATATATAACATGTCATCCGACAGCCCTAATTTAGCAAATTGTACTAGTGGAGAGTGAATTGCAAGTATCTTAAACATCATTTGCTCTTCCTTTTTGTTAGCATCGTCACCATTACTTTACGTCAATATTTATTCCAGAATTGATATAATCACACTACTAGCTAAGCTAACAATTGCGCAAGCAATGTAACAACAGATTTACAACACTGTAACAACAGATTTTTTTAGAGTACATTGACAACGGCTGTCAATGGATTGTAACAACAGATTAACAAAGGTTGTGTTTGGATGAGTCCAGGAATAAGAAAATAGCTTCTTCCTAGACGTAAATTTATTATAAACAATTCAAACTCTTCACAAAGTTACACACCTTCCAATATTTCTTTCCTTATTCATCTTATTCCCACACCATCCAAAGGGAGCCAAAAAGAAGTTTTCTCCGGTGGGAATTAATAGCTTTAGAGTTTGTATAGGTATCTCATCTCAAATAAAAAGAATTAAAGAGATCTCAACGAATTATACATAGAGATCTTAACGACACAAATTTAGTTTCCTGAATATTACCCAATGAAGTAACGAAAAATTAAATTAGAAGTTTTGTAAAACAAATTAGTTGCGCAGGGTACATTACTTTCTAGATGTCTACAGATCTGACAAAATTAGAGTAAGATACTCATTAATTACTGTTATTCCTTTTTTTTTTTCCTGCAATCGTGAAACCCTGTAGGATAGTGAATTTCATTCCGAATTAAAACATTTAAGTTTGCATTTGGGTTTCCGATATACATAGTAGTATACTAACATATTAGTTACAAACTTTAATTAAGTTGGCACATCTACATGATAATAAATAATTAGTTGATTATCCTGGATAACATATGTTTAACTGTGGTACCATATTTTAATACTTAAAAAGTTCATAAACCTAATGAAAAATATCACGTTATTAAATCAACCTTTTTTTAAAACAAAAACACGGTTTAGAGTATTTTTTTAAAAAATATAGTTATGGCATATATGTTTGAGTAACATTTCCTTGAATACCAACTGCCAAATTAATATGCGCAATAAAAGTTTCTTGTCACATTAATTGCAAATTTAAATTCAGAGACATGGACAGAAAAGAAAAACAAGATCAACAAAAATTTCAACGCCGTAAGTTTCGTGGAAATTGGCATATACTACCTTTGGGGCCGTTTGGATGTTGTAGGAATTTAGAGAATTTGCAATTCCTAGACATAAATTTATTGGAAAGTGTGTAACTTTGTGAATAGTTTAGATTGTTTATAATAAATTTGGCATATTTTATGCCTGGAATTTGCAATTCTTACAAATTCTTGTTTCATCCAAACGAGCCCTTTGTGTCTTCATGTTGGCTACTTCGGGGGTAAAATGGGTGACGGATATAAGGTACCTTTCCATAATATCCTTACCTTTAGCTGATAAGTGCGTGGGCTTTTCCCCAAGAAAGCACTTAAGACCACTGATAAGTGCTCTTAATTTCTCTCTCATGCGTCGCCACCGTGGATTATCAGCTTGGCTGCGTGACATGATGAAAGAATGTGTAGAAAAGAGGTCTTTAAGGTAATTAGGTTTTTGGTTTTAGGTGATGACCTAATTACCCCATTAAGTGCATTTGGATGGAAAAATGGAAAAGGTTGGTAAACATATATTTTTTTTCCTTTTTGAATTTGTAAAAGTTAGTTAATTAACAACGTATACTGAAATGTAAAATTGGAGTACAGAATACTGTTCACGCCGTATTCTCTGCTCATTATATTAACCGCATCCAATTACAGTAGGAATATCGATCAACAATTATAGTTTAAGTGAAACGAAGATAATTTGATAAGATAAGAGGATACAAATGGACAATAAATAATTATCAAATAAAATAATAGTTTATACAAACTCGTACAAAATAAGTAAAACATGACCCTTTAAAAGCTGCATAAAAATAATATAATTAATTACAAAATTATTATATATTTTTAGGGCCTTGCTATGTACAGAAAAATGATTACTAACTAAACAAAACTACATGAAACATGAGGAGGGGTTTTTGTGCCACAATTATTTTTTGCCACAAATGTCACTTCTTTTTTCCCTGTTATTTTAAAATTTAAAATTTAGTTTTCAAGTCGAATATGTTGATCTTGTTCAATTTAACGAGCGATGCATTTCTATATAATTTATTATAAATTTTGGACTTTATTTGATACACGATCAACATATCAACATATGAACGTATTAGAATTAATCTACTATAGTTAACAACATTCGTTCATTTTTTGGCCTTTTGATCAAGAAATGAACTCCAAAATTTATAAAAATTATATAAAAATTGGTCGGTCCTTAAATTGAACAAGATAAATGATTTGGATTCAAATTTAAAATTTAAAATATTAATGAAATAGAAAACTTATGGCATTTGTGGCACCAAACTTGTGCTACTACCCTCATGAAACATTATATAAATCACGTCATGTAAAAAAAGGATTATGAAATTAAAAAAAAAAACTATCTTGTTAATTTTATCATATATTTCTTTTCTTGTTAATTATTTTGTAGGATAATTAAAAACCTTGAATTAACACTTATATGTATCATTAATTCCTTATCATATAGACTAACAAAATTTTGTCCATATGCATGATCTACCTGATCAAGTACTTGGGTAAAAATATTTTATTGATATTTCTAATTTCTCTTTTTGAGATGAAAGTAACATTTTTTTTTTCAGGAAAGTAAATTTGTAGAATGCTCATGTAAATTGTAAATTAAAATGAGTGAAGTTGTAATTTGGCAACTTAAGCAATTGGGATGTGTTTGGTTGTGCAAGTATAAGGAATAGAAAATAAGAAATAAGGAATATGCCACATTTATTCCCTATTTTGTGACTGGAATGGTGGCTTCGTCTCTTGCAAATTTTCTTAAAACAATATAAAACAAATTTAGAAACAATGCTAAAATTGTGAGTTACTAAATTTAGTATATATGCATGTCGTTTTCATTTTTCAAGGTCAGGATTAGTATGCGATTTGCCACAACCTCCCCCCATCTATGTGAAGCACTACTTTTCTTTTCTTTTTTTTCTGGATCAAAATTGAACGGTCTCTATTTTGGAAATCTTATATTTTTTAAAAATAAATTAGGGTCAAAACTTATTATTAAATTAAATATCTATAAAAGTACCTCCAGTCGGTTTTCAAATATGTAATTTTTTCAAAAGATGTATCGCTCTTTGTCACTAGACCAAGAAAAAATGTGCAACTGATTGATAAGCAGCTTAAAATATGGAACAGTCCGAAAGTAATAATGGGGGCGTTTGGATTGCTTAGGAATTGGGAGAATTGGGGGAATATACAATTCCTAGGCATAAATTTATTGGAAAGTGTGTAAATTTGTGAAGAGTTTGGATTGTTTATATTAAAATTTATGCCCGGAATTGCTTATTCCCGGAATTTGGGACGCATCCAAACGACCCCAATGTTAGCGTAGACGAATAGTTACAATGTGGATACTTTTTTACGAATTAGAATCCAAGCCTCTGCATATTTTCTTTAAAACACGTACTGCGTGGTTTTGATTTCTGACCATCCGATCAATAATAGATGTCACGTGATTAATATCAGAGTCGTTGAGATTTGTACGGTCCGTAAAAATCTGTCCGGCAAAATTAAATCGGATAGCTAAGGGTAAAAACCACGCAGAGGATTCTGTTCCACTTTTTTACTTTTTGATTTGTGATTGAAATGGTGGCTTGAAAATAATTTCACTACTCTCTTGCGCGCTTTTAATTTCAAGTAAAATTTGAAACAACAATGAAATTGTTCGTTGCTAAATTTTAACATATATCAATTCCGTATATCATATGCTTGTCGTTTTCATTTTTCAAGGTCAGGGTCGGTTAATATCTGGTTCGCCACTAACAGGCACCTGCCGCCATCTATGTAAAGCACTATTTTATTGTTTCATTCTTGGGTCAACATTAAACCGTCATTAATTTGGAAAAAAAAAATTTGTACTTTCCTATTGTATATATTTAGAAATTATGGTTAACCCTATTTCCTCGCATATATTGGAATTATCATGTCAGTTCAATCAGTCTTTTTGTTTCCTAATTACGTTATTTGGCCTTGATTCGATTGGTCTTTTTCCTTATTTCATTTGTTAAAATTGAATTTCTATATTTAGGTATAGGTATATCTAATGGATACTGATTTAGACAACAAATGATCTAGTCCGAGTAACATTTTTAAAATCTTAAATAACTTATATACCTCTAATTATTCTGTTATGTTGTGTTATCTAAGTTAACCTAATAACTTTCTTGAATTAAAGTCCTCAATTTTTTTAATTATAAGATTTCTTGCATTTTTACGTTAGGAGAGAGCGCAGCATATTCTCTATCTCCTAAAATTCACGTTGTCTTTTATTATAATTTTTATTTACCCATCAGAACAGGTTTCCATTGATTTAGAATCTCTTTTCACCATGGTAAAAAAAGAAAGAGAAATAATAAGAAGAAGGTTTCTTCTCCTGTCTCTACTGTTCCTACTTTGGAGGCAGTGATAAATAGTAGTCCTACCGTGCTTACTAGAAACCAAGTTAGAAGAAGTTTAGAGAGAGGGATTGTCATACATGACTCTCCTTTGAAGATTCCACAGGTGGTTAGTGGTGGAAAGGGTAAGGAGAAGGACTTGGGTTTAGAGGAGGAAGAGAAGAGGATGTTGAAAGAAGCTAGGAAAAACAGTCAGAGAGTGGGTCAACCTAGCAATACTGCCAAGCAGCTATTGCTGGATTTTCCCCAGCCTTCTCTTTCTTTGCCTTCTAAGAATAATTCTGCTAAAACTTCTTCCAAGAGTGCTCCTCCTTCCAATACTTCTTCTAAAACCTTCCCTTCACACACTACTTCCAAAACGGCTCCTTCTTCCTCCCTTTCTCTCACTTCTTCTAAAACCTCTCTGACTCCCTATAGCATCTCTGATGATCCTACTCCTTCTATTTCTATGGTTTCGGTTAGCCCTCCTGCACCCAAAACAACCATTGTTATCTCTGATGATACTACCTCTAAGAAGAGTGGAGGACATACTGATCATAAAGAGGAAAGTTTTGGGGGTCATAAAGGGGGTAGTGCCTCTGCTGCAGATGATTTGGTTGCTATTAAAGCCTTGATTCAACAGAAGGAAAAGGAAAATCAGCAACTTAAGGATAAGATTGAAGAAATAGAATGGTATAACTGAGCCCTCAAGACTCAGGCATTGAAGAGGAGAGATTTGGAGCAGAGAGAGAGGACCTTGGCCAGCTTTGGTCCTTCTACTAATGGCTCAGCTACTGGTATTAATTCTCCTCCTGCTGTCAGAGCCCTTTTTCAGGAGACTGATGTTGCTCAAGGATTGGCTTTGGTTCAAAATGCTGAGGAGCCTGCAATTACAGCTCCTGCTTCCAATAATGCCCTTTCAGGTATTTTTCATTTAAGTAAGCTTTCTAATTTACAAGTGGTTTCTCTTTTGGAAGATTTTGATATTTCTTTCGGTGAAACTTTAGATAAAAGACTTGAATTAGTGGCTTCACTTAGGAAAACTGAGCCTATTAGGGTTTTTCAAATGCTGCAAGAGGTTACTTTATCTTTGCAGAATTTAGAATTAGAACAAGATGGGTCTTCTGTAGGTTGTTTATGAAGATTCTTTCTTGGAATATTAGAGGAATTAGTGGTTCAAACAAATTTGGACAATTAGTTGATAATTTAAAACTTTTGCATCCTGATATTTTTAGTATTCAGGAAACAAAAAAAGAGAAGTTTTCTAATAGATTTTTATCCTCGTTAGGTCTGAGTTATACTTGGAATTTTTTACCTTCTGAAGGGGCTTCTGGAGGTCTTTTAGTAGGGGTTGATGAAAATAAGTTTGAGATTTTAAGTTGGTTAATTAGAGATTTTTCTATTACAGTTCGAGTTAAGTCTAAAATTTTTCATAAAACTTTCTTCTTTTCTTTTCTTTATGGTCCTGTGCTAGCTAACCTCAAGCACTCTTTCTGGACAGAATTAGATTTCTTAGGAAACTTAGTTGAAGATGCTTGGGTGATTGGAGGGGATTTTAACTGTATTAGAAATAGATCAGAAAAGTTAGGAGTCTCTTTTGATGTAGGTAACATGAATAAGTTCAATAATTGGATTGCTAGATTTAATTTATTAGATTTTAGATGTCTTGATAGGAAATTTACTTGGGCCAAGGGAGGCCAAAGTCAAAAATTTACCTGTCTTGATAGATTTTTTACTAGTCAAGAATGGTTAAATACTTTTGATCAGTCTTATTCTTATAGCTTACCAAGAATTTTTTCTGATCATACTCCTATTATTTTGGATGCTGGTACTCCTTATGTTAATATTAGTAGGTCTTTTAAGTTTGAGAAGATCTGGTTAAGTCATGATGACTTAAAAACTAGGTTCCCTCTTTGGTGGGCTCAGATTCCTTTAGGTTTTTCCAAAGCTTATAATTGGAATATTAAATTTAGGATTTTACAAAATAAGTTTAGAGGCTGGAGTTTTAATATTAGTAAAGAAGTTAGAGATAAGAAAAAGTCTCTTACTGATAATATTAAAGCTTTTGAAGACCTTGCCGAGCTTAGACCTTTACAAAATTTTGAGGTTGATACTTTCATTCAACAAAAGAAGACTTTATTTGATCTGTTCCAAGATGAAGAAAAATATTGGAAGCAAAGATCAAAAGTTACTTGGTTGAAAGAAGGTGATGCAAACACAAAATTTTTTCATAGATATGCCTCTATTAGAAAGAGAAAGAGTTTGATAACGCATATGATTATTAATGGAGAAGAAACTATGGATTCTTCTATAATTAGAAATCATGTGTTTACTCATTTTCATTCTCTATTAGGAACAGTTACTAATACATGGGGAACTCTGCAAGATAATATTTGGTCCTCTGAAGATAAAGTGACTTCAGAGGACAATTTGAATCTTATTGCCCCTTTTTCCTTAGAAGAAATACAAGTGCCTGTGTTCCAAATGAATGCAGATAAAACACCTGGGTCTGATGGCTTTTCTATGTGCTTTTATCAACATTTTTGGGAAGTAATAAAAGCGGATATTTTCAGCCTCTTTAATGATTTTTTCTCTGGTCTTTTAGACATTGCTCAGTTGAATAAAGCAACTTTATGCCTTATTCCTAAAGTTTCTGATGCAATGAAAATTACAGACTTTAGGCCTATTAGTCTCCTTAATTGCATCTTTAAAATTTTTACAAAGGTCCTTGCTAATAGGTTAGCTCCTGTTTTAAAGAAAATTATTTGTCCCCAGCAAAGTGGTTTTCTTAAGGACAGGTTTATATTAGATGGAGTGGTAGCAGCTCAGGAAATTATCCATTCTGTTCACCATTCTAAAGAACAGGGAGTCCTTCTCAAATTAGATTTTGAGAAGGCTTTTGATAATGTAAGCTGGACTTATCTTCTTAGTTGTTTTGTACATAGGGGTTTTCATCCTACCTGGATTCACTGGATGTCTAAAATCTTAGTTAAAGGTACTACTGCAGTTTTAATAAATGGAGAATTAGGACATTATTTTGAATGCAAAAAGGGTTTAAGACAGGGTGATCCTATTTCACCTTACTTATTCCTTTTAGCAGCAGATGGCCTTTCCAAAATTCTTCAAAGAGGTATTGATAGGAATAAGTTAGAAGGTTTGGGTCCTTCGATTCTTGAGGGGAAGAAGTTAATTCATCTGCAATATGCAGATGATACTCTTCTTTTTCTTAGAGCTGAAGAGAGAATTTTAGATAATACTCAATGGGCCCTTAGAGCTTTTGAAGGAATTTCTGGGCTTAAGATTAGTTATGCTAAGTCTGAATTGATTCCTTTAAATATTTCTCATAATAGGGCAGTTTCTCTTGCGCATATTTTTAACTGTAAGATTGGAACTCTACCAATTAAGTATTTAGGAGTCCCTTTACATTGGAGGAAACCCAGTAGAACTGATTGGAATGTTCTTATTGAGAAAGTTCATAAAAAACTTTCTAATTGGAAAGGTAATATGCTTTCTTTAGGAGGCATAGTTATTTTGATTAATTCTGTGTTAACAGCTTTGCCTTTATATCATTTTTCAGTTTTTCCTTGTCCTGCTTGGGTTATTAATAAAATAGATAGGGTTAGAAGAAGTTTCCTTTGGGGTAATATTCAAAATTCACAGAGAAAATATCCCCTTGCTAAATGGAGTCTTATTTGTACCAAAAAGGAATTTGGAGGTTGGGGTATTGTGAATTTGAAACAAATGAACATTGCTCTTATGGGTAAGTGGGTTTGGAAATATTTCTCTGCTGATCATAGGGCTGTTTGGAAAGATATTATTGCTGTTAAATATAGAGATAGGTGCCCTGCCTTTAGTTCTTTCTTTTGGAAAGAAATTAACTCCTTAATTCCGCTAATTAAGGTAGGTTGTAGAAAAATAGTAGGTAATGGTAAACAAACCAGTTTTTGGAATGATTTGTGGTTTGGTGATAAAACACTTGCGGAAGTTTTTCCCATTGCTTTTTCCAAAACAAAGAGACCTGCAGCTACTATAGCTGAAGTTTGGGATAATAGACAAATGAACCTTTCTCTGACTAGGGGTGTTTCTTTATTACTTAGGCAAGAAAAAATAGACATTTTAACTATCCTTAATAGTGTGGATCTTACCAATAGCTCTGATTCTGTCACTTGGCTCCTTAGCTCTAAGGGGTTTTATACTGTGAAGTCGTGTTACTTACTTCTAAACAGGGATAACACTATTACAGATTTAAGTAAATCTGTGTGGATTGCTAGGGTTCCTCTTAAGATTAAGTTGTTTTTGTGGTTGGTTTTACATAATAAAATTTTGACTCAAGACAACTTGGCTAAGAAAGGATGGTATGGTCCAAATAAGTATTTCTTCTGTAGTGATGCTGAATCCGTTGATCATCTTTTTGTTCAATGTCTTTATTTTAAAGATTATTGGGCTTTATTTAATAATTATAATGATAGGAATATTCGATTGGATTGTCAGAGTGTCTCTTCGATCTGAGAGAGTTGTTTAAATCTTGACAAATCAAATAGGGCTTATACTTTTAGTTTGTTAGCAGTGGTATGCTGGACAGTTTGGTTAGAAAGAAATAGAAAGGCGTTTCATGATGTTAAGGGTCTTTCTTTTCATTCTTTGGTCTATACCATAACTAATAATTTTTACTTATGGACAGGTTTCGAAGCTAGGATGGACAGAGGGCTGACTAGGATGAGTCGCTTACCTTCTACTGGACAGGGAGTGGTTTCTCCTCAGGATGATGATGAGGATTTGCTTCAGTAGAAGATGGAGGGATTCTACTTGGTTTTGGCTTTTCTGTTGTAGTTTTCTGTTTGGAACTAACTTGAAGTTCTTTTTGTCGTCCCTTGTTTTAGTAGGGATTGCTGGGTTTTTAGTCCAGCTAGGTTTGCGGTTTTTTCTTTTGGTTGTTAGAGTCACCTGCTTGTGACTCAATACTCTTACTTTTAGTTATATTGTGGTACCCCTTCTTGGGGTTCTTTTGATCAAAAAAAAAAAAAATAGAATCTCTTTTCACCAGTAACCAATTTCAGTTCAAGCTTGCATTTAACCTTTTTATTTGAACGATTCTGCCCTTCGTGTAGTATCCTTGGCGAGTTTTTTCTTGGTACATTAAATATGAAGAGGAGGGATTGGAGATGTCTTTAACAGAGGAGGAGATAGAGTCATCGAAGAAGAAAGTAGGAGGATGGATTGCAGCAATGAAGGTAGCGTAGATAGAGGAGGGAAGGAAATTAAGGGGGTGACTGAGAGAGAAGGGAAGTATTTATTATTATTTTTTTATCAGTGGTATCACCAAGAGACTGGACCTATAGCAGAAAAACTTTGATATTGCTTCTTTATCTCTATTTTTGCATCTAAACGATTAAATCAGACAGAGTAAGACGGAAATATGTTAGAGTGATCAAAATTGGACTATTTGAAAGTTTAATAGCTCTCGAAGTATAAATTGAAGTAGAGTGACTAAAATTGAATCACATACAAAGTTTATGAACCTCCATAAAAAATTTACTCTGTAATTTTATTTCAGATATTTCAACATACATTTGAGTGGATTTCAAAGCATATTGTGCTCCAAATCAATAGAAAAAAAAAACATTCACAATTTTATTACTTACAATGTTGTGTATCAATTAGTTTTAATTTAAAATAATATATTAATTTAATAAAGAAAATTTTAAAGTATAGAGGCTTATTTTGAACTGACTCATGACTCGGGAGCCAACTCGAATTGGAGACAAGTTGAGTTTAAAATAGCTAAAAAAATCCGAAAGTGTTTCTAACTCAACTCAAGCCAACTCGAATTACAGCTAAGTCAAATTCAAATTGACTCTAACTCGCTCAAACTCAACTTGTGTATAACTCAAAAGGATCGTGTAGGTTTGCCTTTTTTTTCTCTCTCTTTTTCCTAACTTGTTATTATTTCGGACATCATTTTTCCTTTATTTTTATGGAAAAAATTGTTTTGTTCTTACAATTATTTGTAGTATATATTTGATATTTTGTTCTTTTACCTCTGTTTTCCCGTACTTCCGACGAGATATATGGAACTACATGTGTTGGTGACATGAGAGAGTTGCTCATAAAAACTAGTTGGTACAAATTAACAATCGAGGGGGTCCTAAATGGTGGCATGTTAATCACTCGCAGTATTTCTTTTTAAAACCAGCTGACCAATTACCTAATCTAATCCGGCTCCATCAAATACATAATCCAATCTGATCTTCTCCGCTTCTACAAATTAAATTAGCAACTTCAATTATGAACCGATTTGGCTGTGATGTCAAATGGATACTATATAAGATTGCCTTGCCATTGCATATCAAAGCACTATTCCTTTTATTTAGTCCCAGACAAGTCACCCATCTATTAATTCAAGTCGTTTCGGTCAGTGCTGTTTAGCGTCTGATGTGTCATGTTCTTATTGCTCCCTGTTGTACAAATCAGCTGCAATTCTGTTTTGACGTGTCATTGTCTTACTGGTCTCTATAAAATGGGTATGCAGTTCTATTATGTATAGAAGTTTGAGGCTGGGAACTTTTTTTTTCCGGAAAACTGTCTGAAGTTTATGTGATATGTAGATCTAATTTAAATATAATGAGACAAAAGTGTTATTTTAAGATATTTATTGTATACGTTTTCTTTTTTTAATACAATAGTAAGCGCTATGTCTAATTTCATGTCCCACCTTTTTCCGTGTGATCACTAGAACAGAGCATCACTAACTGTCTCACACAACAAAAAACATGCATGAGATAACAAACAAATTGAATTGAATATAGAAGTCATTTTTGACCGATCGATTTTATTTTGCTCTCTCACAAATTTTGGTGGAGCTTATATTTTTTAAAGTTTTTTTTCCCATCCTCTGTAAATTTCCATCCCTTTTCATATAAAAAGAATCGAGAGAAACTGATATATTTAGTAACTACAAATAGGCGTCATAGCTTTATTTTCAATATTCTGTCAGTACTACATATTAAATGCAAATGGCAGGTTTAAACCCGCGCTTGTTTAAAAAAAAATCAATAATTTTATGTACCATTAGCCAGAATGCCCAGCATGTAAATGAAAGAAAAGTACTATCATCATTACCGTAATGCAACCAATTAAAATCTAATTTTTAATCTTATATATGTATCTTTACTTTTTTTATTTTTACATTTTTATGCTGGAGAAAAATCTTAATTGTCTAATATAATGGTGGGAAATAAGCATATTTAATGATACAACAAACATTATGCGCTTCAATTTTTAATATCAGATTACCCAGGTGAAATTGGTTGGAGTATGGAGTACGTAATTGTCATTATTGGGAAAAGGAAATAGTTAATCAAATTTTAAATATGATTATTAATTTGTGTGGCTGTGACAGAGACGATGCGCTATAATTAAAAACTATAAGTAAGATGAATGCTGTTGAGAATAACTATATATGATGCATCATAGTATATAGGATTTTGTGCATCGTAATTTTACTCGTCGGATTTATTTTTAAAACGAAAAATTTTGATTTAACAAATTGAATCTATGTATCGAAATTTCATAATAAAATAAATTATACATTTTAAGGAAAAAATTAATTTGTTCATATTTTTCAAAAATCACCAAGGTTGAAATATTTTACAATTTATTTGAATATTTGTTTTTAACATAAATAACAGTATTTAGGACCAACTATATCTGTGGGTTCAATATAAAAAAAAATTATTCTAGTGAATAACTTAAATCTCAATGCAAGAGAAGCCAAGCCAGGTAGTTGATGATGGCTTTATTTTAATATTTTCTATAACGAGATAATATTATTATTAAATGTGTTGAACTGCAGTATTTTTTTCCTGCGCTAAAATACGTTGAAATCAACGAACAGAAAAAAAAAGATAAATGCTAAAGTCTAATATATTGGACAGATGGATTTCGTCAAATACGATCGTTTTCATGTTTTTAAATTTTAGATAACCGATCCGAACCGTTCAATATATTATTAATATTAAAAACTTACAATAAACCATTTTTGACATTTTTTCGTACTTTTTTACTATTTTTTTGGTATTTTAGAAAATCATTGTTATTGGACGATCCATAATGTTTATATCATGGATTTTCAAAAATACCAAAAAATAGTAAAAAATTTCGAAAAAAATGTAGAAATTGATTTCTTGTAAGTTTTACAATATGGAGAACATATTGAACGGCTCGGATCGGTCACTTGAAATTTAAAAATATAAAAACGATCATATTGGACGGACTCATCCGTCCTATATATTGAACACTAGCATTTCTCAAAAAATAATGTGACATGAACATATATATAGTTTTTATCATGTTTTCCCAAGTAATATAATGAAATATAAATGACTCCTTTGACTCTAATTATCAATATAATTTATTCTCCGGCTGCCTTTTTTTTTATAACCACGTTGGATTAATTGCATTGCTACTTTAAGAAAGGAAGGACATATACCGCTCAATTTCGAGAACCAGCTCTTGGTCTAGTGGCAAAGAGCAATGCACCTTAATTTATTGAGTGAAAGGTCGCAGGTTCGAAACCCAGCTAAGAGAGTCTTTCATCGACATTTAATTTAAAAATAAGTTGGATGACTTAGATCTCCAATTTATCTTAAAACAAAAATATACCGCTCAATTCCATACCAACGTGCTTTGAAACCGACAGAACTAGTAGTGTCGGGTTCAAAAGCAGAAGGCACAGGCTACAGTACACAACAAACGAAGTTGCATTTGACTTTGGGGTCAAAATTTACGTCCGATAAGCCGATAACACTTTTTTTTTTGGAGTGCTGTATGTACGGATCTAAATGACTAATTAATTCGTTTAATTAGTGCTGTATCTAAATTTATAAGCAGGATTTCTCCACAAATTGTAAATAACAAACGCAAATACTTAGAGAAAAATACAACACAATGTAATTAGAAAAAAAAGGCTCTAAATTAAAGCAATAGAGAGACCATAACTTAATCAATTAAATATTGCATTTCTATCCATTATTATTATTAATTTTTTTCAGATTACATTGCTTTCCATTATGTGACTCACTAAATTGAATTGAAATCGGAGTTCCGATTTGGATGGGGCAGCTTGATCAGATTGTTGACAACTCCCAGTTCACAGATTGGGATGGGCTAACCTAGGCTGCATCATTTGCTTAAAGCTTGTAACTTGTAAGCTGTAATAATATGAGAGTGCCTTTAACATAGTTAAGATTAGGATGCATGCCATCACACATTCATATTCGCTTTACATTTCATTAACACTTCCTAACAAGATTAATTGTAGAAAGCAAAAGTAAATCTTAGAACCAAATGCAGTACCTTTATTGAGCTAAAAATTTTGAGTTCAACGTAGACTAAAATTAAAACAGATGATATTTTTTACTCTTGTGCTATCTTATACCAACAATAGATATAGTCAGGAGAATAGCATTAGCTAATGTAACTAATAAATCATAATATGCAAATCAAGATTATACTACGCTTACGATATACCAAAATCACCGGCTAGTAGCTAGCTATAATTATTATTTATTGTTGCTAAAGTTTTGTCCTCAAATGCCAAAAATTTTAAAAAGACAACACCAACAACAGTCGTATTAATAACTTATTTTTTCCGTTTGTATTTTGTATTTCATCTAGCTAGAAAGGAGCTTCAAAATTGGTCCATGTGTTGTGACCATGGTTTAATTTTTAGTTGGTTTAGTCGCCTTTTATCCATTATAATATTTGAACCTTCATTCTACTTACCTCATATCCCGTCAACATGCAATTCTAAATCGCCCTCTCGTCTCGCTATATAAACCATACATGCCTCCTTGTAGTTGCAAGATAGAAACCTCAAGTATCACTTTCTTCAAGTACCCCTCACTATCACCTGGAGAGGGGAAAAGAAGAAAAAACGAACGAAAGCTCAACTACTGTTGCCACTGACAAACACAGTAAGAGGGTCGCCTAGACCACTACAATAGGGACCAATATCTTACCCGTTTGTCCAGTTTGTTTTCTTCGATTCTCAGGGAAAGGGCATCAATGGCCGAAGATAGAAAGACGACATCATCTAGTGTCGAATGGCGGGTGACAATGCCTGACAACCACTCATCAGGCAGAGCTGAACAAGGTGTCGAATGGCAGGTGAAGGTTCCTGAGGGGTCGACGGTGAAAGTCGAACATGAAACAAGCTTAGTCGTTAGAGCATGGGCTCAGATGGTTCAGTTTCTTGTTGGGAGGAAAGATATGTTCATTGGCTTCTTGAAGAATGCATGGAAACTGGGGGTTGATGATCCCAGGAAAGTGATGCATGGTCTCAAAGTGGGTCTTGCCCTTGCTTTGGTGTCTCTGTTTTACTATACAAGACCATTGTATGACGGTGTCGGGGGAGCGGCCATGTGGGCAATCATGACAGTTGTTGTGGTGTTTGAGTACACTGTCGGTAAGAACACATTCCCTTTCGACATTTATGAACTTTAGAATTTAGTTCTCCGATGGACCAAAACGCAGATTATATTTAATTTACTTACTTAACACAACGTTCTCGTTATAGGCGGCTGCTTGTACAAAGGATTCAACCGAGCGACTGCGACTTCCACAGCAGGGGCTATTGCCTTGGGTGTGCATTGGGTCGCCCACAAGTCCGGAAAACAGTTTGAACCAGTAATTCTGAGCGGCTCTGTTTTTCTCCTAGGTACTACCAGTGCAACATTTTAGTTATGTTCTAGTATAACCATATTATCTATATTACAGTGCCAAAATTTAAAGGAATGAACAAAAAGGACCCACAAAAAATTCCTTATCTCAGTATGTAGTGGTACAGACCGTACAGTGCCACGCTTGTGGTAGTGCTCTATATTTAGGAATAAAAATATATTTATTTTCTGAATAAGCTACATAAATGACGAAGACTAATTAAAAATTTGAATGATAATTCAGCATCAGCAGCCACGTTTTCACGCTTCGTGCCAACAATCAAGACTAAATTCGACTATGGCATAACCATCTTTATCCTCACATACAGCCTGGTTGCAGTATCAGGCTATCGTGTGGATGCATTACTTCAGATGGCTCAACAACGTGTTTCGACCATATCCATTGGAATATTCATATGCCTCTGTGTTTGCATCATGATTCGGCCGGTCTGGGCAGGACAGGAACTCCACCTACTCATCACTCGCAACATGGATAAGCTTGCAGCATCTTTAGAAGGTACATTTGTTTTGAGCTAGCATATATTGACATTAAGTAATTCAATATAATAAATGACGTTTTACAACAGAATGTGAACCTCTCATTGATCGAATATATTTAATCATACAGGATGTATTGAGGAGTACTTAGAAGAGGATTCAGGCACCGAGAAAGAGAAGAAATCACAGAAGTCACAAGGATACAAAGCAGTTTTAAACTCAAAAGCATCAGAGGAGTCACAAGCAAATTTGGCCAGATGGGAACCAAGGCACGGTCGATTCGGGTTTAGGCATCCATGGAGTGAATATTTGAAGGTTGGAGTCGCCATGCGATACACTGCTTACTGCCTAGAAGCTCTAAATGGCTGCATCAACTCAGACATTCAAGTCAGTTGAAAAACATCACATGAAGACCCATACAGCTAAATTAATAGAGAAAATACAATCAGGAACAAAACTACAAACATCATATAATATATATAGGAACCATAAGCTATGTCACAATATATTTCAAAATATCATTATACTAGATCTTCATAAAAGGAACAACACATAAATTATGACATGCGAAAACTCTAAGCCAGGACCAAATAAAGAGGTATGCTAGGTTAGACTTAATATGTATCAGTTTGAGTTTGTACCAATACTTGTAGAATAAGCTATATTGACTTATGGCATTAAAACATATTTTCAATGAAATTTAAATCTTAATTTAACTCCATTGTCCTTAAAACTTTCAGGCCGCTAACTCTGTAAAGAAATGTTTGAGTGATGAATGCAAGAAACTTGGGACACAATGTGCCATGGTACTAAAGGAATTATCAAATTCGATCAAGGAGATGGCACAATCAAGTAGATTAGAGTTATTGGTGTGTGATATGAACTTGGCGGTTCAAGATTTACAGGATGCTTTAAGATCTTTGCCAAGTCAATTGCAAAAAGAGGCACTGCAGGCCGCACAAGTGCAGAAAACTTCAATATCAAGTGCCACTATCACTAGCGTCAAAAATGAAAATATAGTAACCATGCCATTGATGGAGGTGCTACCAGTGATCACAATGGCTTCGCTATTGATCGAGATATCTGTTCGGATTGAAGGAATAGTAGATGCAGTTGAATCTTTAGCTGATCTGTCAGAATTTAAACCCGTTAGTGATGAGAAACCCGCGAAGGTTGTCCCTTCTGATGATGATGCATCAGTTGCTGCACAGGGTAGTGAGACCAAGAAAACCATTCCAGAAGTCTAGAGTAGGAAGGAAAATTTCCTTGTGTACCCATGAAACACCTCAAATATCTCATGTACACCCATCTTTACATGGGGAATTCCCATAGATACGTCTCTCATTTTTTTTTTCCAAAAAATTACCAAATTTTCCCTCCTTCTTAGTCCTCTGCAACAAGGGAACAGTGAAGATGGAGGGGGATTTGACATATTCAGGGGGTACATCTCATATTTTGAGATTTTGTTGGGTGCCAAAGAAATTGACCCTTCTAGAGAGATAACATTGTGATTTTACTGTTAATAAAATAAAGATTAAATAAGTTTATTGATTATTAGGTCCTCTGTTTCTCAATCAGACTTCCTATGATATTTGCCTCTGAAGAGCCTGCTTTGAGAAAGCAGTATATTATGGTCTACTGATATTAATGTGTATTTGCAAACTGTCTAAATAAATTTGCTTATGTAATATTATGAAAATAAAAGACAATAAAGAAACTGGTTTGCTGCTCTGTCTTTTTTTCGTTTTGTATAACAACTAAGTGCTGAAAGAACTTTAGACAGCATGCATTTCTATTAGATATGCTTTATTGCAGTACAGCATTGAAAGCACTTGAGGAAAAGAAAAGAAATCAAGGGAACCGATAGTCCGATAGTATGTGGCCACCGATATGGTGGAATAATATTTGCGCACTGCGCAGTTGACATAGCTTATTAGCTTATTTCAAGGAATAAAAAAAAAAAAAAGGAAAGACGTAGCTGGTTTCAAGGAATGTATGGCGGTTTGACCTCAAAGCGAAGCATGCATTTCATGTCATCATGTGTCGTCTTTGAGTTTCCAACTATTTTCACATTTTTAATAGATAAACAAAGATCTATTTATTTTAATTATGAATGTAGTGCATAATAAAGTAGATTATCACACGATTAGTGCCATAAAGTTTTTAGGTTGAAACAAATTTCTTTAACTTTCTGCATTTCGTGGAAGTGAAATTTTAATTTGCAATCGAGGAAAGTTGGTGCGTCACTAGGATTAAACTTAGGAATATCCTTAGACACTACTTGTTATAGATAGCACACAATAGCAAATATAGAAAAAAAAAAAGGTCTGAAGCCCACCAATTTGTAACCCAATAATCATCTTGATGTGTGACGCCAGTGTGTGTGTCTGTGTTATAAGATGTAGGGCTTTCAAAAGTGTTCCGTTTCGCACGTTTTTAGTTTTGGTTCTGAAAACAGAACGAAAATGGCACAGACGCTGGTAAATGTTAGTGTTCTGTTTATCAAAAGATTGGTTGAAATCAATGGAAAATGAGCTGAAATCAATAGAAAATGTTGAATGGAACAGCTAACGAAACGGAATGAAAACGAAATAGATTTTATTTACATTATCTGGAACGGAACATAAACGGAACATACCAGTTTCGCTTTCGTTTCGCACGTTTGACACCCCTGATAAGATGATTGATGATTCTTGGGTTACGTAGAACCAGGCTCTTCCGTAACTTTGCTATCACTTTGCCATCTTGTACGGATCCTGATTGATCAAATAAGATACAGTGTCTTACGTTTTATTTTTGTATTATATTGTTATAGTACTTTAGCTGTATGTATTAAAAAATTTCTTGAGTCCACCTACATTTTGCATGACATGAAAGACACTAACGCACGCCTTGACAAAAAAAAATTGGCAAAAAGGAAATAAAAGAAGAGCCTATTGTATGTTAAAAAAATTTTGTTGCTTATCGCTTAGACCAAAGTTCTCTAATCCAGGTCCTCTGTTTTTCTGACTCCGATGGGAAGGAGCAATCTAAAGAGGAAACAGCGAATAAGAAGACTTGTCAGGTATAACTGTATAAGCCCATCTGTTTTGGGTTGAAAACTAGTAATTTGTAGGCCCATTTCTAATCAACGGTCAACAAAAAAAAAAAATATATATATATATATATCAATGGCGTCGCCCGGACTCGAACCGGAGACCTTCAGTGTGTTAGACTGACGTGATAACCAACTACACCACGACACCTTTTTTGATTCATAGTTAGAAGTACAGCATATTGTTACCCTCTTATGCACCCCCCCAAACCTTGACGAGCTGTCAAGTAATGAAATTCTTCTTGACACAGAGAAATTGTGAATTCATTATATATAATTTTCATATATTACTTTTTGACCGTTTAATGCTTATAAAAAGATATGGCAGACAGAGAACTATTTTATTAAATTACAGACATTCATTAAATCGTCATAGCTTATATTGATTTTATTATATCTAAATGAAAAATCATCTTTAATGATTATATATCTATATTAAGCCGTACCTTGAACTTTGTTAAGTAAAAGAAAATCAACTTCATTTCTTTTTTATAATTTAAAATTTGATACAAAGATCTAAATATCTAATCATCAATTACTAAATAAAGCAACACGCACGTCAATAGAAGTTAGTATTAACTTTTTAAGTTCTAAAATCTGAAAGAGTATTAAATTTTACGATTTCTTTGTAATAAAGTACCAACAACAAATTTTATTCCTAAATTTTGGCCCCTATAATAATGAATTTGAAAATATATATTGTTAATTGTTTCAATATATATGACTTATTTTTGACATATTATAAGATGGTTTAGTATCGTCTGAAGAGTGTTCCAATGCTATAATTTTTTGACAACTAAAAATATCATAACTCTATTTTTAAAATTATATTGTAAACTTTAAATTCGAATATTAAATTTGTTATTATGAGGAATGTATTTCCAAATAAATTATTATTATTTTTATTTTATTATATACTTAGGTCGAAATGTAAAAAATTAAGGCGTTAAAATTGGTTAATCTTTAGTTAGCTTAATTTTTAACACTGTAGATATTTTTTGACAACCCTGTACACTTTTATACCATAAAGATATATATATCACATACATTACTAATAATTTACGCAAGGAAAATAATAATGTCACTTTGTTTGTTAATTAATTATCTAGGAAACAACAATATCTATAATAAAAAACCAAAACATACCTTAGCGAGAATAAAACACAACTCTTATGACAGTTTAGTGTAGCAAAAATTTGAATTAATTAGAAAATAAAAAGAACAACAGCCCTATTATCTTAACTCCGCATATCAACCTCGCTAATATAATGGAAGCTAAAGCTTGGTTTATTATCTTGATATCTTCTCATTTAAAATTTGTAATAAAGTGGAATAACATAGAGATGGAACTATAATCACATTTAATTATTTTTTTAAGGCAATATATAAACAATCATTTCATATTTGAAGTATTTAAAATGTTATACCGATCCGTCTCCACAAATTGGCAGGCAATAGAACAAGGCCCAATTTCACGGATACAATATAAGTTTTGGTTGGTCATGTACTCATGTCTCATGGAGTCATGGGTAGTGTTGATCCAAGTCATATTCTCATTTTGTCAGAAAACCGAAAATAAAAGTACACCACACCACAGCCCAACTTTACAGTATTCGAAGTTCCTTCTCTTTCTGAGTCGCACCTTTCTTCCTCCCAAAATCTCTTCGATGGAGCACCAAAAACACAAAATTCTTTTAATTATATTATCAGGAGGGTGTAATTTTTCTCTAAGGCTGAGAATTTGAGTTGAAATTGGACCACTCGACATAATTCGGCTTAATCAACAATGTCAAAGAATTTCGTACAATAAATACACTTGGCCAGAAACTCAGCTGCTCATTCACGCCGGTTCCGACATGAACCGGCCAATGTGACTCGGAATCGACCGATTTTCAGAACTGGCACATATACTGGAAGTTCTACCTAATTATAAATGCTCGTGGGTAAGACAATTTGTTGTGTATTAGAGTAGATTAAATTGTAAACATTGAGCACAACTCACATTTCTAATTTAAGTCACAGTTTATTGATCAATTACTCCTATATAATATGTATCACCTAGTATGTAGTAGGTACCGAAACCAAAAAAAGGGGAAAAAATTATTGCAACAAGCATCCCTTTGAGACAGGAAGAGGAGAGCAGACATCCAACACATTCTTAACTTCTCAACAGCCGTTACATTTTAAGTTATTCACTTATAACCCTATCATTGATACAATTCTAGTAATCCAATTTACTTAAAAGATTGTCAGTTATTAATGTCCAAACAAATTAAAATAATGTTATGCTCTTCATTTGCAGTTCATGAGCTTGGTTTCATTGTGCTAGGTGCACAGCTGAGCGGAATGCAGTATCATTCTTAGGGAAGCCATCAGATTTTCGATATGTGTCTATCATTTTTTACACCTGAAGATTGAAAGCTAAACCAAGGAGTTAAAATGTAAGAATTGCTAACTACAAAAGTACTGTAGGAATTGTGGAGATGTTTGTGGGCCTGTGGACCATAAACAATAATGGACTGAAAGGATCCAATTGGATAAGACCCAGTCAATTGCATCTCTTTGCTAAAGGGTGCGAAATTATTTTAATATATACACTGATATGGTCATTTCAGTGTGTGTAAGACAGAATTAAGAGAGAGAGAAACTCCACTTCATTTGTGCTTTTCTCCTAAGAGGCACAAATCACCATTAGAGAGTGATTCCTACACCGATTTGAGTAATTTCGGTTTGAGCAGTCTAGTAGGCACTTGGACTGTGAATAGTGTGGTTTCTTATAGCGATCCACCAGTGGTAGGAGCAAGGAGAAGGCAAGCAAGGCGCTGTGGTGCGAAATTGTGAAAGAAGAACGATCCAAGTCTTCCGCTGTATTGTATGAACTCTGACTTGTTTTTCTTACATTGGTATCAGAGTCATACTCTTCTTTTCGATTCTAATGCACCATTAGAGTCTTACTTTAAATTCTGGTTGTAATTTTGTGTTCATAAGACTTTAATTTCGTGGTTTTATATGAAAATTTTGTGAAAAACTCGAATAAGTGCAGTCCAGAATTTGTAAACTCATACAGTCGGATTGTTTTGGGAATAACTTAAGATCTTTAACTCCGATTCGAGTGAGGTTTGTTCTATTGGAAAGTGCTTCGAGTCTACTTTCCAGAATGTCCAAGAACTCGAAAATCAGATCAGTGTACAGAAAGTTATTGCCGATTTACCGAAAGGGTGCGAATCAGATTTTGTAAACTCGTACAGTCGGATTGTTTTGGGCATAACTTAAGATCTGTAACTCCGATTCGAGTGAGGTTTGTTCTATTGGAAAGTGCGTCTAGTCTACTTTCCAGAATGTCCAAGAACTCGAAAATCAGATCAGTGTACAGAAAGTTATTGCCGATTTACCGAAAGGGTGCGAATCAGATTTCTGGACAAGATGCATGTTGCGACTCGTGGAGTATAGTTTTGGTCTGAGACTTGTATTTTTCACGAAATTTGAACACAATTGAACCAGAGATGGTATGTATATGCCTGACCAACAACTAAAAGATTATCTTGGTGATAATTCTGTGTTTAATGGTTACCTTTAACCAATGGTTTGTTTGAATGGTACAAGTGAGTACTATTATGTCCAACAACCTTGATTATATGACGGTACATAAGGTATTTGTCATACAAGTTGCAAAGTAGTGCATTTTGATGGGTGAATATGGATTGGTAGATGATGGGTCTCATCCATATTCTGTGATTTTGCACAAATTAAATCAAGTAGGATAATACTCCTCGGTCGTGAGAGATGTTTGTTGCCCTAGGCACTTTCGATTGATCGACCAAGATAATATTATTTCTAAGTTGATTAGAAATTGTGTGACAGAATCTATTGTGTTTGTGCTAACATGCATACACTATGTGTTGTCTCTTATATATATTTTGGAGATGTCGGTTAACAAGAGCATTATCAATGACCTCAACCAAGGGGAGAAACTGAGCCTCCACAACTGGGATATGTGGCACAGGAAGGTTCAGTATCTCTTAGATAATGAGGGGGTGCTCGAAGGCATTGAGAAGCACATGATTGAACCCAAGTCGGGTGAGGTACGCACGGAATATGATGCCTGGAAGATGAAAGACAAGGTTGCTCGTGTCCTGTTGTTGAGCAGCATGTCTAATCCTCTAATTTTGCGCTTTGAGAAGTTCAAACACGCTAAACAGCTCTGGGATGCTGTGAAGCTCGAGTTTGGTGGTACATCAACCACCCGTCTGCGCCAACTAACACTTAGGTTTGAAGGGTATAAGAAGCGTCCCGAGCACACCATGCGGGAGCATCTTATGACCATGTCAAACATGATAAGTGAGTTGAAGGCAGCGGGTAACAACATGACTGATGAGCAAGAAGTGCAGGCAGTTATTCGCTCATTGCCCAAGTCTTGGGATCATATGAGGCTTAACCTGACTCACAATGATAACATCCGCAAGTTTGAGGATGTGGCTCGTCATGTTGAGCTCGATGAGGAGCGGTTGATATCTGAGAAGGGAACCGAAGAAGCCTTTGTGGTTTCATCGGAGGCCCAAAAGAAACATGGCAAGCGCAAGAGAGGAAAGTCCGATGGGGCTTCTTCTTCGGTTGGTGCTTCTTCTTCCAAACCAAGTGGTTTCGGTGGCGGAAAGAAGAAGAAAAACAAGCAAGAAAAGAGGAAAGACAAATCAAAGATGATTTGTTACAACTGTGAGCAGTTGGGGCACTTCGCTCGTGAATGCACGAAGATGAAGAAGGTAAGCGCCCAATCCTCTTGTTGTAAATCTGATGTTTATGTATCTAGTTGCGCTTTATTGGCTGAGACATTTCCTGTTTGGACTGTAGAATCAACAGCAACAGACCACATAACTAGGGACAAATATGCATTTGTGGACTTCCGTCGCATTCCAGCGGGTAGTCGACACATATACATGGGTAACAACAGCAAGGTTGAAGTCCTAGGGATTGAAACCTGTGAACTTGTGTTTAATAGTGGACACAAATTGTTATTGCATGATGTGTTGTATGCTCCAGAAATTAGGCGGAGTCTTGTATCAGTGTGTTTGCTTGTTAAATTTGGATTTCGTGTTGTTTCTGTTGGAACATGTGTTGAATTGTATCTGAATGATTGTCTTATTGGTAATGGCTACTTAAAAGATAATTTTATGATTCTAGATACAATTAATTATTCTGCTGCTTATGATTCTTCTTCTTATGTGATATCTGATAATGATTGTGATGTTAAAAAGTGGCACGCAAGACTGTGTCACATTGGTGTGGATAGAATAAATAGATTGGCTAAGGACGGTCTTTTAGGATCGGCAGCCAAGTTCAATCTTCCAACATGTGAGAACTGTCTAGCAGGTAAAGTAATTCGAAAGCCTTTTGGCAAGGCTATTCGAGCCACTTCTCCTCTACAATTGATTCATTCGGACATTTGTGGTCCAATGAATGTGAGAGCTAGACATGGTGGAGTTTATTTCATCACCTTTATAGATGACTACACGAGGTATAGTCAAGTCTATTTGATTTCTCACAAGTCTGATGCCTTGAGTTGTTTCAAGAGCTATATGACTTTAGTTGAGAATCAATTAGGTACAACTATAAAGGCTCTTAGAACTGATCGAGGTCGTGAGTACCTATCAGATGAATTCAAGAAGCTGTGTGATGAAAAAGGAATAGTAAGGCAATAGTAAGGCAGCTTACAATTCCTGGAACTCCACAACAAAATGGAGTAGCGGAGAGAAGGAATAGGACATTATTGGAAATGGTCCGTTCCATGATGGCGCAGGCTAAACTTCCGATTTCCTTTTGGGGAGATGCGTTGTTAACTGCGGCATATGTACTAAATCGTGTACCAACAAAATCTGTGTCAACAACGCCTTATGAACTATGGACTAGCAGAAAACCAAGTTTGGTTGATCTGCGTCCTTGGGGGTCAATGGCTTATGTTCTAGATTCATCTCATAAATACGGAAAACTTGGCCCTCGTGGAAAGAAGTGTATTTTTATTAGATACTCTGAACAATCCAGGGGTTATGTATTTATTGGAGAGGATCTTAGCGGTACGGTCACAGAATTTGAAGCAAGAGATGCCACATTCCTCGAGGAGGAATTCCCGAGACAGAGGGAGGTTAGTACATTAGAATTGTTTGAATTAGTTCCTGCTACTAAAGATATAGTTTCTCGTGAAGAGTTAGAGCAGAATGTCTCTTGGGTTGATGATTCGCGGTCTATGGCAACAGGCCGCGACCCGCAACTGGGATCCGTGGCCAGTGACTGTGATCCGCAGGAAAGTCAGCAGAGACATCCAGAACCTCGCAAAAGTGCACGAGGAAAAGTACCTCGCCGTCGATTTGAAATCGAGGAAGGTGAATGTTTCCTTGCTGCAGTCGAGGATATTATTGAACCTAGAACAGTTGCAGATGCACTGTCTAGTCCGGAAGCCAAAGAGTGGCTTGCTGCATTAAAAGAGGAGATAGATTCAATGAAAAATAATCAGGTTTGGGACTTGGTCGTTTTACCACCGGGGCGCAAGACAGTTGGGAACAAGTGGGTTCTCAAGGTTAAGCGCAAGGCAGATGGGTCAATCGATAGATATAAGGCTCGCTTAGTTGCGAAGGGATACACCCAAGTAGAGGGAGTGGATTATGAGGAAACTTTCTCACCGGTAGTAAGGTTTGCCTCTATCCGTATCATTCTAGCATTGGTTGCATCTATGGATTTAGAACTTTACCAAATGGACGTAAAGGCTGTTTTTCTCAATGGAGAACTTGACGAGGAGATATATATGGATCAGCCCACTGGGTTTGAAGCTAAAGGGGAGGAGCACAAGGTGTGCAAACTCCGCCGTTCCATATACGGTCTCAAGCAGGCTTCACGTCAGTGGTACCTCAAATTTCACCAAGCCATTTTGTCAAATGGATTTGAGATGATTGAGGAAGACCATTGCGTGTACATTAAACGGTCCAAAGGTAGTTTCATAGTTCTAACTCTATATGTAGATGACATATTGTTGGCTGGAAATGATAAGGAGTTGATTACTTCAACTCAAGAAATGCTCTCATCTACATTTGACATGAAGGATATGGGTGAAGCCAGCTATGTGCTGGGTGTCAAAATTTCAAGGGACCGTTCTAAGAAGTTTCTTGGTTTGTCTCAAGAGACTTACATTAAGAAGGTACTTGAGAAGTTCAAGATGGACAGGTGTAAACCTTTTGACACTCCCGTTGAAAGAAATATTGGCCTTAGTGTGAGTATGTGTCCCAAGACTGAAGAGAAAAAGCAGAATATGAAAGACATTATGAAAGGAATGTCTTATTCTAGTGCCGTGGGAAGTCTAATGTACGCTATGATGTGTCAAGGCCCGACATCTGCCATGCAGTAGGCTTGGTAAGTCGCTTCCAAGTCAATCCAGGTCCTGAGCACTGGAAAGCTGTGAAGAGGATATTTAGATATCTCAAAGGCACCGCAGATTACATGCTATGTTATCAAGGAAAAGATGTGAAACTAATCGGTTATAGTGATGTCGATTGGGGCGGGGACCCTGATGAACGCAAGTCAACTTCGGGTTATGTGTTCATACTTGGTAACGGTGCTATCTCCTGGAGAAGCACAAAGCAAGAGTGCATTGCTTTATCCACTATGGAAGCGGAGTATATAGCATGTGCGGAAGCTGTAAAAGATGCTATTTGGTTGAGACGTTTCCTGAAACACTTAGGGATTGTCGCGGTTTGTGAGAAACCAGTGACTCTTTATTGTGATAGTATGGCAGCAATTGCATACTCTAAAGATCCCAAGTATCATGGAAAAACCAAACACATTCAAATGAGATATCATTTTGTTAGAGACAGATTAACACATAGAAAAGTAGCTTTAGAATATATTTCTACTAAAAAGATGATTGTTGATCCGCTTACAAAACCCATCCCAAGGGATCAGTTTATAGCGCATGTGAAGGCGCTAGGTCTTCGTAGAATGTGATTATATTTGCTACTATATTTGACTTGATTGTTGTATGTATATATTTGAACATGATTGATATAGTTAATAAATTTGATGCTTTGTTGCTTACAAGTTAATTATATTGTTCAATTAAATGTTAGCACAGATGGTAGCATGTCATAGGCTGAGATTGGCTCTCTCACATGAGCAATCGACTCTGACATCCAGGATGTGCAGAGATTAGACTATATTGACCTATTTGCATTCTGGGAATGAGCGTAAGTCAATGTCGCCTTAGTCAAGGACTGAGATGAGACTACAATTATGTGGTCAACATTATTTGTTCCCCGCAATTCATGTAGCCTATTTAGCCAAGGTGAGTGGACTTGTTGGACACTTTAGAAGTGTGGTTGCGAAGTCACTCAGAGTTAGTTACAATGGATGCAATCTAGACCATAGATGCATAGTTTGTAACTGAACTTAGACTTGTACAGTGTTTATATTAAGGAGACATGCGTCTGCTTAAGGCATAAAAACACTGTAGCATGCATTTCATACTGCACGCGCTTAGCGACGTATGGGAAATGAGTTAAGTGACTTTTATTAGTCAATCCCTGCCTTCTCATTGTGTGAGTCCCATAACATTATCATACCCTTATTACTCTTGATTATGTCATAAGAGAGGGAGCTGATGAATGCTACTACGTTATGCTACCAATGGCGAAGCATTGATACCGTCTGTCGGGGCATTTCTCGGAAAGCTGTCAGTTTCTAATTTAGTGACATGAGTGCAAAAGGAAGGTAATTGTGATTACACCATTTGATTTACTTGTGATTCACTGCGCAGTCAAATTATGTCATTTGGGACATAAATTGGGAATACATGTAAATAATTAGTGATTAAGCATTGTCCAAGAGGGAGTGTGAAGTGCTTAGTCAGGTGTGAGTCAAATTAACCTAGGGAATGAGATACTGCTTTACTTAACAATTTGTTAAATATCCTAGATAGTCTTAACCAGCTTCCTCTAGGATACAGGTTTGCAGGTATCACTGGTCGCACGGTCCATTTGCTGTATGAATACTTGACTGCAAGAGAAACATCTCCAAGAGGGAGATTGTAGGAATTGTGGAGATGTTTGTGGGCCTGTGGACCATAAACAATAATGGGCTGAAAGGATCCAATTGGATAAGACCCAGTCAATTGCATCTCTTTGCTAAAGGGTGCGAATTGTTTTAATATATACACTGATATGATCATTTCAGTGTGTGGAAGACAGAATTAAGAGAGAGAGAAACTCCACTTCATTTGTGCTTTTCTCCTAAGAGGCACAAATCACCATTAGAGAGTGATTCCTACACCGATTTGAGTAATTTCGGTTTGAGCAGTCTAGTAGGCACTTGGACTGTGAATAGTGTGGTTTCTTATAGCGATCCACCAGTGGTAGGAGCAAGGAGAAGGCAAGCAAGACGCTGTGGTGCGAAATTGTGAAAGAAGAACGATCCAAGTCTTCCGCTGTATTGTATGAACTCTGACTTGTTTTTTTTACAAGTACAAATGTGAGGATAAGAATATTACACGTAGCACGAACTAACTCAATTCTGTACTGGTTTTCCTTCTATGAGGAACATATAGCACTATTGATGTCTAATTAAGTTGCAAGTACAAAATTTCGTCAAACCTTCATCTAATAGACCAAATTTAACAAATTAAAAAAATTACTTATTATATATCCCAATAGTCCTTGATTGCCTCAAATTAGCACAACTGTTGGCTAAATGCGGTAAAGGAGGGAGAGAGGATACGGCATGGCAATAGGCTCTGAGAGCGAACAAGGTAGATTGAGCAGCACTGGAAACAATGTCTCTATTATGGAACAGCACTCGCATGCCACACACACACAGATCTAAGAATGAAGAAATTGAAACCAGAAAGGAAAAAAAAATAAAGGATATATTAGTCTATTTTTTTTTGTTAACTATAAATATTTTATTTCATCTGATGAATTATAATTTTAGTTAGCTCTGGTGGTTTGATGCACAAAAAAGAAATGATTGAGAAGTTACAGAAAACACCTGATATTTTAAGAGTTGATGAACAAATATGATATCCAATAAGATTGAAGGGTATGTATGGTAGTAATACTAATAAGCTAATAAGATTATTTATCTGGAGAGTTCATTGAAATATTAATTTTTGTAATTGTTATCCAGAACAAAAGTAAACATATAAAATTCTATTAACTTGAGTAATACATTATCATTTTTACGTAATCCTATAAGTATTTCTTTTTAATATATGGTTTGAAAAATTGATATGGATACAGGCCATATATATGTCTATGATGAACCTTTTAGTTTTAGCATTTAATGAGATTAAGATCTTATATATAATTTACAGTTTAGTTGTATACTATGGTTAATTTTAACTTTTGGTTAAAGAGAAACCCTACCACGTCCTAGTTACTTGGGGATGCCAGATCAGGTTTAGACAACCAATCTTAACTCCTTGCTCCAAAAATAGTAAATATCAGAAGGGCAATAATCACCTCCATTTCAATTAAGTATAGCATATAATTTTTTTCATAGTTTATTTCACCAAGATGTCAGTTACATAAAATAAACCATGTTCATGGAAAACAATTTCTCAACTACCAACAAATAGCTGCATTAGATACCTGCCTCCTTTCCCTCCCAACCATCCCCTTTCATGTCTTGTTTATCCTCCTATTAAATTCGTAGGAGCTTTTTTTTCTCCTTCTTTGGTTATTCAGCCCAATTTCAACAATCTACGTTCAAGAATCCATATTTCTTCCCTTTCTTTCTCAAATTTTTCCCTTTTTTTTGTTTCCTGGAAAAAAAAAAGGACTATCTATGAGATATCTCCTCTTATCTTCCTAGCAGCTGGATCAACGGATCCTCGACCCGTTGCTCCATGCTGTAGGAAGAGGCTATGAGCTCTGCCCTTGTGATCACCAATGAGAGGCCATTGCATGTCAAGTTGGGTTATGGATCCTGTCTTGTCGGATCTCGTCCACCTGTCGAAACCCGATCCTTTTTATGCTGCATCTGAAGCCTTTTCTGAAAATATCGACAAGAAAACTTATTTCAATTTAAATCTTACAATTTTCTTGTAACTCTCTCCATTTTGTTTTTTTAGATTGTGGATTTGGTTCTATTTTGCTTAGATCTCTTGCTTTTTTGTTTTGTTCTAAATGGGAAAGATTGTAAGTGAACATGTCAGCGAGTCAGGAAGTGACGGCAGTGCTACCAACTCTGATGGGTGTGAGCAGGGTATTCTCGAACTAGACCCCACTAAACGGTACATGCGAGTATGTTTTTACTGTTGGTCCTTGTTTAAATGTTATACTCCATATCAGTTCTCTTATTTTTCATAAAAATGGTTGTTGATATACTTAATTATTTGTAGTATGCCGATCCTCTGGGAAAAGGAGCATATAAGAAAGTGTAAGTTCTACATCACCATTTGAGTTCATATTAGCAATATTTTGCCTAATTATAATCCTTTAGTTATAGTAATAAAAAATTACAGTAAGAACTACTTATTATTCCTCAATCTTCACTTATGTAATGTAAGTATGTAACTATTCAACCATTACTCTGATATTTAAAAAGGGAAAAGTGCTGATCATACAACATAATGAAACTTAATTATTGTTTTGAGAAATAAAGTTCACATGGACTAGTTAAATCCCCTTTGCTATTGTATTACTATTAATTTATTTATCTTTATGTGTAAAATAGATGGAAGGCATTCGACCAGATCGATGGTATTGAAGTTGCATGGAACAGAGTGAGCATAGACCGGATGCTTCAATCACCAGAAAATTTATCGAGATTGTACTCTGAGGTGCATTTTCTAAAGACTCTTAGGCATGAAAACATTCTGAAGTACTACAATTCTTGGGTTGATGACGAGAAGAGAACTGTCAACATCATCACTGAGCTATTTACCTCTGGCACCCTCAGGGAGTAAGTTATATTAAATAGAAAACAGATTAATTTGAGCATCATAAATTAATGTAGCATTATTTGGTTGAACTAGAGGTTGACATACATGAGGTATGGGGTTCATATTGTTTGTGAATTCACATAAAGTTTACTTTGTTATTAATTTGTCAACCTTTAATTAGTCTCAATATACTAATTGTCACTTACCTGATTTGAGGCCAAAATTTCTGAGCTTTTGATTGTCTGCTTCTCTGAAAAATTATTCATTTTTTAAAAATTCAATATTTGTTAATTGTCAGAGTACATATTTATTAGGAGCACTGGACTCTTGGGACCAATCAGTAAAAACTCACATTAAATCTAGCCCGGAAGATTTTAATTTGATTGATAGTATTTATATATAAAAGATTTCTGTGAAGCTGAAAACAATCAATAACATATAGGTATCGTAAAAAGCACAATTGTGTGGATTTGAAGGCCATAAAGAACTGGGCTCGACAAATACTAAGGGGACTAGAATACCTCCACAGCCATGAGACACCTATAATTCATAGAGACTTAAAATGCGACAACATATTTATTAATGGAAATAATGGGGAGGTTAAAATTGGAGATCTTGGTCTTGCTACCATGATGCTGCAAGAGAAGGCCCGAAGTGTTTTAGGTTCGATTTATTTATCTTTTTAATGATTAATTAGTTTTTAAGTTTCAAAAATGAACAATACAAATCTTAAGATATGTTGCAGGAACTCCTGAATTTATGGCTCCTGAGCTTTATGAAGAGGAGTATAATGAACTAGTCGACATATACTCTTTTGGCATGTGCATGCTAGAGATGGTAACTCTTGACTATCCATACAGCGAGTGCCACAATGCAGCTCAAATTTACAAACGTGTCACCTCGGTATGGCTTACATCAAAACATAAGAAAACAAGTTATATGTGAGGGTTCTAATTACTTGTTGATAATTTTGTTTCAGGGGGTGAAACCGGCAGCATTGGAAAAGATAACTAATTTACAAGTGCGCCAGTTTATAGAGCAGTGCCTGGTTCCTGCATCAGAGAGAAAGTCAGCTAAAGAACTTCTAAGGGATCCATTTCTCCATTGTAATAACTCACATGAGATGAAACCCAACAAAGTTCCGACTCCATTGCTACCTCCAAAATCACTAAGTGGTATAAGTGCTGAGGAGATCCTCTTGGACCTTGAGGCTGAGTGCAAGTCGGAGCCAATCAGTGAGGATGTCGAAGCAAACAATATCGAGGTGAAGCAACCATATTTGGAGCTTATACGAATCAACGAAGGCAATGAGTTCTTTCTCCAGGGAGTGAGAGAAGATGAGAACACAATCCAATTTCACTTGGATATTAGTGGCTCATATGGTATGTAGTTATTGAACTTTCTATTTGTTTCCTACTTTTGGTATGTGTAGGATTGAGATATGAATATTACTGTGCAAAATTGGGTCATAGAAGCAGGGGAAATGTAAATCCATATACAATAAAACCATCCCAAAGAGAATTATTTACATTCTTTTTTGTTATATTTGTTTAGGGCCTCCAAAGACCGTCGACTTTATGTTCTACTTGGACTCAGACACATCTCTTAGGGTGGCGGATGAGATGGTGGAGCAACTCGAGTTGCCAGATTATGATGTGCTATTTATATCTGAATTCATAGATTATCACATCATGTGCCTTGTGCCTGAGTGGAGGCCCCTCACTGACGAATTTTCTAGTGTTGACAATGGCTCCACCTTGGAAAATGAAATTGCATTTGAAACTGAGTTGATGGGAAGCATGAAAATTGACCTGCTGTCACTAGAAAACAGATCAGATAACCTATCTAACAGATTGAGCTCAAACTCTGCTTTGGTTGATGATGACATCACACGTCCAAAAGAAGCTTGTGAGGAGGCAAAATCCAACTCTGGTAGTTCATCTACACTTGTACAGTTACTTGAGACTTGTGAGGAGACAAAAAATGACTCCGGTAGTTCATCATCATCAATGAATTTATTGGGGAGTAGCGAGGAGCCAAAAACCAACTCATGTGCTTCGCAAACGGTGGAAACTAGCAACGATGCGAAAGATGAACTGGGATTTCTTTTGTTATCTACTGAACCAGTCAGAACATTTGCAGCAGATGTGGATTCTACCGCCATAGAATGCAACTGTGAGAAAGGGGAGAGCAGTGTAATCCCTAATGGGTGTCATGTTGTCGAGGCAATTGGAAAGAAGCTCTTGAATGGGTGCACTCTACAATTAGACGAAGACGATGACGACAGCCTTCAGTCAGAGGTTGATGACATTAAAGAGCACTACAGGCATTTGTTTGAGGAGTTGACGAGAATGCGTGACGTTGCAATTGAGAATGCACGCAAAAGATGGGCGCGTAAAATAGGAAAAAGACCTGCTTGATGCGCATTGTTTCCTTTACTTTTTTCTCTATTGACTATTGATATATTTAATATAATGGTGAATTTGGGTATGGCGACTGCCTTATTTCCTTTAAATGGTAACTGGATACGTTGATCACTGTAATTTTTCTTTAATTAATGGTCATTAAGGAGTATGTCGAACAGTTTATAGAAGTATTACCTTCTTGTTTTTTTATTGTGCCTGAGATAATTATATTTAGGGAAAATTTTTCGCTTTTTATGTTAACGTGATTACCAGTTTATTATTGAATAATACTTTTTCAATTCTTCAATTGAAATATTTGAACTTGGCATCGATCGTATCCAGAAAACCTTCCACCAAGTACATTGCTCTTCTAATCACACAGGCTAATTTTCTTCTAATCACTTGTTTTAAGCCTTCTCAAATGTTTCAGGCATTCAAATTAATTTTAATAAAAGCTCTTTAGTCCCTTTCAATATGTCTAGCCGCCAGATTGAAGCACTGCTGCACTGGTCTGCAACTCACTCTTCAATACAACATCTCAGCCCTGCCTCTCGTCTATCTAGGCCTCCCTTTGACTAGCCGTAGACTGGACAGGCTCGCTTTCCAACCCCTCATCGATAGAATTCAAAGAAAGTTTTCCAGGGCAGGCAGGGTTCTGCTGACGCAAACAGTTCTATCTTCAATTCCAACTTTCTACATCACTGTTTTCAAAATGCCAAAATGGGTTGTTGAAGTCTACACCGAATGGCCCACTAAGGACAGCCCAAAAGCCCACTTCGTAAAAGTATTTACGGAATGATATTGAAAAATCTAGAAGTATATGCATTTTGTAAATTTGTCTAGATAACAAAATGTAAACTGACTTATACATGTCGGTTAGATAATTTTAGAAGTAGTAGTATGTATCTAGGCACATCTATAGCCGACATTACATGAGTATAAATAGGCCATATGACTTGTATATAGTAAGAATCAATGAAAGTGTGTATGAGAGATAGTGTATAATTGTACTCCTTCAAGTTAGTAATAAAAGAGTGTTATAAGAAAACAATCCTCTCAGTTAATTCCATAGCTCCAGATAGATACGAGATAATTACTCAACAATTGGTATCAGAGCCAGATCGGTCAGACGCGGGTATAGAAGGAGTAGCGACGTATTAGTGAAGATCGAAAGAGCATCTTAGACGATGGCTTCAAGTGTTGGCGCAAGCATGGCGCAGTCAATGATTCCGATATTCACTGGAGAGAACTACGACATTTGGAGAATCAAGATGCAGATGTTGCTACGGTCTCAAGGATTATGGAACATTGTAGAGAACGACTACACCGAGCATGCTGAACCGACGGCGCAACAGAAGAAACAGTTGGCGGAAGACACCATGAAGGACGCCAAAGCATTGTTTCTAATCCAGCAAGGTATTGTCGAGAATATATTTTCGCGTATCATTGGCGCGAAGAAGGCGAATGAAGCATGGGACGTTTTGCGAGAGGAGTTTCAAGGATCTGCAAAAACAATTGCGATGAAGTTGCAGACCTTGAGGAAACAATTTCAGAATCTGCAAATGAAGGAGTTGGAGAAGATAAAGGAATACTTCACAAGAGTAATCGAGATTGTCAATCAGATACGGGCATATGGCGAAGGTATGTCAGTTCAAAGAGTTGTCGAAAAGATCTTGATCAGTCTGCCAGAGAAATATGAGCATATCATCGCAGCTATTGAGGAGTCGAAAGATTTATCAACTCTTTCGGTTCAACAACTCATGAGCTCGTTGGAGTCGCATGAAGAAAGAAGGATACAACGAGGGGCGAATTCGAACTCGGCGGAGTTGAACTCGGTTGAAACAGCGCTCCAAACAAGGTTCAAACTCCACCAAGCTCATAGTAAAGAAGATTCAGGTACGCGTAATTCATCTCTATGGTGCGACGAATGCAAGATGTCAAATCATGATACGTCAAGATGCTGGCGGAAGATGCGATGCAACAAGTGCAAAAAGATCGGCCATATAGCTTGGAAATGTAGGTCCAAAAATGTTGATCGAGCAAATTTCGTTGAAGAAGATGACTATGAAGAAAGTATCTTCTATGCGTGCCATTCTGCAATTGAAGAGAGAGACAACATGTGGTTCCTCGATAGCGGTTGCACAAACCACATGACAGGAAATGGTGAAATCTTTAGCGATATCGACACGTCATATACACCAGAGGTACGCATGGGTAATGGTGCTTTAGTTAAAGCAAAAGGAAAGGGAAGTATTGCCATCCAAACTAAGTTGGGCCCGAAATTTATTCGAGACGTACTATATGTACCAGACTTGAAGCAAAATTTGTTAAGTGTGGGGCAGTTAGTTCAAAATGGATATGCGGTTCATTTTGAAAATGGAGGATGCAAAATATTAGATACGAAAAAAAAAATTTTGGTGATAGCAAGGATCTCTATGGAGAGATCTAGAAACTTCCAGTTAAGGTTTAGTTATGCTCCACAACCACCGGTAGAAGAAGAAGCACAATTTGCATTGAGGGCTCAAGTAATCAACAACACCGAAAAAATTGAGAAGATGGCAAGTAATCAAAAGAAGAGCATACATGAAGGGGGAGCTCGAAAAGAATTGAAGTACCACCGAGGCACGAGTAAGATATCTTATCAAAGAAGCATAATGTGCTATAATTGTGGAAGACGAGGACATTATGCACGACAATGTTGGCACAAGAAAGCAACTAAAAACAAAATTTCAAGGATGAGTAGCACAGTGAAACAACAAGAAGTACAATCTAAGTTTAGTCGACGAGACGAGAAGTTCGCTAATAAGAAAGTGTTATACAAGAAGAAGTTCGATGAAGAATCAGTATATCAAGACAAGATCAAGTCAGTGTTGAGGGGGAGTGTTGAAGTCAACACCGAATGGCCCACTAAGGAGAGCCCAAAAGCCCACTTCGTAAAAGTATTTACGGAATGATATTGAAAAATCTAGAAGTATATGCATTATGTAGATTTGTCTAGATAACAAAATGTAAACTGACTTATACATGTCGGTTAGATAATTCTAGAAGTAGTAGTATGTATCTAGGCACAACTATAGCCGACATTACATGAGTATAAATAGGCCATAGGACTTGTATATAGTAAGAATCAATGAAAGTGTGTATGAGAGATAGTGTATAATTGTACTCCTTCAAATTAGTAATAAAAGAGTGTTATAAGAAAACAATCCTCTCAGTTAATCCCATAGCTCCGGATAGATACGAGATAATTACTCAACATGGGTAACCAAAGAGATAGATAAACTCAGGAGCAACTTCATATGGGGGTCAAACAGTTCTGGCAAAACTGCTGTTCATCTCCTATTCTCCTTGCTTGGGATAGAGTTTAATTGCCTAAAAATCACATGGTGGCTTTGGTCTAATCAACTTGCCATTGCATAATCAAGCCTTGTTACTGAGATGGCTTTGGCCGTTTGGCGACTCTTTCATGCACCGACCTCTCAATGGTACCAAATCGCTAGCAGCTTGTATGGAAAGTCAAATCAGAATGTTCCCACAACTGCTTGGATTCAAGAAGGTTCTTTTTTTTGGAGGGATATCATGGCATTGAGATTTCCTTTTCAACTTTCTACAACTTCATTAATTGGCAATGATTCTGGTACCTTATTCTGGTATAACAATTGGGGGGCCAACACAATTTTATTCCATGGTTATGAAGCTGCTGTAGTGCAGCTGGTATGGCACTAGTCTCCTATGAGAGAGACCAGAGTTCGATCCCACTGATGAGTGGAGGAATGATAGAGTGGGTGTGTGGCCTACGGGCATATGTCAAAAAAAAAAAAAAAAAAAAATTTATTCCATGGTTATGACAAACCTCCACCGGCAAACCGCTTCATTACTATCAAAAAAGCAATCCAGTGTTGGAATTTGTTCATGCCCGCACCCCTTACAAGAGAACAATCAAACTGGTACAGTGCGATTTGTCATTTAACACTCAATCAATCACCTGACCAGATAATTTGGAGATGGAATGCACATGGCAATTACACGGCTTCTTCCATCTACAAGCTTTTGGCGACGGCTGGAAAAGTTGCAATCTCTCTCACTTCCTTACGGAAATTTAAAGTGCCTCCTTCAATTAAGCTTTTCTTACTGTTTCTTGCCCATGGAAAGCTGCTAACACAAGATCAACTGCACAAAAGGAACATTCCTTTCCAAGCAGGCTGTGTCCCTTTGCAATCACTCGGCCATTGAATGTGCTTCGCATCTTTTTTTCACATGTCCTTTCTCTGTGCAGTTATGGAACAGGTTGAGGTTACAGGCTTGGACTAGACTCAACCAAAACAACTCTTCCAGGAATTCAGAGATGCTATACATGATTGGATTGTTGCAGAGTCTACGCTGTTTTTCAATAACTGCTGATTTTTCTGTTGTTTTCTTTCTTTTTTTTTTTATTTCTTCTCTACTTGGTAGCCGCTTCCTAGTTGATCAAAAAAAAAAAAAAAAAGTACATTGCTCTTGAGGAGGATGACTCCATAAAAGTTTATTTTATAATTCACAGATGTGAATTTCATATCTCATATTCAAAAGCATCCACCAATTTCAATTTCATATCTCATATTGTAAAAATGATTTGCATTTATTTTTATTGCAAAAAAATAATGATATTTAATATATGTCTAATCATTCATCAAATGATGCGAATTTCCAATGATCTCAAATTGACGATTCCAGAAGCTTCATCGAATGATAAACCTATAAATATACTTTTTTATTTTCCATTTTATTATTTTTTTAATATTTTAGTTAACGTGAAGTATATCTTTCTTCATGAGTACAAGTCTATTATATCTTTCAGTTAACATTTCAGCACAAATACAAGTCTAGTATGGTTTTTTCATGGATACATTTTTTATTTGTTAAAATATATTAATAGATGTGAAATATTGGAAAAAATTGAAAACGGGAAAAAGTATAGAATTTAGTACATTAAATATGAATTTTCATTTTTTTATGTCATATTTAGTTTCTGTGATTTTTTTAAAAAAAATTTCTAATTGTTTCCAATTTTAAATTCAATATAGATCGTGACTCGAGAAATTTATAAGTCAAAACCAGAAAACCCAAATCACGTACAACTGCAACATCAATAACCACACTCTTGATGCAATATTGTTCTTTATAACCAAATCGTTTTCACGTTTTTTATTTTCAAATGAACGATCCGAATCTTTCAATATGTTTTATGTATTAAAAACTAATATGAAACTAGTTTTTAAATATTTTTTTTCAAATTACTATTTTTTTGGTATTTTAGAAAATCATTATTATTGAACGATGATCCATAATTTTTTTTATCGTGAATTTTCTAAAATATCAAAAAATTGTAAAATTTGATTTTTTTTTTATAAGTTTAAAATATGGAAAACATATTGAACGGTTTGGATTGGTTGTTTGGTATTTGAATCGTGAGAACGATCGTATTAGACGGACCCTTCCGTCTAATATATTGGACTCTAGTATTTCTCATAAAAAATAATTTTTGTATACCTCAAGTTTTTTTTTTTTTTTTTCAGAGAACTCAAATATTTGCGGATATCGATCTCAGGGGCTAATATTTGACGCTTGTCTCTTATCGAATGGGATGGGGACAATGTCTAAACTCTTATATTAATTTATTTTGTTGCAAAATGGGTGAAAGTATGTGAGAATGAAAGGAAATGATATTTTTATGTAATTTGAATGTTATTTAAAAACGAAATATCGTCCTATCACTTTTCTTTGTCATGTTTCAAAGATTCTTGTGAAGAAAATAATGATGATCACGATCATCATCAAGACTATAGTCTATTTTTTTTTTTCAGTGTTCATAATCGATTAACGCTATTGTCGTTATTACGATCATTATCATCAATTAATATTATTGAATACTAGTTACTATCAATTTAACATTGTTCTTAATTATTATAGAAACATTTTAAAAATAAACTTAAATTCTCATGCATTAAACACATCATCTAGAAAATTCTATAACACTATTTTTTTTTTATTTTTTCCACGTCACACGTATAAATAACTCAAATTTTCAACAAGTCAATAGCTTTAGACAAACTAGTGTGAAATACTGTTGAGAAAGCATAGTCCTAGTCTCCTAGATGTACATCACTGTTTATTAGACAACCTAAAGGAACCTTCCAGGAAACATCCACAGAGAGAATAAGCGTTCCCACTTGGGTTCTTTATTCCTTATTTTATCAACCATGAACCTAAACGTCATGAATCGCTTGTCCATCTTCGTGGTCCCCACTTTCCTAGAAGAAGCTTCATAAGATATATCTGTTGCGTTTCACATTTTGTCATCTACAGTGGCTATTTTCTAATTTTTTCTATGTTTATTTTTGTTCTAGCCCCTGCTAAAGACCGTTATTAGCAATTTATAGATTTGAAAGAATATAAACATGTAATATTATTTAGTTTCCGAGTCCCAACTTTCTCTTGAATCTTGATGTTTTAAAATAAAAGAATATATATTTTAATTCACAGTTACAAAGATATATGATTCTTATCATGATTGTCGTAGTTATAGATGATAAATATCAGTATAATTAATGCTTTATATTGGCTAAAATTAAATATTAAACTAATATTTATCATCTATAACCGCGACAATCATGATAAGAATTATTTATTTTTGTAACTGTGAAAAATATATTATTCTTATAAATAAAATATTTTACATAATTAATTAATATAAATCAAAGTTAAATTGAAAAAAAAAGTTAATTTCTTATTATTCTGCAAAAAATCTATAAAATGGCAAAGCCGCAAAACGTATTACTCCATAACTTGCGTTTCGCACTATTATATGACATATAGTCTTGTTTATTTAAAAATAAACCTATTAAATTCATTGACATATATCAGTTCATAAATGCGAATATTGCATCAGGTTGACTGAATTTGCAGTCAACTCTTTACAAGAAATTGCGATCAAAATCAGAATTGCACAATCTACAAGGGCTCATATAAAAAAAATGTTCTTTCATAATTAGCAATTATAGCACAAGGACCACGCGAAAGAAGAGACAAAACTCTTAGATGACCAGAGTTGAGACAAGTAAAACCGCACATTCAATCCTTCAACTCCGAACTTGCCATGCACCTACATAGGTAACTGTCAACCAAACCCAACTCCAATCCCAATCCATCTAAGGTAAATCATATACACCAGCCATGGCAGATCAAAGCGTTCCCACACTCACCAGAGGATCATCATCTCAGCCAGATGAGGCAGAAAAAGAGTATGAAGACCTGATGTCGGTGATGGCCGAGAAGCTCGACTCGGACGACTTCATGCAGGAGCTGTCTGCTGGATTCAGGCTATTATCGGACGAACACACCGGGAAGATCACGCCGGCGAGTCTTCTAAGGGGTGCTGCAGCAGCACTGGGACTGCACGGTATGACGGCTGAGGAGGCTGAGGCGATGGTCAAGGAGGGAGACATGGATGGCGACGGTGCCCTTAATGAGTCCGAGTTTTGTGTGCTCATGGTGCGGCTGAGCCCGGGATTGATGGAAGATGCCGAGGCACTATTGGAGAGGGAAATCGATGTCGAGCTCGAGAGAGTTGCGTCTCGTGGTTGATGTAGAGGTTTGATTGATCTGGTTGATGGTTGAATTATCTGAGCATTTTATTTTTATGTTGATCGGATGATCGATGATCGATCAGTAATTTGTAGTTTAATATTTAACTCCGATTATGTATCGATTCTGTGGGGTTTTGTGCGTTAGTGCGTATACCTACAATATTGATTGATTGTTAAATTTGATTATAGTTCGGACGTATAGTTTGGAGAGATTAAAAAGAATTGTAGTTCTGCTATTATTGGGGCTGTTCAGCATGCGCAATTTCTCTTAATTGCTTATCGGTCTCAGAAAGTGTTTCCCCATAATAATAATAAATATTAAAAAGAATTTTGCATCTAATTAACATTTTAATATACAGTTACTAAGAAAACTTGGACAACCATCCTCCTATCTGCTGATAGTCGAAGAACTTTCTTGGATAGTGCTAAGCTGATTAGTCAATTTTAACATTTTCTTGGTTTATTATTTATTTATTTTGTTTTATGCGACTACCAAGCTAGATAGTACATGCATGCCCAGTGATACTGTTCTTCCTTGCTCCTGCACGTTTCCGTTTCGTTCCGTCCGAAACGGAACAGAAGTGGAAGGAAAAGTACTTTCATTTTCAAAAACGGAAACGGAACGGTGAAATGAAAAATTTCAATGTAAAATGAATGTGGAAGTGAAATTTCCGTTCCATTTAACGAAATGGAATGGAAAAGGAATAATTTTTTGTTTCGTATTTTGAAACGGAATGGAAACGGAATGATAGATTTCCGTTCTATCTTAAACGTTTGACAGCCCTGCCTGCACCTAGCAAAAGCCTACAAAGCATATTGATTTTTAATAAAAAAGACGATTATTTTGGCTAATTAAAAGGATATAATCTTGGTTGATGCGCAGATGGAAATTGTAGGCCGACTCGGTAAACATTTAACTACTGACAATGTCAAGTACTTCATTTTCATCAGAGTAATCGTAGCTAAATATTTTCAACAAAAGATCCATCTTTTCAAGTTTTCAACACATTATTGCTTCTGATTCGTAGATCAATGTATTCAACATCAGGTTCAGTTTTTCTTGAACAAATTATTGCTACTGGTTTCCCCCCATTTTAAAGATTAGTCTGCCTAATTACAGTACTCGATTGATCTAGAATTTAAAGCAGATTACTGACTGTTGACCGAGCGACCCCATTTGCGCATTCGCTTTCTAACTTTTAACCAGCTAAATCTTACAACTTTCTAGTTATTTCATCCGCTATGTAATCTTGCCATTTCAAAGCAAGTACATCGCCCAAAGTACATCATGATTTGCGATTCATCATGGCTCCAAATGGCCAATTATAATTGCTACTAATAATAATAAAGAACAAAGATACCTAAATGTTTGAAAGATACGAAATTTAACATCTTCCCATTTTAACTAAATAATCATAATTATAATTAGTTTTTCAAAAGCAATTGATAACGCTGCAACTTATGAACACGAGCAAATTTGACAATAAAAGCATTAAACCGAAATCATAACACAACAGTTTGACGAGCAGAACCACAGTAATAACATTCCAATGACACTACAGGGTCCCTATCACAGAGTCACTAATCTAACAGAAAACAGCAAAAAGTGGAAACAAAGAAGCTAACAACTGACTACCGCCTTTATCTCCCATCCAAGTTGTGCAAAAGGATGCTTTCCTCAAGTCCTAGACCTTCTAATTGGGCTTCGGCTAAATATTCAGTTCCAAAAAAACAAATTACTTTCACATACCAAAAATTTTAAAATAATGATCTGGGGGCTAAAATTAAGCTACTTTTACCTCCTGTAACGACCATAACCAGGACTCCTGTAACCATAGTCGGGACTCCTAGGGCGATCATAGGCTGAGTGCCCACCATAATGGTCATAGACAGGGCTCCTGCGCCTTCCATAATCAGGGCTGGCCCGAGGCCGGCGATAATCTGGGCTCATTGATCGGCGATACGGTTCATCATACTTTCCCCCATAACCACCACCGCCTCTCCTAGGGCTATCGTATCTGTCCCCTGGTTCACCGTCATCTCTGAAAGCATACTCCACTGACACTATTCTGTCAAGCAGTTTGCTGGAAAAGAAAAAGCCATCATAATATGTACAAGAGTGTAATTAAGTAATCATTTTTAACTTATCCATCTGGGTGCATTGATTAATTTTGAAATACATGATGGAACATTGCACCATGAGGCCCCTTCAATGTAACATTGATTAATTCTGGAAGATGCATTATACAATACAAACAAGATGAATACAAACAACTAAAAAAACAGCTATTCAGAAACAGTTGGATATCAAAAAAGCCTCCATAGAAAAAAAAAATTTATATTTAACAAACCTGTTGTGAGTGGCTTCAAGTGCCTTGGTGGCTTCCTCTTGAGTCTCAAACTGAACAAATGCAAAGTTTCTTCTGATTCGCACATTAAGAATCTTCCCATATGGCTCAAAGTGCCTCTCAACATCACGGACCCTCGTGTTAACTGGGTCAAAGTGAATAACAAACAGGGTTTTGGTTGGCTTTGTGTTTGCTGGTGGCTTATCACGGCCAGGCCCTCTTTCTCCTTGCTAAAATGGAACAAAATTAGAACAAGTCATCCATCAAATTTCTACAGGATTTTAAGGGTAGGAAAAAAGAAAAAAATAAAAATAATTACCTTAGACCATTCAACGGTGAGTCTGCGCCTACCGGCGCCAAAAGGCGTGTTATCAAGTGCCCTTATAGCATCATCAGCATCTCGTTCATCAAAAAAGTAGACGAAAGCATACCCTGTAAAAAATTAAATTACATTGCTAGTCAAGATTGATGCAGAAAAGACATGCAGAGCCCAAGAAATGGCAATAAAGAAAGGCCAACAAATACATTGAACTTTTTCACTCTTTTTTAATTGCTAGATAGCAAGAAAAGGTACTGCACCTGCATTTATCAGTAAAGGTCTGGAGAACAATTAAAAGTGAATAGATAGGAGTCTCCACTATGGATCAGTGTAGGTAAAACCAAAGTAAACAAGACGTTTCTGGACATGCTTCACCATTAATTGAGCAAATGTTGGACACAATAGAAGATTGTGATGGCATGGTGGTTTCAGCAGATATGACCAACAGATGGAGCTGTGAACCTTGTTCATCATACTAGTATATCCTGAACATTGCATGGCATAGATGGCAAGTTGGCAATGAATTGTTCTACAGACCCTCATTTGTTACTCAAAATGTATTTCTGCAAGGTGGCATGCTAAGATTTGACTATTGCCTTGAAAACAGCATGGCATGGAAGTTCAAGCATCATGATATGATGGAGAAAGGCAGCACCAATTCATGATGGAAGCATTCTATATTACAATGAGCAGAACAGGAGGTATCTAATGGCATGTGATGTCAATGTCTCACTAGGTATGGCATGATGCTGTTTATTCATGGCATGATTTGAGACTGCACATTGCAAGATGACAAGGGCCCTTTGGTAGACGATGGAAATAGTGGGGGCAAAACTGGAGACCATGAAAATGTAACCAAGGGCAAAAAAGAAAAAGCTGATGTGGCATTGGTTATAGTTCAATCCATGTAAAAGTTGTAAGATAACAGTTGCAGAGCCCTGATTGAGCTCCTTTTACATGGGGTGGTTCCTGCGCCATAGCAAACTTTTAAACATAAACTAGCTTCATAAGTTATATGACTAGGAATGACATTGACATCACTTAACTATCCTGTCAACCTTAAGCCAATCACGCAAGTAAAAAATGATACAGCTTACAAAATTCAAACTCACCAATAATACCGAGTTACCGACCCACAGTTGCAAGAATACAAGTTATGAACCTAAGCCAGAAACAACTTCAACCCATAAGCTAACTAAATTCAACTGAACCAAGCAAAGCAGAAGCCCTGTTCACCCTATCACATGATACAGTGAAACTACCAATGTACACCAAGCAGAAAAAAGAGCCATCTCAAAACCAATTTTTTCAGAAAATGAACCACTAATGATCCAAATTCCCAACCCACCTGAAAGAAAAGAACATGCTTCAACCCAAAACCAAGAAACAAAAACTAGCCATGACCAGAACCACCTCAACAAAACAAAACATAAACCCAAATAAATCCTACAGAAATTAACCGCCAGAACTTGTACCAAGACCCACATGCCCAAAATAGAATATTTTAACCAATCCTAACCTTTCCTCCAACTAGACATGTGTACAAGACTAGCTGAAATTTGACATCGATGCAAATATGCAACAGCCAACACAAGGCATGGATACTATTTTACCCAAGATTGTTTAGCCATCTGGCAATTCCCTGGACACACATTCACATGTACAGATCCAGAGAAAAACAAAATCTAAAGAGATACCTAAAATACATGCAACTACAAGATATGTTCAAAAATAAAACAATCTTAAAAAAACATGCTACACCAATGAATAGATAATTTGCCTTCATCAAGGCAAATAATAACTACAAACCTCTAATTTCTAGAGAAAATGAAGCCAATTAAAAAGAATCGACTTACCAGACTTCATATCGATGCGCTCAATCTTGCCATATCTGGAGAAAGCTCGCTCAATCTCGGAATAGCGAACATCGTAGTCTAAATTCCCACAAAAAACTGGCTTCATCCTTCCTAAACCCTAAAAATCAATCACAATCAATTACAGAAAGGAAGATATATAAATGTCGGCGAATATGAAGGAAAACAACGCCAAAACCCTAACCCTAGAAAACACGCAAACCCACATACCTTAATTTATTTTTTTGTTTCCTTCGGTCGAGGTGAAGAAAGCTGCGAATGAAATAGAGAATCGGCGATGATGGGTTTTATAGAAGAGAAGGGGCTAGATTAGGGGACGCGTGCTTGGGAAGCTAATCGGTCAAGAATATGTCGGAACTTGGAAATAATAAATTGGAGTTGGGCCTACCATAGGCCCATTTAAAGCCCATTTAATACCACATGCTAAAAGCAAGAAAAGAAAGGAAGAAGAAAGGCGCTCTTCTGTCTTCTCAGCATCACAGTACGCTCTCATGGAACAGCAAACAGCGATAACCACCGCTGACGGCGGTGGCGCGGCCGCCACGACAGAGGAAGTGAATCAACTGCGCCAGAAACTGGAGGACTCCATTTCCTCGAGGCGGCAGGCTCAAATGGACCTGATATCCTCTCTCCACCCGCTATACCCCGAGCTAATTCCGTCTCTCGACCTCTCTCTCCGTGTAATCTCCGCCTTCAACCACCGTCCCTTCACTCCTACGCCAACACCGAACCCAAACCCAAAACCCTTCCCCACACGGCCGCTTTCCTTCTCCCCCTCCAATCCCTCTCCCATAAACCCTAACAAGGCGCTTCAGCCGCGCGCTCCGTCCCCTTCTAATTCCACTGATTGTTTATCCATTGTCCGAACAATGGTGGCCGTGTGCCTTCTCGAGTTGGTCCCGTTCACTGAGATCGACTCGGCAGCTATTCTGCGGCGGCTGGAGAATGACCAGTCATCAGTGGGCCCGGCTGAAAGAGCTGCGCTGGCGGAGCTTTCGAATAGGTTAGGAGGATCTTTGCAAGCGCTGGAGATGGCTCTTAGGAGAATTGGGGAGGAGAATGGGAGTATTCAATTCGAGGAGCTCTCAATTGGGGGTGATCGGCCCGTTTTAATGGTTTGGGGCATTGATAGAAGTAAGCTTTTGAAAGAATTACCTGAAACTTCTACGATTAATGGTAACAATGAGGAAAGATTGGATGTGGGTAGCTCAAATTCAGGTCAGAATACTAGTGTAACCGGAGTTGGAATGACACCAAAGCAATCACAGAGTGAAATATGGATGGGATCTCAAACCCCACATATGATGTCTCCAATGTTCCCGGGTATGAACCCGAGGAGTAGCCCCAGGGTACCCGGGTTGATGGGCATGCCTCCAACGGTGGGTCTGACTCCACTTTCAAGACCGATTGTTGGGCCGGGTGGGACAAATAGTGGAGGCTCCAATAAGCAGAGAACTGAAGAAGATGATCTGAAGGATCTTGAAATGCTTCTAAATAAGAAAACTTACAAGGAGAAGCAGCAAAGTAAAACGGGAGAGGAGCTTTTGGACCTCATTCACCGACCAACTGCCAAAGAGACTGCAGTTGCTGCTAAGGTTTGATCCTGAGGTGTTTTCTTTTCAAATTAACTCATTGAAAGATCTTTGCATTTTTTTTTTTTTTTGGGTCTATTTAAAGGTTTGTTGCAGTGGACTAATTTTGCATTTACCTATTTGTGCAGTTTAAGACCAAGGGTGGTTCACAGCTCAAGGAATACTGCTCTAATCTGACTAAGGAGGATTGCCGGCGCCAAAGTGGTTCTTTTGTTGCATGTGACAAGGCTAGTATCAAACAATATTATACTAGAAACTTGTTCTACTGAATTCAGCAATCATTGAGTTAGTTATAGACTTATAGTATATGTTTGGCTATGCTAAACTAGTTATGCTAGCAAAAAAATTTAATTAGATACTAGTTTAATAACCAAGCGCAAAATTAACATAAGTACTTTTACCTTTTGAACAGGTGCATTTTCGACGGATCATTGCTCCTCACACTGATACAAACTTAGGTGATTGCTCTTTTCTGGATACCTGCCGACATACAAAGGTTAAGCTCATTTCTTACCATTGTTTTACAGTAACTTCTTACATTTTCTATAATTAAATAATAAATCCAAACACTTTCTAGACATGCAAGTATGTACACTATGAGCTTGACCAGACACCTGACATAGCTCCAATGATAATGGGCTCTGGCAATCTTGCGCCTCCTAGGCCATTGAAGCAACAACGTGCTGAGTATTGCTCAGAAGTCGAGCTTGGGGAACCCCAGTGGATAAACTGTGACATCAGAAGTTTTCGGATGGACATATTGGGTCAGTTTGGGGTTATCATGGCAGACCCACCATGGGACATCCACATGGAATTACCTTATGGGACCATGGCTGACGATGAGATGAGAAACCTCAATGTGCCGGCTTTACAAACTGATGGTCTGATTTTTCTTTGGGTCACTGGCCGTGCTATGGAGCTTGGTCGTGAGTGGTGAGTATAACAATTTACATCGATGATATAGATGTCATTTTCATTCTTAAACTTAAAATATGTTTTTGTTCCAGTTTGGAGTTGTGGGGATACAAACGAGTAGAGGAAATCATCTGGGTGAAGACAAACCAGCTACAGCGCATCATTCGGACAGGTCGGACGGGTCACTGGCTAAACCACAGCAAAGAGCACTGCCTTGTAGGGATAAAGGGCAATCCTGAGGTGAATAGGAATATTGACACTGATGTCATTGTGGCTGAAGTTCGTGAAACAAGCAGAAAACCTGACGAGGTATTTTAAAGTTTTTAATGAATTAAATAAGAAATTATACTCATGTATTTTGGATGGGTGAGGAATAGTCGCTACCTGGTTTAGCAACTGTTCTAAAGCTCGGATTTATTTGTCAACTTAGAATAGCTGATAACGTTGTTTCGCTAATTTGTCTAAAAGTCGAGCAAAGTGCTTCATGCTATTCTTACTCTTCATCCTAACTTATTCAGAGTAAATCTGCCTAAAGTTATTTTCTATTTATAATTTCAGATGTACCCGTTGCTGGAGAGGATAAGCCCAAGGACAAGAAAGCTAGAATTGTTTGCTAGGATGCACAACACACAAGCAGGGTACGTGTACTTTTTTCGTTTGTGCTTTTTTTTTTCCTCTTAAAATTACTTATTCTCTGACATTTTTTTTTGCAGGTGGCTCTCTCTCGGCAATCAGTTAAATGGTGTAAGATTAGTAGATGAAGGTCTGAGGGCCAGGTTTAAAGCTGCATATCCAGATGTAGAGGTTCAGCCCTCGTCGCCTCCTAGAGTAAGTGCTCCTATGGATGTTGACCCACCAACCTCATCAGTTTTTGTTGCATCTGAAGCGAAGCCCATGGTGACTGGAGCTTAAGGACTAGCACTTGTGGGATATTTTCTTACTGTCCTAGATTTTGTAACTTAGGAAGTTGGCACATTAACTTGTGTTTTCTTTTTTCCCATTTTTTGTATTTCTTTTGTTTCCTGTTGTTGTGTAGTGCACTATAGCTCCGGAATCAATATATTAGTTTTATTTAATAATATTTTGGTATAGCGGAGTTGGCAGTGATGCTAATTAAGAGTAATTGAGAAGAAATTGTAGTAGTAAAGAGATGTAGAAGGGTTGAAGAGGAGAGAGAAAGATTTTGGAATTTTCATTAATTTCTGCTTAAAAACGTTATTACAGCCCTTCACCTATTTATTAGTGGAATATTTAACTAATTACACATTTACACTCAATTTTATCCTAATAAAATCAGTAATCAGTAGAAACAATTAATCTGCGTAACAATCTCAACAGAAACAGTTTTCTCGAATTCTGCTCGAGCTATGGGTCTCGCATCGCATGTCATAACACCTGCGGGCTAAGAAGAGTCGGCCCGTTTAGCCACTTCCTGGGCCCGACTGTGCAGAGCCATTCATCATTTGATTCATTTTAAATCCAGGAATTATAAGTGTCATCGACAAATATACCATCCCAGTCATCGCTAAATACAAAGTGAATATATACAGCAAATAAGGTGAACATATAGATGATCTAAGTGAACACTTACAAACAAATAAGTATTCTCATTACTTGTTCAGAGTTTACATACATATTCAACTTATTTTCATTTAACTTATTTGTTTGTATATGTTCACTTAGATCGTCTTTATATTCATTTTGTTTGTTGTATATATTCACTTTATATTTAACGATGACAGGGATGATAAAACTGCAGATGACACTAATCAATTTCCTTTTAAATCGCCAGCCCGGGTCAGCACGACAGCACCCTTCGTCTCTTGTCTCAACTAAATCAATTCAACGCCAACAGGCAACAGCTAACACCAATTGCTCACCTCGAGCATTTGACGACCTTCCCATGAAAAATTCCTTGTCCTTGAACAAATTTAAATTAATTCGACGAGCTCTTAAACTTAAAGAACAATAACTATATAATTTGGATAGTTTACCTTTAAATAATGCAAATGGTGAATTTAAAACAATTAATTCATGACAAAAAAAGTTACATAAATTATGCGAATAATTAAGATATAAATAAATATACTACATAAAATTACAAAATTTACAGATCCACTAAATTATTCATAAAACACCGGTTTATCAATGTCAAAAATGATACAGTACTAAATAGTGCTTTGTATATACGAACTAAATAACCCATGAGTATCAAAAGAAACCAAAAATGATACAGTATATAAATAAAGGTGTTTACGGGAAGGAATTTACTAAGCCAATTCTAAGCGCAATTTCTTCACAGTTAATGTTTTTAATCTGTAAAAATTATATAGATATTGTTATTAAGTTTAAGAGCTCGCCGGATTATTTTAAATTTGTTCAAAAATTGCCATAACACACTTTGAGGCATTGTGATAACGTTTATTTTGGAAAATTATATGACCCATAACTATCTATATTGATGCCTACAATCGGCCTATTTTCCCAATTAATTCAAAAATGATAAAAAAAAACTAATCACACAACTGTGTGAAAAAATCACACAATTTGTGTGAATGATCACATCGTAACCATCATCATGAATCAGATTGTATTATATATTAAAAAAAAAATCTTCTATTGGAACTTACTTTTGGGACTTTGAAGCTTCATATTGTTGGGACATAAAAGAATACAAACAAATTTACTATTTGGGACATTGGAGATAACCGAAAAGGATTATATGAATATAGATATTAAGTGGAAAAAAAGGAACAAACAAAAGTTTTATTCCAGATATATATAACAGGTTTGTATTATGAATTCATGCAGAGACTTATTGATCATCCTCTGTACACTACATGATATCATAAATTAAAGTGGTAGCATGCATACCATCATAAATTAAGGCACACCAATAATTGAGCAAAAATTTGATTAAGGAAGCAGTGTAACTGTACATGTGGTATTTATCTGACTTGAAACTTATCTTATTTCGATTATTCCACAAAATTCATAATATTGCTCCACAACATATAAGAAAAACACCTAATAGAGATCTATGCAAAGAATTGTTATATTTCAGTAAATTTTCAAGAGAATAAGGTTCAACATTACAACCAAACTGTTTAGATTAATCTATTAGTAGCACATCTTAAAATAAGTGCAAAATGAACAAATAAAATAGAAAATAGATTTAACAAAGTCCAGGAATCCGCACCTGATGAGTAAGACACTTACACAATCTCTAATCTTTCGGTACTTCGTCACTTGAACCTAATCAAGAAAATCAAAGCCATCTCTATTATGATATTTCATTAATAAATGTGTATACCAATAGTTTTAATAGTTACTGTTGTATGTCAAACTCCAACTTTCTTTTTTCTTTCTTTTCAAACAGGATAATGAAACTATGCAAATATTCTAGAAAAATTTTGAAAAGTTTTGGTCCAACTTACCACAAGGAGTTTCTGAGGTATTTGTTGCATGTTACTGATATGGTTGGTGCTTAAACTATATTGTTCGCATTAGATATTGTTTGATTTAATAAAAAGTTTGTCATAGATTTGCTACTGGATGTACAACACCACCGGCACGGGATTTCATGAGTTGCATCCAAGATTTACAATTAAAAGGTCAATATTCAAACATTATAAAAGATATGTAAGACCATAATGTGTTTGTTAAACTAATGACCATATATAAACAGGGTTGACTTGGGAAATAGCAATGAGATCAACAATAATATTCCTATCTCATTGACTTGTTTAAATGAATTCAGACTTCCTCCATATAAGAAGCAAGTATTTGTATTATATAACGTAGTATTCCACAATGAAATATAACTGATTTACTTTTTTCCAACAGCGAGGAAATTCTGAAAGCCAAATTTCTGTTAGCAATTGATGAATTCATTAATTTTAAATTACAGTGACAAATGTTTGCATTTTAATAGTTTTTTGATATAATTTATTTTTCCTAATACAAAAATTCAATTCCTAATATGAATATTATAACTAATGGGGGAGCTGAATATTTTTTTTTATTAAATGAAATTATGTCTTTGAATGACATAGGTAAAATTTCATGTTCTTGTTGGGAATGGCCGAACTTATTTCCTTTTGGCATGAGACTGTATTGTATTTCCTTTACAATTTGTGTGCTAAGCAAACTTGATTAAGCGACACACACATACAAGAAGGGAACCTTTCTTTACTAATTGATAGGTTCCACACTAACACTCACCTCACCTTTGCTTTTGATATGAATTTATGAAACTAGGATACTAAGAGCTTTTATAATTCAGTTCGCTTATCAATTCACATCGTCGGAGCTGGGGGAGGTTTACACATATAGTGCTTATTATATTTGGGAGACAAGATACAAAACAAAGATTAAGGATTTCAAGAGCCTTTGTTTCATAATAGAATTCTAATTAAAAAAACCCATAATAAAAAAGGTTGGACTAAGGATAAATGTTGTCTTAACTGTGTCTAGTACAACTTGGCTGGTATAAAATGTTTGTTAAAGATATGAATGTTTCTAAAGTTCAATGGGTTTCAGTGGTCTTTCGGACCGGGTTTCAGTGGGTTCTACTTCAAGTCAGATTTTGTTATGTTTAAATGAAGGTAATCCTTTTTTTCATTTTGAGATGTGTTTTAGATCTATTGTTTCTAGGTCGAGAAAAGTATGTTAGTAAAACTAAAATGAGGGGTCTACCGACATCATTTATTTTTCACAAAAGTTAAGCGCATTTGTTTTGCTTATATTTTGCGCATGGCATGTTTCTATTGGGTGATAATCGGTTTCCAGAATAGAAGTAAACTGAAATGAAGTTATTAAGACCTACACAGTTTGTTTCTGTAAAATTGAAGACCACATTTTGTTTATGTAAAACTATAGAAATAACGCTCTCATTAAAAGGAAGCAGGCTTGGTTGCCTCTAAATTCTGCTGCATACAACCATACAATAAACCAAACTCAAGTGAAACAAACTCAAGTCCGACCCCGCCTGGCCCCAACACTCAACCAAACGACTCGACTGAGTCGAGTAAGGGGCCGTACACGTGGCGTCCTCCGATTGGAGCAGCACCTTACCGTTAAAGGAAAAAGTAAAAAAAGGAGAAAAGGAGGGAGAGGGAGCAGTTGCCTGTCCGAGTAACAGTTCTCTCCGACGAAGGCAAACGCTACGCCGCCAACTCCGATTACCCCAGCTTCAGCCAACCTCACCACTCGACAAACGACGCTCTCACGAGCCCAGTGAGATCAAACACAACTGGGATTGATTGAGAGACGGCTCCAATTAGAAGAAGGAGTTCACCGTCTGTGAGAAGAGAGATGAAATTGAAGTACACCAGAGGTTAAATCATGCAATCAAATAGTAATGTAGTTTATAGGGGAGATGAATTACATACCTAAGCAATCAATTTCACTGCCGAGCGCTTGTGAAGATGAGTGAGTCACGACAGACACGAGCAAAAATGGCGGCAATGTTCAAATGGAGAAGAAAGGTTTTGTGTATGACTTAAACATGATGAATGCACTTAACCTCGACCAGGGAACATGTTCAGATGAAATGTGAGCTCTCTAATGCAACAACAGTCAAATTTCCCCACAACTGGATGTCTCTAGTGAAAAGGAGGGAAAATGACAAGGCTAAATGGTACAATGGAGAGATGAACAGTACTATATCGCAGCCTACCACCTGAAAAGAAACTTCTAGTCTGGTCCCAAAAGCACAAAAGCTTTGGTAAGGTCACAGTAGAGGTACCACACGTCTTTTGATTCCAGCCATCTGATGAGGAGGGAATTTGAATCAATGGCTATGATCAAACGATGCCTCGTGTGAAAGAAGATGCCACATGAGCAAATGCAGATGGGGAACATAAAAGCAAACCATACAATCACTGATAAATGGTTTTCATACCTAGTAATTCAACCATTTATAGGTCTTAATTTCTTGATTTTATGTGCTTTTTCTAATGTTTAATTGTTAATTTAGGGTAGAAGCTAGGTACTGCCATGGTTGCTTCATTTTGTATAGGATCTACGCGATGTGGCTACTCGACTCGACATTTGGAGCGATTTCAGACTAGACCTGCGACCCACAGATCTCGCCAGCGACCCACAGGGAGGCAGCGGGTAGCAGATGTTGACTGGCGATATAGGAGATTTCAGCGGGTCGCTAGACGCAGCAGCGGGCCGCTGGAAGATGTTAACCGACAGACAAAAATAGCCAGCCAGATTTGCTATCTCCTCCATAACTGTTTATGCCAAATTTAGAGCCTCTACTTGCACGACCTCCACCTTTAGAGAACCGCCAATGCATGTTATATAAGGAGAAAGCGTTGAAGACAGAGGGGTCGGAAATTAGAGGAGTTATTCTGGGCGAAAGGAGAACGATTCTGCACAGGTCTAGCGGGTCGCCAGAGACATCTGCGGGCCGCTGTCGAGTAGCAGAAGACAGAAAGAAAGGGATCGAGTTGCTTTTCTGTTGTAACTTTATTTCTTTCTTATGTTTTCTTTTCTCTTTGATACTTGGATGTTTTGTTTGATGTCTGATCGCGAGTAGATACCTTTTTAGGGGCCATGGCAGTGAACCTTTAAGTTTATGAATTGATATTGTTATTTAGTTGATTTCTTAGTTGCATGTTGTGTTTTATTTCCTTTCTTCAATTGTTTATCTGATTGAAATTGAATTGCTTAGGTTAGTTTGCTCGTATCCATCAAGTATAGGCCTTGCTTGAATAGTTAGATAGTTAAGTCCAAACTTCTCTAAGAATTTATTATCAATTGTGTCAACTTGAAGGTTTATAATCGAAAGATTGAACCAAGACTAACTAACGAGAGTTATAAGTCTTTTCTAATAGCGCAAGCTTAAGAATTCATAAGTTAGAAAGGTATAAACCCGTAGAAACTAGATCACGAAACGAAAGTTGAAGTTTAGATCCACTTGATAGATTTGAAGTTAGTTGAATTGAACCCCCAGACCTAAAACGAGAGTTTGATCTGTAGCACTTCAACAATAACCCAACTCTATACACAAAGCAACATTTAAATCAACCAAGTAATAGTCTCAGCTTGACACCAGCGGGCCGCTGAGTGAACCAACGAGGTGGTCTATGCCCGCCAAGTAGCCAACGACCAGCTGATCTGTCAAGTGACCTGAGTCCACTTCAGCGGGCCGCTACGAAAGCCAGCGGACCGCTGGGACTGGAATAAACTGAAAGAATTAGCATGCCTTAAGCCCCTAACTTCTAATTAGCCAATTAATCCATTTTTATTGCATTCTGTTTTATTTAATATTGATTTAATTTAGTTGTTAATCTCGAAACCAAACTCAATAATCCTGCAAACCTCTAGTTTAGTAGATTAAGTAAAATTGAAACTTGGTTATCAAACATCCGTCCTTGTGGTTCGACCCCTAAATACTTAGATGACTATCGTACGCTTGCGATACAAATTTGAGTAAAATAGGGTATAATTATAAAGCTAGAAATTCCACATCAATCACATCCAACCATCCATGCATCTCAATTGATCAAAAAGAAGGATGGATGTTCAAGCCAGCTATGCCATCTCAATACAAATACAATTAGAGTTGCACAGCACCAAGAGCCATCTCAAGGCAATAAAGGGGCATGGGAGTGACACATATCATTCTCATATGACAAAAGACAAAGGATTGAGGCGCCAAAATAGATCATAGTTGCAAAATTGGGAAAGTATACCAGTCTTACCCCTGGCTTGTCCTAGAAGAGCATCACAATGAGACATCATCAAGCCATATAGCAATCAAAGATCCAATACATCCCAGGAACAAGTGTTTGCTAGTATAAATGCATTGGTGTTGTTAAATAAAAGGCCTCAGATTAAAATTGACAAAACTGTCAAGTGTGTCTCATCATTGGCCAAAGGGACAAATAAATTAGAACTGAATTGTGAACATAACACAATTAAAATCTCAAATGCTGCAAGCACTTAACAAAGCCAAGTGTGAGCACAAGTGTCAAAATTGACAAAATGATAACTCAAACACTGAATAATAAAATCAACATGCCACAGTGATTCACATAACATGACTAATGCATAATTGAGTTCAAGATAGAACTCAATCATCAATTGACCACAAAAATCAAGTCATACCAACTGGCCATAGGGTCTGAGTGTGAGTCCAAATGTCAACAAATGACAAGTGACATCTCAAACCACTCAAGCACTATGTCACCAACCTGCCACAATGGATCAAACAAAGCATCTATAAGGCGCCAAATCATGTTAAATCAACATAAAACCCTACCAAAACCTGCACTGGAGATTAGCAAACCCCTCTGGAATGTACCAAAGCCTCGACTGAGGCACAACATCCAACAGCTAGAGCAAAGGAGATCACAGCTAAGGCCACACAGCCAACAGCCAAGGAGAGAGCCACTCAATTGTGACACCTGTCGAAGTGCACAAGAGCACCACCTCCTAAGCGCCAAGATAAGCATTACCATGCCACAAAGGAGCCACCAAACAACCAACATGCATGACAATCAACCAAGTATTGACAAGTTAGCAACCATATGGAGTAACCTGCAAAGAGGCAACACCAAATCATTAAACCAAACCCTGTGAAGGATAAGAAGGGAAATGGAAGACAAATTGAACCATTGGAATAGCCTCAAACCATGCAATTCCACTGGAGATACCCCAAGTAACCCAGAAATCCCTCAAATACACCTCTGACAAGCCACAGAATGCAGCTGGCGCCAAGCAAACCCCATCCCCAAGTTTGATACCAAGTAAAAAAGAGTATAAAACTCATGCTTATCCTCTCCCAAGCCTAGGTGGAACATACCCTACCAGTCACAGACCAAGTGCCAAGCCAGTAAAAGGAAGTAAGCTCCAATACCCCATATACACTACCCCAAATGCAGACGCCACATGTCAAGAGACCAATGGCCAGCCAAGGAGATGGTGAAATGAAGTAAAACATATTATGTGAAGACAGCATCAAAATTGAGGCGGCAAGAAGCAAGATAGCATCTCAGCTTCATCCAAAGATCATCAAGGCTCAAAAATATGAGGAAATGCCACATGGCACATGAAGCCTGGAGGAAACCCTAGTCCAATGCCTATATAAGGAGCCGAAGATGATGGAATTCAGGCCCCCCCCCTCCATTTTCTGAAATTTTGAAGTGTTAGGATAGTTTTCATTTCTCAAAAAATTATAAAAAAGAAAAAAAGGTAATGCACATGTAAAAATTATGTTTTTCATGAAATAAAGGGGGCCAAAAATAAGGTTTCTTATGTTTTATTTCTTCTTCTCCTCCTCAACTCCTTCTTTTCTTTGTTTTCTTTGAAACCAGCCTGGTATTAGCTTGGTATGGTATAAATGCCTGGTATTTGGAATGGTTTAAGCTTGGTATTTGGCTTCAAAATAACTCCAGCCTGGTATTTGACTGTGTAATGATTCTCTCGTGATGAGCTTATGGTGTGAATAAGGCACATGGATTTCTAGCCTTTGTGTAGGGTCTGTATGCCATCCCTCAGAAATCAATGGTGTGTAAGTTCCTAGCCAGTGTGCAGGGCTTGCATACCACCAATAAATTGAATAAAAGTGCTCAACATCATGTTTTCAAAACTGCATCATGGTTTCAAAGAAAAGCATATATAATACTTGTTCATGGTCAAGCATGGTGAGTCCAATTTCAAAACAAAAAAGTGCTTTCAACATCTGTGCATGATTTCTTTTGTCATGTGCAATGCATACCAAAAAGGCTTTAAAATCAAGCATTTCCAGTATCTGTTCATGTTCATGTGTGTTGAGTCCAGTGTATACATGTTAGATTAGGTCATGTCTGAGTCTAAACTAGCATGGTAAGTCCACAAGTTGTATAATGTAAGCCATGGTCACATCCAGTCCTTCTATAAACAAATTAATAAAAGCTCAGGGACTAAAATAAATTTTCATAGTGTCCGGTGCATCAACCTGGTTAAGCCAAAATCTTGCCACAAGGTCATAAACCAAGTTTAAATCATAAATAGTCCAGGGACCAAAAGATAAAAGTCTTAGGATAAATAAAATGGATAGGCTAAGGTAAACACAACCTCATATGCATTAAGTGTTGATTTGTTCAATTGGTCTATAAAATATTTCATGGCATATCATAGCATGGCACCATAAATGTGTTAATTTCAAAATGTTCAATAGGCAATGCTCTCAGTCAAGAGATAGCCTATACATAAAAATATTTGCATCATGGTCAGACTGGTTATGCTCTCAGTCAGGGTTTATGTCACTCAATGCATGCATGCATACATGTTTTTTTCTAAATAAAAAATCAAACAGGCACTGTCCCTCAGTCCAGGGATGGTTCCATTTACATGCATAAACAAGTTGTTTGCATCATGATAAAATAAGTGTTGCTTTCAGTTTAGAGTTCATTTAACTCATGCATGTGTTGCTTTTAAAATCAAAACCAAATAAATGTTGCTCTCAGTCCAGAGCCATTCATACCATTCATACTTTAAGTTGTATTAATGTATTTAAAAAAATCAATGAAGGTTACCTCATGACATGTTCAATGTGCATAATCTGTATAGTCTAGATCATCATATAGGATCTGGTCAATGTGCTGCATTCATGTGTCTTCAAAACAAAAATTCCCCTTTTACACAGCATGACAAATGCATCTAAAGTCAAAGCTCTTTCCCTGCATAAACAAAATGCATGCATATTAAATCAAATAATTAAACAAATAAGACTTAAATTCTGAAGGAATTATTCACACCGTGAAGCTCAGTCATGAGAGAGCCATTACACGGCCAATGGTTACCAAAATCAATCAGACATTCAGACTAGTCATGAACTAAACCATGAGTAATGGTGAACCAAACCAAGTCACAAACCAAGCCTTGGTCTCACATATAATTGAGTCAAAATGCTGACTCAGTACTGACTGATAGCTCGTGGTCAGTGCTCAATTAAGCCTAATTCAACTCAAAATTGAGCAAAGAGATGGTACCAAAACTCAACCGGTCCGCACAAAACATAAATCAAATTGAAAAGAAAGGAAAGGTTACCTCAGCAATTGAAACCTCCAGGGAACTCTCCAAAGACATATAACTCTTAGGGACCCACAATCACGGCTCAATTTCGCCGGAAACCACCCAATTAAAACCACCTCCGACACTCAAGTGAAAAGGGAGAAACGAAATCATGGAATTGGGTATCAATTGAACCAAAGGAGTAGTAGGAGAGTAAGATAAGACTGTCCAACACTCGAAAACCACCTCAATTAGTAAGACAACCACATCCATCACCTCAATTTCCCTGCTGAAACCTCAGTCCTAGTCGATAGTTCGACGAAGGAGAAAGGGAGAAAGGAGAAAGGAGAAAGGAAAAAAGGAAAGTAAAAGAAAAGGAAAATAGTCCATGGGCACAAATCTTGACGCCCCAGGGACGAACAAATTTCACCTCCAACGGATTAAAACCAACAAGCCAAATGTACTCGGTGCACCAAAGCCATGTAACTGAAACGTGGGTCCCACCCAGCGATTTAAAAACCCAGCGCAAATCCAAAACCTCAGTGCCACGAAAGATCCTCTGTGGCGTCTGCCTCCAGCCAATTAGAGAGTTTCGAAAACATTAAAATTTCAAAAATGCATAGAAAATGATAGGAATGTCAGAAAATTGCAAATAAAATATCAAAATGTTCAGAAAATTATGAAGAATATTTTGGTGTCATTTTTTAGCCCACATCCAAAACATAAAAATATGTGAGTCTAAAACATCAAAATTATCATTTTTAAAAATATAAAAATGGTAAAATAAAAAATAAAATTATATTTCTACAAAACGCATGAACATTTATGTTTTGGACAGCTGGTACATGTGAACATTTATGTTCTGGGTAGCAGGTACACATGAGACTCGATAGCCGAGACTACCGATACCTTCCAAGTCCGAAACCAAAACCAAACTCCGAACTAAATCCAAAACAACTATGCTCATAGCCCTAGAAAATTCAGACCCAAACAAAACCTAGGCCTATATTCCTAGAAAATCAAACTCCAAAACCAAAATACAAAATCCAGACCCATGTACCTGGAAAACTCAAATCCCAGAAACCCGTTCCCCACATATGGAACGTCTCATACTGAAGGTCCCCACATAGAAATTCAAAATGGAACCTCACAGTCCAAAACCTAAATTTTTTCAAGACCTAATCCCAAAATCAATCCCAAAAGCTCTCAAGTGATTGACCTCTAAATCTTGCACAAGAAGGATGATTGAAAGTTCATAAAATCTGATAAGTCTCACTTAAGTTCGAAACTTGAGTTGCAACTCAGCGTTACCAGAATCAAGAATCCACTTTTATGGCACTGGATCGTAAACGTCTCACTTGAAGTGTAAGCCTGACCTTTCACTGGAAAGTTCACAACTTAAAAGTCCAACTTACGGCATTTAAAACTGAGGAAATCAAACTTAAGTGTAAAATTCAAGAAAGTCAATCCAAAATAAAGCCTTAAGAAAAACAAAGGATATTAGTCTTGAACTAAACAAATGTGACTACTGAAAGTCCAACCTTCGTTCACTTCGAGACGGCATAGTGCTTAGTCAGTGGAAGGAGCATGTTTTGTTATTCTTGTCTGAGGATGGCATAGCACTTTATTCCAGATGACTTGAATGAAACTCCGAGATATCTCTAACGTATCAAAACGGTTGAAAATTGACCTAGATCGCCTATATGTCTAGTGTCGAACTCAAAATCTCAAAACATTCTTTCGAGACGGCATAGCGCCTAGTCAGTGGGAAGAACAACCTCTCCAGTTCTTGTTGAGATAAGACATAGCGCATCTATATGTTGCGGCTTTTTCGTCATTATTCTCCTCGAAGGAATTTCTCGAAGAACAATGGGAACATAGCCTTAGATTCACCTCCCTTAAGGTTCGATCTCTATAGCGGGTATCTCTCGAAACAAGAGAATCCTAACAAGAGTCGCTTCTTAAAAAAGTTTCTTGATTTATCGGGTCCTTTCTTTCCAATAGGCGCAAGCCCCTATTGTTAATTATCCCGTAGTTGCCTACGAGAACCTCTGATTAAGGGACATGAAAGGTATTGATGTAATGGGCTAAGAAAAGAGACTTACAGAGTGCTATTATTTGTCTTAAGGAGGACTTAATTGATGGTACCAAACCTAGTTGACGCGACCCAATTAAGGATCGACAAAGGACTTTTGGCTTAAAGGCTGGTTTTCGTTTGAAAAGAGAAACTCTTGATATGGAGTCGTTTGGGGGCCACTTGATAATTTAAGTCATCCGAGGTTGATCTCAACCCCAGCGAGGGACTTTTCCTCAAACGAAGAGGTTTTGGCTTTGACTTTGGGTTTCGTATTTTAACTTTTAATTTTCTGAGGTTTCACTTTGGATATTGATAATTTTTATTCACTTTGACTTTTTGCGCTTTTGACTTTTATAAATTTCTTATTTATTTTTTTTAGTTCGAAAATATTTAACCTTGAATATATTTGACTTTAGAAGATATCGTTCTTGAAATTATTTGTTCTTCTGAAAATATTTGTAATCGAGAATACTTAACTTTTGAAAATATCATATTTGAAATTTTTATCTCAAAATACTTAGTTTTAGTTTTAGAAATTTTATAAATGAGTTTACTAATTTTCTAAGATTTATAAAATCCATTTATTATAGTAAAAATATTTCAAAAATACAAAAGGCCAATACTTTGACATAATTTCATATCAAAGTATCAGTGAAGTCGATTTATTTAGATTTTTAGAATTTTATACATGTGTCGTTTATATTTTTAGGCATTTCCTATTATTTTTAATAATTTTCTAATGTTTCTGTCCGATTGTCTTTTTCCTATTGGGCCACGTCATAGGCTTCAGCTGAGGTGGCAAATAAATTCAATTTCTGGGGATTAGCGCTGGGATTGGGCCAAGCCGAGCTGGATATCTGACTCGGCCCTCTTCTCAAGGCATTTGAGTCCGAATCGAGTCCAACCCTAGTTTCCGCTTAATTACTCGACCCTTGTTATAATTCTTGATACTATCCGTAAAAAGCCCTTCGCAGGCCCTTGGTTATGCTCGAGCTCGAGCTTGTTCAGCAAAGGCTACAAAGCTTCTTAAGAAAGCCTGTTCGAGCCCAGAGTAAGCGAATGGTTAAATATGACTATACGACTATACGAGTGCAGAGTACTCATATTTCATTATAATATCTGAATAGTACCAAGGCAATCTTTTTATGTATTTATTATAATTTCTTTGGTTTGATTCAATATTTGAAATATAAATCCAATGACAATTTGTAATAAATGAATATCGGTATCATTGGAACTTTTTCGCTAGTTTCATCTGCTACATATTTTTGGTACTTAAAAAGGAAAAAAAATATAATTTTGCATATTATGAACAAATTTGTCCTTTTACAGTATCAAATTAATTACTACAAAAAGACTCACCTTATGACAGTTAACAAATAATATAGTCATGTTTTTTCAATCCGTTTTCATTAGAATTATGTTTTGAATTCAACAATTGCATATTCTGTACAATTAATACCATTAAAGAACATTTAGAAGCAGGCTCATAAATTTAAAAATATTTGTTAGAAAACTGAAAAAAAAGGCACATTAATTACCAGCATAACAAAAACCATTGGTTCAATCATTTCTATCAAACTTAAACATAAGCTAAAAGAACAATCCATAAGCTCTACATCCGAAAAGTACATTAGAATTTAGAAATAACATAGAAAAATATCAAATTAACACAAACATAGCTGAAAGAAACATTTCCTAAAACCTAATGATATATTGGACACGCCAAGTTGTTAATCATGTGACGAACCTCCCTTTTTAACCAATTGCCCCTGCAAAAGAAAAATATCACCAAATCTTAACATGAAACAAGCAATCCATTCAAATCGAAATAGAAAATACATCATTCCAAATCTTTGTCAAACTAGTATATGCATCTTATGCGTAAAAGGTCCAGAACATAAACAAAAACACCAAAAAAAATGTAAACTAAAATATTACTAGTGGGCATCTAATGTATAAAAAGCATGTTTCTAAAAGGAGATCAACTACTGGCATGTCATGTACTTACCACATTTTCTACTCTAGAAAATGTTATATACTGGTAGATTGTAGTTAAAGATGTGCATTCTTGCGTTATACTGACTAAAGTTTTATTTGAAAAGGCCCGAGAAAATTAGTTGTTCATGGTTTTCTTCCCTTAAGCTAGACTTGTTGTAAAATTACTATCCCCTCTCGTGCTTCTAAACTTTTTTAAGAAATTAGGTATATGTAGATACTTCAGGCATTCGGCAAGTGTGCTAACCAGTGTTGCAAATGCCAGTGACTTCAATTCCTTTAGGGAGTTGGGTACCCAGAATTGGGGACCGCAATAGCCGTTCCATTGCCATGCTCGGACCCAATGAGTCCATAAAAGGATCTACACTCAAACCAACCTTTACTTTTTTAATTTGACTTTTAATAAATAAAAACTCCAACCGAATTGGACCAACTAATCGAGGGAAACCAATTAACCTTTACCTTAGCACTGATTATATCCTCTGCAAACTCACCAATTAACCCTCAACTCTTACGCAATTAAGTTGTTACCCATTATTACTTGGTATATATTTTCCAAACCAAAAATGCATTGAGCAAATAAAGAATTGAATTTACCCAACAGTCCAAACGACAATTGAAACGAGGGGAGAGAGAAGCTTCGAGCTTGAGAGACTAGAGTTGAGATTTCAGGCGGAGCTCGAAGAACGGGAAGGTCAATGAACGGCGAGAAGGCGACAAGGTTCGAGACTTCGAGAGCCGACAGGGCGGAGCCGAGTCAGACTGAGGGCCTAACGACAAGCTCGACAAGCTTTAGTCGAGCGTAGGTTTATGTGAGGGCCGAGCCGGGTTTTCGGCCCTAATCGAACTAAGCTCGGCCCACTTGAGAAAAATAGTGCGTCCGATCCGAGAGTCCATGGGCATACCCGGCCCAATCCCAGGCCTACTGGGGAATGGGGATGAGCCGCCCTCTAACTTCTCTCTTATGGGCTCCAATAGCTATTGGGCCGACACCTCTTTTGCTTTATTCTATCTCACACCTCATCTGTTGACAGGGGTTTGATTCATGGGTTTTACAAATGTGATGCCACAGAGAATCGGACAGTCCTTCGCGCGCTGAAAATGAGACAGGTTCGCGTGATAACGGATCCTGATCCGATATCGCCTTCGACCATCGCAACTGACGAGGTAGGTACCTACGACATCGGGAGACTGAGGGGACAACAACGGTGGCCTTCATTCATCGTGCTTCGTTTCCAGAAATTAGTAACAGGCCTTTATTCAATTTAATCCCTAAAAGTTTGGTTTTCATGTTTCCGACGATCGTCGTCGCTGCAGTCTACAATCCTGACATCGTTAGAGTCACAAAGGAGAAGAGAGCATAAAGGTCTGTCCAATTTATGTTGTGTCTGTCTGGGTCGATAGATGAATCGTTGAAGTGGTACAGTGAGATTGGGACAGAAACAATCTAGTACCAGTGCATTCGGTGAAAACTTATTCATATCATACACTAATTCTCTAGAACCTAGGAACAACATGGGTGACATTTCTATAGTCAATTTACGTTAGAGAAGTCTAATCAAATGAGCAAGTCAAATAGCAGGTACGGGTGCTATGAAGTAACCCATGAAGGATATGTAAATTAGTAACAAAATTGAAAGTCAAAGTGAAATAAAATTACGTCCCCTGACTAACGCATGATGACTAATCCTTATGAACAATTCTCAACATCAATTCATACTTTGCTTATTAAACGTTTGGTTTACACTTATGCCAGGGAATATCATATACACTAGGCATAATATATTTACAGTTTGTGTCTTTGAGCTTTGACAAGTGACATGGGACTGGTAATATTAATTACACTCTTAAGCACTATGGCAAACATCAGACCACATACTCATTACTTGCCCATTTTTCTTTTACATCTCAGGAGCAAAAATAAAGGAAAATGCTCACCATACAAAGGCAGATTAAGCAACATTACTTAATTACTAGGTCAAGAAAAGGCAATTCTTTTGTCCATGATCACTATAGTAACAGATACACAGGGTGTTATATTTTTGCATAATCGACATTAAAACTTTGACAAATTACAGGGATGCTCAAATCAAGGAACGGAAAGAAGTTTACACTATGGCACTTTTCCTTATTCAGAGGAGTACAATAGGGAGCTTAAAACTTTTATGCAAAACAAACCTCACAAGAACTTCTATTTACATTTCAGATTGTAAAGCAAAGATTAGAGAAAGAAGACCTACATCTAAAATTCTGAATGAAATTGGACAGCACCTCCCCTATGTCCTCTCTTATTTTGAAGTTTAATGGATCAAACTGAGCTCAGAACGAACTTAATTCAATCAATTAAACTCAATCTGCTATGGAGGCCAAGCCTCTTAGCAAATTGCAAGAGAGGATCCAGCCATGGAGCCATGCTCCTAGCTGAGACGAATTCCACCATGAAAGCCATGCTTTCAGGTGAAGAAAAGGTTAGGTAGGAAATGAAGAAGAATACAACACTCAAAGGAACAAGAAAACTCGATTAATGAAGCAATTAGGCAAAACAACCCCATCGTTTTGAGATTCAAGATCGGCCATGGGAGCTGTGCTCCTTGGTCAATCTCATCTCTTGATCTGAGAAGTTGAACTAAGTGTTAAATTCGTGTGTAAAGAAAGAAAAGAGATGAACTTCATCTCGGAATTGAGGATCCACCATGGGAGCCGTGCTCCCTGGTAGCTCTTCTCTTCCGATCTGAAAGGAGATGCAACAGACAAATAAACTTATCTAAACACCACAACGGATTAAGAACAATACCCGATGGTTCTAATTTCAGAAAGGAATAAAGAAAAGAAAAGAAAAGCTACATTAATGGCAGAAAATTGCAAACTTCAACCTTTGTTCAAAAACAAGAACTACAAATTACAATCTTGAGAGTATTGACCACTGTCTGATCGTCTCCCCCACTTTCAAACAAGTACCTGTTTCTTTATAACTCGATCTTGACCTTTTTCTTCAATCTGTTACTACTCTTTTTAGGGCTCGTTTGGTATTGCTAAGTTTAGCTTGATTTTTGGGTCAACGAGCTAACCTACATGGCTTGCATCGCCAAATAACTTTGGGGTCAACGGGATTAGCACTACCTTCCTAACTTGGCCATATATTTAAGCTTTTCTCAAACATCAAAAAAGAAAAAATTATATCGTATCTAAAGAGAAAAACCTTGAGAAGAAACTTTAAAATTTAAAAATTTCAAATTTTAAATTTCAAATTTTCAAATTTCAAATTTCAAATTTCAAAATTCAAAATTTCAAATTTCAAATTTCAAAATTTCAAATTTCAAAATTTCAAATTTCAAATTTCAAATTCCAAATTTCAAAATTTCAAATTTCAAATTTCAAAATTTCAAAATTCAAAATTAAAATTAAAATTTCAAAATTCAAAATTTCAAATTTCAATTTTCAAAGTTTCAAATTTTAAAATTTTAATTTTCATCTTTTAAAAATATCAAGATTTAAAATTTTCAAATTCTAAAATGTCTAGATTAAAATGAATGTTATAATTAAATGCATTCACTTTGATCACTAACTTTAATCTATCATGCCAAACAACAATTACTAACTTTAAGTTAGTACTAACTTTTATTAACTTTAACCTCAAATACTAATCCCAAAATGCTAACTTTAACCCTTGATCCCACTAATGTTAATTAATATGTGATAATTGCGAAGAGAAAAAAAAAAGATTAGCTTCAAGAATGATTTTTAGCTCTTTTTCCGAGAGGCCGCCGCTTATTCGTGGTGCTGACCTAGAGTCAAAGGCGAAGCATTTGATTAGTCTCTATGGTACGTAACCAGAGTTGGTTGCACCTTTGTGCCGTTCGCAAACTTATGCGGACGCCGTTTTGTTGGTGCCAGAGGTGGTTCAACCAAGTCAATCTGGGCATTTGACTGTTTCGCTGACTCAGGTCAAGAAAGATAAGAATTATCTTGATTTTCCGACGAGATTACTTTTGAACCGTCGGATCAGGGGTCGATGTTTCAAGTGTGGTGCGAGAGAGCATCAGATAAAACACTGCAGAGATCCTAAGTTCTGTTTGAGGTGTCGTTGTACTGGCCACACCACTTGATGAAGGCTTTAAACCTAGGAATCAAATAAATTTATAAACCTAGACTTAACCTCACTAGTCGTTCGGAGTTAAGCTTAGGGTCGAACCCACAGGACGGATTAACGATTACTGGACTTGTTCTTTTTATGAAGCTAGACAATAAAATAAGGTTGAGAGTGTTGTGAAAATAAATGGTGCGATTAAATAGATATTTTTGGTTGTTCTTGGTTCTAAATAATAATTCAAGTAAGATAAACTAGAGCAAGTAAATTTTTTGGGTTTTTCAAGTATAATAAGGCGTCTTAGGGGTCAGGATTCACTTAGGTTTAGCCCTCGATTTGCTGGATCGCTCGCTGTCGCGTTAAATAACAACAAATCTAAGCATAGGCCGTCAGTTCGGTCCGAACACGACTTGTTCGGTCCGAACAGAGGCTGGTATGTTGAGTTATGACCATACAACTTGAGTTTTAACTTTATGAAGGGCTCAGATCGGCTATAGCTACATTACCTAATCCTCAACTGTCGTCTTTTGGACTAGAAATTAGTACAGGTCTCTACTTTGCCCACATAGACCAATTAAACCTAAACTTTCGTGTCGGTATTTTAATTAACCTATGTCTTATTTATTTGTTTTCTTAGGGATATCTAAGTTGCCTTTCAGCCAACTTAGAAGCTACACCTTTCAGTGCTAGCTAATCTCCTCTTTCGAATCTTCAACTTATCCCAAGTACTTAATTTAATCCTAATTGTTTAACCTAACCTTGTAACTTAACTAAACAGGCCTTTATTTAGAAGTAAATCAGGTCAAAACAAGGGAATTAAACAAGCAATTAAAATACTACTCAATAAATAGATCATAAAGCAAAACATCAAGTCATATCAAGTCATAACATCAAACTAAACCTAAACTACATCCATACCCTAAGACAACATATATTTAGCCTAACATAGTACTAAAACAAACAATAACAAGAGTAGAAATCACAAGATACAAGCCCATGGAAATTAGAGATAAAAACATAGGAAGAATAAACCAAGTTGTCTTTCTATGCTCGATCTTCAATCATCAAAGGCAGTGGGGTGTTGCAAGGCGTGTCTCCAACCTTCTCCTTGCTGCCGTCGCCTCAAGAATCTGGTTGCTCAACGAAATCAATGGTGGAATCACCTAAGGAAGGTGGAATTGTGTTATGGAGGGTAGAATGCCTTTCCTTCAGGCCTTAGGGCGAATATATAGTGGTCTTCTGGCTTGGAAAGGAGGCTGGGGCGCTATGGCAAGAAGACATACCAAAATATCGAGTTTCCATGCGTGAAAACCCTTCCAAATATGCCATGGCGGCTCTCGGTTCGGTCTGGACAAGTTTTGTTCGGACTGGACAGGGCTAATTCGGGTCAAAACAGCTCAGTTCGGACCAAATAGCCTCAGTTCGGACCGAACAGATTCAGTTCGGGTCGAACTGAGACTCCAGCTTTGAGTATCTGTTGTATTTTGGTCATATCTCCTTCGTCCGGACTCCGATTTAGGTGATTCAAAAGCCGTTGGAAAGCTTAGGTTGAGCTCTACAATGATGTTGACTCTATTTAGCCATTTGCTTTCCTTAGACTCTCATTTTGTTCTGTAAACGTGCCTTCGGTCCGAGCAAAACTCCATTCGGTCCGAGTAGTAGCTTTGATGTTGCCTCCAAGTGCTAGGAATGAGTCGTCTAGCGTATGCCAAGTGCCAAAATCCATCTAATATTCAAGAATCCACTAGAAATCGTCGAGAAACCTGAAAATAAGAGAAAAGACGACGGTAGAGCCAATTCCTAGAAAATCATAGCAATTTATCAAATAATTGAATGGTTTGAGTATGATTTGAGTGCTAAGTATGGTCCAAAAACCTACAAATAATAACGATATCAAATTCCCCCAAACTTAAACTTTGCTTGTCCTCAAGCAACGCCCTAAGCTTAGAATTTTGGACTGTACTTAAAGCCTTAAACATTGAGTTGTAACTCAAACCAAGAAATGTCGTGAAACCAATTGCTATGCCTATAATTTTCACACTTCAATCAAATAAGTCAAACAAAAATTTAATTTCAAGAACCAAGTTTAGTGTTCTACGAATTAATTCATGCAACTCTTGATCCTAATGAAATCTTCTCTCAAATTTTAGAACTCTAGCTTCTCTTTGTTATTTCAAATGCGATCTCAATTTCAATCACCCGTTCCTTTTCATTTTTCACAAAAGTTTGTAAAGTCCTTTATCAAAGTCGGAAATTTTATAATGAACTTCTCTTAAAACAATTTCACTTTTTCCTTTTTCACCAATTTTTTTCTTTGTGCAAGTCGAGTCGTGGGGCTTTACACCCTAGAGGATATAATGCGGTGTCATTGGCCTTGAATTTGCTACTAGCACATGACGCGCTAGGGTGGTTGGACGGGTGTTGCTCGACTATGGCCACGGTACACTTGGGCCATAATACTCAACAACTCCTTTACCAATGCTTTCACACCGGGTCCGGTAGAAATTAATTACAAGTTACCCAATTATACCTCGAGAGCTTTGAGTTATAATTCCCGACAACTTGTAATTAATCCAATACCCTCCAATTTGTGGTTGAGTTGGTGGAAAAAGGCCTCGGTGCATCCTCGTTTTCACAACTATTTTGATTTATTGTCCCATTAAGATTGCTTGTTGGTGATTCAAGCGATTAAAAGCATTTTCAACAAGTCCAAGTTCATTTCATAATTTCCGAAGTCGATAAATTTCTTTTAAACAAAAGTTTGTCAAACACGAATAAGTTCACTCGGTAAAAACTTGTGAGAATCGACTAAAACTGATTTAACAATTTTAAGCATCCAAGATCGAGTTCTAATTTTTTTTAAAATATTTTCATTTCGGCCCATTGGTGCAAAAATTAATCATGAGATATCAAAACATTCTAGGGGCCTTGAAGGAAAAGTTTGTTTGACTTCAAAACAGTTTCAAGTGTGAGTTTCATCATTTAAAATCTAAATCGAGAGAAACTAGACATATCAATTCAATTTCCAAACAAAACTAGGTAAAAATCCAAATTTTATGTTTCTGTTCGGACCGGACAAGACTTTGTTCGGACCGAACAGAAGCTGTAAAATTCAAAATTATCCAAATTTGCAAAAATTTTGAGCAATTTCAATCAAAAGTTCAAATTTTTCTCCTATTTCCTCCCCCCAAACTTAAATCAAGCATTGTCCTCAATGCATTCAATCACAAAGAAAAGTAAATAGGAGGAAAAGAGAACTTAGCCAATTTTTGCTTTCAAACATGTCGTTTTGTTCCTAGTTTGTTTTCTCGAGTTTCAAGATGGCTCTATCAATCTTCAAGTCTTTTGATGCAATCCGTATGAGGTCGTTCGGGGTTAGTTGGTTCGCGTAACCCATGGTGCTCTAGCACGAATTACATCTTCCTGTTAGTTAAGTGCATAATTTTCATTTTATGATTAAATACTCCTAATTAGCCATAAACAATCATGCACAAACACGGATCTTGCACTAAGCCATTCACACAAGAGAGAAGGGTTCAAGGTATACCTCTCTTGATGTAGTAATCAAGAGGCTCGAACCGACTAGGTTGTAGGTGGTTGTGCTCGCGTCTAGCTGCCGCCTCCTTGTCGAATTACCTCGAGTCCACTTGGTATTAACCAAATCCTCAACAAGTTATGCTAGTAACTTGGAGGATGTGACTAATCCCTAGCTTTCCCAATCTTCTAGCAAATCAACAAGTTATTTGAGGAAGAATGGAGGGCTCAACACATGAGCAATAGGGAGAGATGAGAGGGAGGAGGCGCACACCAAGGGAGGGGGCGGCTAGGTTAGTGGGAGAGAGAGAGAGGGGGATTTGCAACCATACACATCCTTATATAGAGTGCAAACCCTACCTACCTCACACTAACTATTTACCAAATTGCCACCCCACCTACCTCCATGCATGGCCGGCCACAATAAAGGCCTTTATGGGCCAATTGCTTTGCCTCATGGGTCCACTTAATCAATCATTAAATGGCCTCTCTTGTTGCTCTCAATTTGGATCCCTATTGGGCCTTTAATTAACTATTTAATTAAAGCCCTATAATATGCATATGTGTTGAAATAAATAATTATTAACTTAATAATAATTATTTAGGGATTAGATAATGCATTAATTTATTTCTATATGATCCCTTTGATTTAATTAATTATAACGGTCTATAACGCTATTTAATTAATTAATCAACTTATCATATTTTGCAATACCAATTATTGCAAATAAATAAATAATGCAAGCATGGTTAAAACACCAATTCTGTGTGACCCTTTGAGGATTTATGCTACGTTGGACATGGAGTTAAATCGCTATTTAATTCCAATAATCATAAGCGGAATCTAGCAACACGTTATGATTCCCAATTCGCATAAATAGTGTACAGCTACAATATTTCAATCCTGCATAAGAGAATAAAGATATATCTCTATTTTGATTCCTATGTCTCACGATATCATCGTATAATCCAAGATAGGAATGTGTCATTCTTGCAGATTATACGTTTCTTGATCTAGAGATAATTGTATCAGTTGCTAGCAAACAATCTATCTCCATCAAGGGGCCCAAACAGATATCGTCACTCACTAAGTGAATTAATGAGGGACATACGGTTTTCTTGACTATTTAACTTTTCCCCGCACAATTCAAGAGAACATAAATAACGTCCGTATAGCAGCCCTTATCGGGAATCAGCGGTAGACGATATTTATTGAACCTATCCTCATGTGGAAAAGATAAATATCTCAAACTTAGAATCAAAATCATAACGAAATAAATAATGACACATAACACAATCCATATATTTATTTCGTTGGGTCATGTCCTGTACTATGTTCGATTAACATAAACATATGCAATTAAGTTGGTTACTCTTAACCTGTGATTTATAGAACTTAATCATCACTTAACTTGCATACTAATCTTATTGATAATTAATGTTCCTTGTTAATTATCAAGATTATGGACGCTTTAGATTTATTGTTGTCATTTACTACTAAATGAAACACAGTGATCTATAATTCAGATCCTCAACCTGAATGAACTGTCAACACATAAATCAAGGAACAAATGATATAAAATCATCCATAACATAAAACCATAGAAGTAGCCAAATATGATTGGCTTCTAGGACATATCTCTAACAATCTCCCACTTGGCCTAGAGTCAATCAATAGTGACTTCTAGCCAGTGTATAGTACTCAATGTAATATCCAAATATACATGTCTCATACTAACGCCTAAATAAAAATACTACTCAAAGCCAATCAGGCATACGCCTAATCCCCATGGATGCAACATGCAACTCATGCGCGGCTCGAGACAAAGGCTTTGTCAGAGGGTCCGCTGTGTTCGCGGCACCGTCCACCTTCTTGACCTTGACCCAACCGTCATTGACCAACTGACGGATGAGATGGAATCGTCGTAGAATGTGCCTAGTCTTCTGGTGAGACCTAGGCTCCTTGGACTGAGCTATGGCTCCCGTATTGTCGCAGTAGATATCCACTGGACCCGAGATGCTTGGAACCACCTCTAGCTCGGTCAAGAACTCCTTGATCCATACGGCCTCTTTTGCTGCTTCGCCAGCCGCTAAGTATTCTGCTTCGGTGACGGAATCGGCCGTAGTATTTTGCTTGGAACTCTTCCAACTTACGGCACCACCATTAAGCAGAAATACAAAGCCGGACTGTGATTTGGAATCATCTCGATCGGTTTGGAAACTAGCATCGGTGTAACCAGTTACAACGAGCTCTTGGTCTCCACCGTATACGAGAATGCTCTCCTTGGTTCTCTTGAGATACTTGAGGATATTCTTGACTGCGGTCCAGTGTGCCATGCCTGGGTTGGCTTGGTATCGACTAGTCACGCTAATCGGATGTGCCACATCGGGGCGAGTGCATAGCATGGCATACATAATCGATCCGACTACAGATGGATACTTGAATCGCTTCATGTACTCCCGATCTGTCTCCGTTGTCGGACCTTGAGTCTTGCTCAAGTAAATGCCATGTGACATAGGCAAGAATCCCTTCTTGGAATTCGCCATGTTGTGTTTTTGCAACACCTTGTCAATATATGCATCTTGGCTCAAACCTAACATCCTTTTTTATCTATCTCTATAGATCTTGATTCCTAGGATGTAGGCAGCTTCGCCCAAGTCTTTCATTGAGAACACTTTCTTCAATGAATCCTTGACTGCATTCAATTCGGGAATATCATTCCCGATCAAGAGTATATCGTCAACATATAGAACAAGAAACACAACCACGCTCCCACTAAACCTCTTGTAGACACAAGGTTCCTTTTCACTTTGAGAGAAGTTCAATTTCTTGACTTCCTCATCAAAGCCCTTGTTCCAACTCCTTGATGCTTGCTTCAATCCATAAATGGATCGTTGAAGCTTGCATACTTTGTTAGCATTCTTTGGATCCACAAAACACTCGGGTTGTGTCATATACACATCTTCTTCCAAATTTCCATTTAGGAAGGCGGTTTTGACATCCATTTGCCAAATCTCATAATCATAGAATGCGGCAATTGCTAACATGATCCGAATTGACTTGAACATGACGACGGGCGAGAAGGTTTCTTCATAGTCAATACCATGAATTTGCTTGTACCCTTTCGCTACAAGTCGTGCTTTGTAAATGGTCAAGTTGCCATCCATGTCGACCTTTCTCTTAAAGATCCATTTGTTCTCAACGGGTTTTACTCCGTTGGGAAGGTCAACCAAGGTCCATACCTTGTTGTCATACATGGATTGCATTTCGGATTCCATGGCTTTTAGCCATTCCTTGGAGTCGGGTTTCTTTCTCATGTCATCAATGGTCAAAGGCTCATCGTTCTCCATTACGAGAACGTCGTGCAAACCTAAATATCTTATAGGTGGACGACTTGGCCTTGCCGATCTTCGTAGGGTAGATGCTTGATGTTCTTGAACTTGTTCCACAACGGTTTGTGGACTTTGTTCTTGAACTTCAAGTGAAGGTGCTTCCTCAACATCATCGACTCGCGATATATTTGAGTTTTCATTTGAGGGAGCTTGTTCGTGAATCTCTTCTTCCACAACAACTTGTGGAATGGGTTCGGCTACAATCTCATTCGGTGCATCCACATTTTGTGCAACCTCATTTGGCACCATATTGGGAACAACTACATTGCCTACTTGAGACATGCTTTGTTGTTGTGGTTCTTGAATTTCTTCAATCACCACGTTGCTCCCACTACTTCTTCTTGAGAGAAATTCTTTCTCCAAGAACACACCATAACGAGCAACAACTATCTTGTTCTCGTTGCGGTTATAGAAGTAGTAACCCTTCGTTTCCTTAGGGTATCCTACGAAATGACATTTGTCCGATTTGGGTCCAAGTTTATCGCTCACTAGCCTTTTCACATAAGCTTCACAACCCCAAATCTTGAGAAACGACATGCTTGGTTTCTTCTTAAACCAAAGCTCATAGGGCGTCTTCTCAACGGACTTTGATGGAACACGGTTTAATGTAAAAGTTGCGGTTTCAAGGGCATATCCCCAAAAGGACATAGGCAAATCGGCTTGGCTCATCATTGATCGAACCATGTCAAGCAAAGAGTTATTCCTCCTTTCGGATACACCATTCCATTGTGGTGTTCCGGGTGGAGTGAGTTGTGGAACGATTCCACACTCCTTTAGATAGTTGCCAAACTCATGGCTCAAGTACTCACCACCTCGATCGGATCGTAAGACCTTGATCTTTCGACCAAGTTGGTTCTCAACTTCATTCTTAAATTCTTTGAACTTGTCAAAGGATTCAGATTTGTGACGCATCAAGTAGATATACCCGTATCTACTATGATCATCGGTGAATGTGATGAAGTATGAATAACCACCACGCGCACAAATGCTCATAGGTCCACATACATCGGTATGTACAAGGTCTAATAAGTCATTTGCCCTTGTTCCTTTGTTAGGAAAAGGCGCTTTGGTCATCTTTCCCATCAAACAAGATTCGCATGTGTCAATTGGCTCGAAAGCAAATTGATCCAAGAGACCAACGATTTGTAATATCTTGATGCGTTTCTCATTGATATGACCTAAGCGGCAATGCCACATCAAAGTTGCATTCTCATGTGAAATCTTACTTTTCCTATTGTCATTCTCAACACTCAAGATAAGTCCGCTAGAATCAAGCAAATAAAGACCATTCAATAAATGCGCATCACAAAAACGAACATCATTACGAAACAAGGTCAACAACTTGTTCTTTATTACAACATCAAAACCATCCATGTCCAAACAAGAGATAGAGATAATGTTTCGAGTGATAGAGAGAACCAAAAATACATCTTTTAGTTCCAACACAAAACCGGAAGGTAAAGTTAAATCCACGCTCCCAATGGCCATAGCGGAGATGCACGTGCCATTCCCGACGCGGAGTTGAACTTCACCTTTCTCGAGCCGCCTCCTATTCTTTAGGACCTGCACATTTCGACAAATGTGAGCACACGAACCGGTATCGAATACCCAATCGGTGTTAGAGGTAGCGAGAAGGGTTTCGATGACAAATATACCTGAAGAAGAAGGTTGGACGGTTCCCGCCTTCTTGTCGGCAAGGTACTTGGGGCAGTTTCTCCTCCAATGACCCTTGTTGCTACAATAGTAGCAAACGGTCTCGGGAGTGGCCGGGTTCTTCTTCTTCTTGGAACCCACGGGAGCACCCTTGGCCGAACCTTGGGGCGTCACCGGGCCTTTGCCCTTCTTGGCTTTACGGCCTCGCTTCTTGATCTTCTTGCTCTTGTCACTCACGGCAAGAACATCCTTTGGGCCCTTCTCCTTCTTGAGACTATCCTCCGTCTCAACGAGCATGTTTTGGAGATCATCCATGCTCTTGTCCATGCCATTCATCCGGTAGTTCACAACAAAACCGGTGAAGCTTGGAGGGAGGGAGTTGAGAATGAAATCTTGAATCGCACCCGTAGGAAAGGGCGTATCAAGCTTTTCAAGCTGCCGAAACAACCCCGCCATCTTCATGACGTGTGGCCCGACTTCATGACCCTCCGCCAAGCGAGTGTTGGCGACGACCTTGATGAGACGGGCCCTTTCGGTGCGGGCCTTGGTTTGGAACATGTTCTTGAGACGAGTGATCATTTCAAACACTCCATAACCACTATCGATGAACTCCTTTTGGAGTTCCGATTCCATGACCGCAACCATCAAGACCGACATCTCCATGTCGTCATTGACGTGCTTCTCATATTCCTCTTGCTTATCCTTTGGATCGGTGTCCTTAGGAGCAGAGGGAATCGGAGTGGAGAGGAGGTACTCCCTTTTCTCAAACCTAAAGGCAAGCCTTAGGTTGCGGTGCCAATCCAAGAAATTAGCACCGTTAAAGGCGAGTTTCTCTTTCTCAAGAAGAGAACGAAGCGTTAAAGAGGAGGAAGACATCTACAACAATTATCGAATTTAAAGGTAAATTAGTTTTATGTTTTTAGTTTTAACAAAAGTAAAACTTTCACTACACTTTTAAAGTCCCTAAGTATAGTGAATTCCAAGACCCCCTATTTTCATCAAAATGGACCTGCTATGGCACGTCATCCAAAATGATTAGATAAGGTAGGTTCTCCAACCAATCATCTTACCATGACTCTTGGTTCGCATGAGCGAACTTCGCCCCGATGTCCAAACTCTAGTTGGGTCCATCGAAAAGTCACTTCTCACTATTTGCTCCTTGCAAATCTTAGCTATTTGCACCCCGACTACCGAATTGGCAATCATGACGTCCGCTTGGGCGGACCGCGCCATGAGTGACAATCGGCGTGAAGGGGATAGAGAGAAGGAGGGCGATTTAACTTATTCGTTTTAGTTTGGGACAAACAATTCATATGACACTTTGTTTGGTGGTCGTGTAAGCATACACCCATACCTAACCTAACAAAAGTAATCACATAAGCATCTCATAGTTGTGGGTTTGTATGGCTCCCGCTTGCATTAGTTTCGCCACATCGTTCATGGAGCAAAACTAATCTAATTCTTGCCCTCCCACTAAATTCTATAAGGATCTAAATCCTATATAAAATAAAGGTGCAAAATACATGTGAAAACATCCTATTCCCATCCTAACCTTAGGGGCATGCAAGCCTCTCAAGTTACATCAAAAATTAATCAACAAAATTAATTAATTAATGGCACCAAAGGCCGCATTACAAACATTCACACATGCATTCATTACAACCACAAGGCATTGAGTCTTGAGCCATACTAAACCCACTATCCACCTACAAAACAAAGTTAGCACATACAAGAACTTTGTTTCCAATTAACGATTTTCAAGCATCTTTGCGTATCGTTTGCTATAAGTAAATTCCGTGTACAAATCCTCAATTTTAAACAACCAAACTTGTTTAAATTCATTTAGAAAGTTCTTTCAACATCCCATAACTGAAAGGAGATCAAAAAAGGAGTTTTCTAATTATTTTCAACTAATTTGAATACTTAGAAAAACATTAATTTATTAAAAAACGTAACTAATGGAATCCAATAAAAACAGAGGTTTTAGGTCTCCAAAAATTCTCAAATAAATTACTTAAGCTCCTTATCATAGTTGTGATTACCAGTAAAAATTTCAAGAAGAGATCTTACACCATCTGGGAGAATAAAAAATGACAAATCTCTTACAAGTGCACGAAACACCGTTATGAGACTTTCAGATTATCCTCTCAACCATTTGGTCTGTTAAACCACCTTCTAATCAGTTTTTATATATACAATATACATAGAAAAACTAGTTTAGTCTATAGGCTAACTATCTATGAAAAGAAAACCACCAAGTTCAGTTCAAAAGGTTCGAGTTACAAACAAAACAATCAACAAATTCTGTACTGGAACAGACAGTCGATTGAAAAGTTCTAACCTAGTTGAAGGTCCTAACTTCCACGAAAAATTATGAAATTAATTTTCCTGGAATCCTAACTCAAAATAGAACAACTCCATTTAAACAGAATTTTTAAAGGAGTTCTCAGTTGGTACAGTTTATTAGAATAATCGATTTGCTCAACAAACTGGATCTGAAAAGTTCTTCCTTTTCATACTTGAAAACCCACAAATTAATCTGAGCCATGCAACAATATTTACATGCTCAGAAAGAGCTTCAAGTCCTCTTTAAATCTAGCCATAGAACACTGGTACTTATATTCAAAATATAAATCTTTCAAGCCATTCAAACAGGACAGTGCAAGCAAAAACTGGTTCTGCGCACTGTCGCCGTTTTATTCACAGTAAATCTATACTAATTCAGAAAAATGTGAATCTAACGCCAAAAGAATCACAATCCACAGATCTACAACTTGCATGTAGATGGAAAGATCTTCCAGAGAACTTATCAAAGCGAAAAACGCAAAACAACACAGAAAATACCATTTCCAGACAGCAAACAAACGCATCATCTCTACTAATCCGTTAATTAGCCAATTTCTCTTAATTAAGTGTCAAAATAGCTTAAGTACGACCATGTGCTCTGATACCACTGTTAGTTAAGTGCATAATTTTCATTTTATGATTAAATACTCCTAATTAGCCATAAACAATCATGCACAAACACGGATCTTGCACTAAGTCATTCACACAAGAGAGAAGGTTCAAGGTATACCTCTCTTGATGTAGTAATCAAGAGGCTCGAACCGGCTAGGTTGTAGGTGGTTGTGCTCGCGTCTAGCTGCCGCCTCCTTGTCGAATCACCTCGAGTCCACTTGGTATTAACCAAATCCTCAACAAGTTATGCTAGTAACTTGGAGGATGTGACTAATCCCTAGCTTTCCCAATCTTCTAGCAAATCAACAAGTTATTTGAGGAAGAATGGAGGGCTCAACACATGAGCAATAGGGAGAGATGAGAGGGAGGAGGCGCACACCAAGGGAGGGGGCGGCTAGGTTAGTGGGAGAGAGAGAGGGGGGATTTGCAACCATACACATCCTTATATAGAGTGCAAACCCTACCTACCTCACACTAACTATTTACCAAATTGTCACCCCACCTACCTCCATGCATGGCCGGCCACAATAAAGGCCTTTATGGGCCAATTGCTTTGCCTCATGGGTCCACTTAATCAATCATTAAATGGCCTCTCTTGTTGCTCTCAATTTGGATCCCTATTGGGCCTTTAATTAACTATTTAATTAAAGCTCTATAATATGCATATGTGTTGAAATAAATAATTATTAACTTAATAATAATTATTTAGGGATTAGATAATGCATTAATTTATTTCTATATGATCCCTTTGATTTAATTAATTATAACGGTCTATAACGCTATTTAATTAATTAATCAACTTATCATATTTTGCAATACCAATTATTGCAAATAAATAAATAATGCAAGCATGGTTAAAACACCAATTCTGTGTGACCCTTTGAGGATTTATGCTACGTTGGACATGGAGTTAAATCGCTATTTAATTCCAATAATCATAAGCGGTATCTAGCAACACGTTATGATTTCCAATTCGCATAAATAGTGTACAGCTACAATATTTCAATCCTGCATAAGAGAATAAAGATATATCTCTATTTTGATTCCTATGTCTCACGATATCATCGTATAATCCAAGATAGGAATGTGTCATTCTTGCAGATTATACGTTTCTTGATCTAGAGATAATTGTATCAGTTGCTAGCAAACAATCTATCTCCATCAAGGGGCCCAAACAGATATCGTCACTCACTAAGTGAATTAATGAGGGACATACGGTTTTCTTGACTATTTAACTTTTCCCCGCACAATTCAAGAGAACATAAATAACGTCCGTATAGCAGCCCTTATCGGGAATCAGCGGTAGACGATATTTATTGAACCTATCCTCATGTGGAAAAGATAAATATCTCAAACTTAGAATCAAAATCATAACGAAATAAATAATGACACATAACACAATCCATATATTTATTTCGTTGGGTCATGTCCTGTACTATGTTCGATTAACATAAACATATGCAATTAAGTTGGTTACTCTTAACCTGTGATTTATAGAACTTAATCATCACTTAACTTGCATACTAATCTTATTGATAATTAATGTTCCTTGTTAATTATCAAGATTATGGACGCTTTAGATTTATTGTTGTCATTTACTACTAAATGAAACACAGTGATCTATAATTCAGATCCTCAACCTGAATGAACTGTCAACACATAAATCAAGGAACAAATGATATAAAATCATCCATAACATAAAACCATAGAAGTAGCCAAATATGATTGGCTTCTAGGACATATCTCTAACACTTCCTTCGTTTGTGCCTCAAGATTTTCCTACAAACAAACAAACACAAACATCAAATTCTATTTTTGTTATTTTCTGTTTTTCAAATTTTTATGGATTTTCTATTTTTTATTTTTTTTGTATTTTCTATTTGTAATGACAAAATAAATAAAAGAGATAAGAGTTGAGAAATCCTTGGGTTGCCTCCCAAGAAGCGCTTGTTTTAGGTCCCTAGCTTGACCATCTTTTCATTAAGTCTTGATTGGATCGGACCCGGAGAGCGAGACGGCGAGCGATTTGTCATAGCCCTTGTTGTTGATGCCTCTCATGCGATCCCTTTCCAAGATAGTCTCATCCATGCGAATCGTGGGATTGATGCCCTTCAAATCATCAAGTGAGTACCCCATTGCCCCTTTTTTCACCAACAATTTCTTCGTTTGACCTGTATCTAGCTTGAAGTCAGCAATAACAAGGTCCGTTGGACTGAGAGGTGCTGGATGATGCTTGATTTTGACTTTGGGGGTCTCAGTTTGGACCGAAGAAGAACAGTTCAGACCGAACAAGGGGCTGTTTGGACCGAACTTGATCCTGTTCGGACCGAACAGAGTGTCTGTGACCTTTGATTCTTCAATTTGGACTGTTGTTCGGTCCGAACTAGAGGGGGTTCGGTCCGAAGGTCTAGCAGTTTGGTCTGGACAGACATTGTTGGGGTCGAGCAGAGCATCATGAGAGTGATCCTTAGGAAATTCTTCGATTTTAGAGACCCTTTGGACCATACAACACTTGTCAATGGGATCAGGGCATTTCAAAGCATGGTCTATGGAAAAACGGAGCTTCTCTCCTCCTACTCTAACCACAATCGTCCCATCTCGAGCATCCATTTTCACACCGGCGGTTCTAAGAAAGGGGCGTCCCAAAATTATAGGCACCTCCTTATCTTCTTCCATGTCTACCACAACAAAATCCCCCGGTATGACAAACTTATCCACTTGGACGGGCACGTCTTTAATAACGCCTAAGGGTAACCGCATTGAAGAATCGGCGAGTTTCAATGTCATGCATGTGCGTCTCAACTCACCAATACCAATTTTGTCAAACATTGACTTGGGCATAAGACTCACACTAGCACCCATGTCACACAAGGCTTGCTTGATTATTGCATTTCCAATAGTGCAAGGAAGAGCAAACCTACCCGGATCCTCAAGTTTTGGGGGCATCTTGCTTTTCAAAGCCTCGCTACTCTTGTGTGTTAGGGCCACCGTTTTGAGTTCTTCCATGGACCTCTTGCCTGTGCATAACTCTTTCAAGAATCTTGCAAAGATCGGCACTTGAGCTATGACATCCGTGAATGGAATGTTGACCTTCAATTGCTTGAGAATCTCCCAAAAGGTCCTAAATTGTTCAGCTTCCTTTTTCTTTAAAAGTCGCTGAGGAAATGGGACAGGGGGTCTATAGGTTGATTCAGGTTGCTGCGTTTTCTTCTTCCCCTTGGCTTGGACATCTCCTTGGGCATCATTTTCTCTCTGTTCGGACCGAACAAGGGGCTGTTCGGACCGAACTGGGCATGGTGAGGTCACTTGCTCCAAAACTGGCTGTTCGACCTGAACTAGAGGTGGTTCGGTCCGAACTGGAGGTGGTTCGGTCCGAACTGAGGGTCGAACTGTTTCGTTGGTAGGCACGGGCTGATCTTGGTACTCTTTGCTGCTTCGTAGGACATGTATGGCTTTGATCTCTGCACTTGGGTTGACTTGTGGTTGGCTTGGAAGCTTGCCTGGTGGTCGGGAGAAGTGTGCTTCCATCATACGCTCCAAGCGTTGCAAGGTGCTCGCACTTCCCTTGAATTCGTTGATGGTCACCTTCAATTCGTCGGTGGTGGCCTTCAATTCATCTAACCCTAAAGCCATAGATTTGTTAATCTTTTCTTGCTCACTCATGAATTCTTGAACAACAATTGGAATTTCTTCCCTTTCGAAATAGGGTTTCTTTTGAAATGATTGGTCTCTATTGTTGTTGTTGAATTGTGCATTCCTATACAAATTTGGCGGGTTATTTTGGTACTTTGAACCATAAGGGGGCCCATTGTGTAGGTAGTTCACTTGGGCCCCTCCGTTACCAATTTTGGCAAGAGGACAATTGATAGATGTGTGTCCTTCCTCTTCGCATGCTCCGCATTGGCTTGAATGGAGATGTGTCCCTTGAGCCGATTGGTAAGCGGCAAGTTCAGCTTCTAGCTCCTCTATCCTCGCCTCTTTAGTTGAAATTTTGTGCACTTGTTGCCTCGAACTACTTGAGTGGCGGGGAATGAGTAGAGGGTACCATGTGTAATTTCTTGCACAATAATCAAGTAAATCTCGCCCTCGTGCCGTATCAAGTCTTTTGAACGCCCCACCTGAAAGAGAATCAAGATTGATTTTAATATTATCATAAAGTCCAGTGTAGAATGATTTAAGGAGCATCCATTCTTGAATCCCATGATGTGGGCAAGAATTTTCTAAATCCCTAAATCGTTCCCATGCATCCCTCATTGATTCATTTTGATTTTGGGCAAAATTATTCAATTCAGCTCTAATTTTATCCGCTCTATCCGAAGGAAAATACCTATCCAAAAAGGTTTGTGCCATTTCATCCCAAGACCTAATTGACCCTTTTTTCAATGTTTTATACCATTTTTGTGCTCGGTCCTTAAGGGTGAAGTGAAATAACAATAGCCTAATTGCTTGTTGAGGAACACCATTAAACTTAATTAATCTAGTGCAATCAATAAAAGTTTGTAAGTGAGCATGGGGATCCTCATCGTCGTTCCCATAGAATGGATTTTGTTGCACAAGCACGACGTGGTTGGGGGCGATTTGCATGTTGTTAGCGGCGATGCCTGGAATCACCACCGGTCCGCCCACGTTTCTTGCGCTGGGAACTCCAAACTCCATAAGCGTCCTTTCACGATCTTCCTCATCTTCGTTGTCGGAGTTATGGATGCTCCCTTCATCTTCTTGGGTCCATCGTCGACGCTCATTGTCAAAATCTCTCCTTTGACCCGTTAGGAGGGTCCGATCGGCTGTCAGTCGAGCCTCTCTTTGCTCAAGTTGGAGACGGAGGTTCTCCAATTCTTGTGTGCGCTGTGCAATGGCCTCGGGAGTGAGTGCCTCGGCCATTGTTAGGCTTCCTTCTCTCTGTTCAAGGCTCAGTTCGGTTCGAACTGGTCCTGTTCGGTCCGAACACGGAGTGGGTTGAGGGGCTGGTGGCTGTTCTGGATCCTCTGTCAAGTGTCGGAAGAAGTAGTTTCGAATTTTTGGAGGTGGAGACTTCTTCCTACGTGTCTTGCCTGCCAGTCCTGCAATAAAGAGAGGAAGAAGTGAGTAGAAAAGAAAATAAAAAGTCTAGTCTCCAAATACTCAAACAAGTATCCAATATCGACACCGTCTCCGGCAACAGCGCCAATTTGATGAAGGCTTTAAACCTAGGAATCAAATAAATTTATAAACCTAGACTTAACCTCACTAGTCGTTCGGAGTTAAGATTAGGGTCGAACCCACAGGACGGATTAACGATTACTGGACTTGTTCTTTTTATGAAGCTAGACAATAAAATAAGGTTGAGAGTGTTGTGAAAATAAATGGTGCGATTAAATAGATATTTTTGGTTGTTCTTGGTTCTAAATAATAATTCAAGTAAGATAAACTAGAGCAAGTAAATTTTTGGGGTTTTTCAAGTATAATAAGGCGTCTTAGGGGTCAGGATTCACTTAGGTTTAGCCCTCGATTTGCTGGATCGCTCGCTGTCGTGTTAAATAACAACAAATCTAAGCATAGGCCGTCAGTTCGGTCCGAACACGACTTGTTCGGTCCGAACAGAGGCTGGTATGTTGAGTTATGACCATACAACTTGAGTTTTAACTTTATGAAGGGCTCAGATCGGCTATAGCTACATTACCTAATCCTCAAGTGTCGTCTTTTGGACTAGAAATTAGTACAGGTCTCTACTTTGCCCACATAGACCAATTAAACCTAAACTTTCGTGTCGGTATTTTAATTAACCTATGTCTTATTTATTTGTTTTCTTAGGGATATCTAAGTTGCCTTTCAGCCAACTTAGAAGCTACACCTTTCAGTGCTAGCTAATCTCCTCTTTCGAATCTTCAACTTATCCCAAGTACTTAATTTAATCCTAATTATTTAACCTAACCTTGTAACTTAACTAAACAGGCCTTTATTTAGAAGTAAATCAGGTCAAAACAAGGGAATTAAACAAGCAATTAAAATACTACTCAATAAATAGATCATAAAGCAAAACATCAAGTCATATCAAGTCATAACATCAAACTAAACCTAAACTACATCCATACCCTAAGACAACATATATTTAGCCTAACATAGTACTAAAACAAACAATAACAAGAGTAGAAATCACAAGATACAAGCCCATGGAAATTAGAGATAAAAACATAGGAAGAATAAACCAAGTTGTCTTTCTATGCTCGATCTTCAATCATCAAAGGCAGTGGGGTGTTGCAAGGCGTGTCTCCAACCTTCTCCTTGCTGCCGTCGCCTCAAGAATCTGGTTGCTCAACGAAATCAATGGTGGAATCACCTAAGGAAGGTGGAATTGTGTTATGGAGGGTAGAATGCCTTTCCTTCAGGCCTTAGGGCGAATATATAGTGGTCTTCCGGCTTGGAAAGGAGGCTGGGGCGCTATGGCAAGAAGACATACCAAAATATCGAGTTTCCATGCGTGAAAACCCTTCCAAATATGCCATGGCGGCTCTCGGTTCGGTCTGGACAAGTTTTGTTCGGACTGGACAGGGCTAATTCGGGTCAAAACAGCTCAGTTCGGACCAAATAGCCTCAGTTCGGACCGAACAGATTCAGTTCGGGTCGAACTGAGACTCCAGCTTTGAGTATCTGTTGTATTTTGGTCATATCTCCTTCGTCCGGACTCCGATTTAGGTGATTCAAAAGCCGTTGGAAAGCTTAGGTTGAGCTCTACAATGATGTTGACTCTATTTAGCCATTTGCTTTCCTTAGACTCTCATTTTGTTCTGTAAACGTGCCTTCGGTCCGAGCAAAACTCCATTCGGTCCGAGTAGTAGCTTTGATGTTGCCTCCAAGTGCTAGGAATGAGTCGTCTAGCGTATGCCAAGTGCCAAAATCCATCTAATATTCGAGAATCCACTAGAAATCGTCGAGAAACCTGAAAATAAGAGAAAAGACGACGGTAGAGCCAATTCCTAGAAAATCATAGCAATTTATCAAATAATTGAATGGTTTGAGTATGATTTGAGTGCTAAGTATGGTCCAAAAACCTACAAATAATAACGATATCACCACTAGAGAGTGTTTTTGTGCTCTCTCGTCAACAGCTGTCTCCTCAAACTCGCCATCTCTTTCTTCTTCCCAAATCCCGTCTCCTGTTTTCATTCCGCAAACCCTAGTCTCGTCACCTCCTTCCTCCTCCCAAATTCCTTCTCCTAATTTCAAGTTGTCTCCACAAACCCTAGACTCGCACAGTTTCATGGAGACTGGTAGATCCATCTACAAGATTCAAGAAGATGAGCAGGTTACAGAGAGAATGAAAGAGCTGGCGAGATGCATTGTGATACAAGCAGAGCCGTCGATCTCTCTAGCGGACGTCATCTGCGAAGTTCGCGCTTTGCTTCCTCCTGATCAATTTGTGGTGACAAAATTGAAGGAAGAACAATACCAGATCATAGCCCCTCATGTCGATTGGTGCAGGGAGATGTTTCAGAAGGGATATCTCGAGTTGCATTACCCCAATGCGCGTTCCAAATTTTGTCCAGTGTTGAGAGAGGCAAAAGATCTAGATCCCAGATCGACTCCACGCCGTTTTACTGTAAGAATTCTAAATGTTCCTTATGGTTGGTGTTCTCTGAATGGGATTAGACAAGTAGTTCAACCTTTTGGTCGCCTTTTTTGCTTGGATGAATCAAATCAACGCCGTCTGGAGGGGCGTTGGGTTAGAGCTCAAATTGATGTTGGAGAAAGGGATTTGATACCCGATTTTGCTTGGTATGAAATTCTCTGGTTGAATGGAAAGGTAGATTTAGTAAAGATCTCCTTTGTGGTTGAAGAAGACGAAATCAGATCAGAGTCAGCTGAAAAAATAAAGAAAATCTCTCCTCTGATTTGGTCTTTACATGAACAAGCAAAGGTAAACAATGTCCCGCCTGTTGCTACTCTTCCAAACATAGGGGCTGGTAATATTGAGGCTAAGAAATCCAGAAGGGGAAAAAAGAGAAAGGATAGACCTATTTCTGACTTGAGATCTCAGCCTACTATTGAGGCTCAAGCTAAGAGTACTGAAAGGGGTATTCTTATTAAGGAACCAAGGAGTAATAGCCAGAAGAAGGTGCTGCAGGAGGTGAGTGGAAAGGGTAAAGGTCTTGCTGTGGAAGACATAGCTGGAATAGGAAAAAAGGAGTTAGGAGAAGCTCTGAAAGTGAGTAAAAAAATTCAGGTGGGCCAGTCTAGTGGAAGTGTGGGTCAAACAGGGGCTATGCTAACTCTAGAAGCCCCTCATGGTGTTTTCAAGACAACTACCAACCATCTTCTTTCTTCCAATACTATCACTCATCCCAAATCCAAGTTTAAGCCTACTTTAAAACCCAAAAAAGCTTCCTCTCTAACCTGGGACAGGGCAACACAGAAGAAATCTTTGGGATTAGCTGATAACACCAAGGAGGGAGAAGTTCAAGTGATTACCCCTACTGTTTCAAATGAGACTGGTAGACAGGAACATTCTCCTATCATCACTAGTTCTGATTCCTCAAGGGAGCAGGGAAGCCTTGTTTTGACACATCCCACATGTGTGACAGCAGTTGAAAGGCCCAACAGAGCTGATATGATGCATCATCAGGCCTTGGAAGATGAGAAAAAAGCCTTATTAGCTAAGTTAGCTGATGCTGAAAACAGAAACAGAGCCATGAAGGCTCAAATGCTGAAGATGCAAAAATTTAAAAAAGTGGAGGAAGAGATTTGTGCTAGGGTGGAGAGAGTTCAAGCCCAGAAGAAGTCTCCTGTAATCAAGACACTTTTTAACAAGGAGGACAACTTTCAGCTAGAAGATGTGGTGATTACAGAAAAGGAGTCAAGAGGGCAGGTTGAGATCATCCTAAAAGCACCTTCAATTTCTCAAGGTTTGCATCCTATCTCTCTTTCTAGTATTTCAGAAAGTGATAGTAGTGATCTTGTTAAGTTTCTTACTTCTTTAGAAATTTTAACTGCTTACCTAGATAAGAAAGCTTTGAATAGTCAAAGTTTTAATACTTTAGTAGTAGAGAACAATAGTTCAGATTCCAGAATACCATTTTCGGCTGATAGTTTCTCTTCAAGAGATAATCCTCTATTTTGTTTTGAAACTGGTGATTCTGAAATGCTTGAACCATTTGACACTGTGAGTCTCACTAAAATTAGAGCTTTAGAATTGGCTGAATTTAAAGATTCTCTGAGTCAGGAGATTGATCTTTTAGGTCTCTCTACTGTAGTTAGGACAAAAGAGAATTTAGAATTTAGTAATCAGGCTTTGACAAAAATTGGAGATTTTGAGATGAATGAGTTAAATGTGTCTTTGAGCCAGGAGACAGCTCATTCAGATCTCTCCACTGTAGTTGAGATTGCAGAGACTATAGGGCTAAACAATCAGGAGTTGGCAACCATGGCCAATACCAGTAGTGAAAGAAGTGTTTTCCTAAATAGGTACCCTGAGATGGATGTGGCCGATATTCCTCTCTTAACTGGCCTTTCCCATTTAAGTATGTTATCTGATACTCAAGTAGTAAACCTACTAGAGGACTATGGCATCTTTTTTGGAGATAACATGGAAAAGAGACTTAGAAGGGTACAAATTTTAAGGAATGCTGAACCTTCTAGGGTAATAGATATGCTTCTGGAAATTACAAGAAGCTTAAATTACCTCAGTATAAATGAAACTTAGTCCTGCTAGTTTACTCATGAAGATTCTTTCTTGGAATATTAGAGGTCTTAGAGGCAGTAATAAAATAGGACAGCTTAAAGACATTATTAGAATTAATAGACCGGATATAATTTCAATCCAGGAAACCAAAAGAAAGTCCTTCTCTAAGAGAATTCTCTCTTCTTTGGCATTAGGCTATTACTGGAATTTTTTGCCTTCTAAAGGAGCTTCAGGAGGTATTCTTGTAGGGATTAAAGAGACTTATTTTAAAATTATAAGGTGGGAGATTGGAATCTTTTCTGTCTCTGTTAGGATTCAAAATAACAGAGATTCCAATTTTTCGCTTTTCACCTCTGTGTATGGCCCCATTAGTGGTAGCCTAAAACAGAGATTCTGGAATGAGTTAATATCCATTGGTTCCTCTAACTCTGACCCTTGGGTCATTGGTGGGGATTTTAACGCTATCAGGAATAGATTAGAGAAGAAAGGAGTTTCCTTTCACCCTAGGAACATGAATGATTTCAATAATTGGATTAACCGTTTTAATCTTTTGGATTATAGATGTGTGGATAGAAAATTCTCTTGGGCTAGGGGGGGCAATAGTAATCAAATGGCTTGTTTAGATAGGTTTTTAACAAACCAAGATTGGGTTGATCTGTATGGAGATGCCTATTCTTTCAGCCTTCCAAGAGTTTACTCTGACCATACGCCAATTATGTTAGACTCGGGATGTAGAAGTTCTGTTCCCAAGTCTAACTTCAAATTTGAAAAGTATTGGTTAAGCCAGGAAGAGTTAAATAGAAGAGTACCATGTTGGTGGGTTGAAATTAATCTGGGTTTTGATAAGGCCTACAATTGGGAAACTAAGATGTCGGTTTTGCAAAAAAAGTTTATAGGTTGGAGTAGAAACTTAGGAAAGGAAATTAGGGACAAGAAATCGAACTTAATTTCAGATATTAAATTTTTTGAAGAGAGTCTAGAAGAGAGAACCCTAGAAGAAGAGGAACTTGCCTCCTTCATTAAAGCCAAAAAAGATCTTTATGATATTCATTCTAATGAGGCAACTTATTGGAAACAAAGATCTAGAATTACTTGGCTCAAAGAAGGTGATGCAAATTCCAAATTTTTTCATAAATATGCCTCCATAAGAAAGAAAAAGAACCTTATCAACTCTCTTATGATAAATGGGGTGGAATCAAGGGACTCATCTCTCATCTCTTCTCACATTCTTAATTATTACAAGTCCCTCCTTGGAACTAATAATTCTATCTGGGGGAACCTTAGAGGTACAGTTTGGAAAGCTGAGGAAATCATATCCCAGGATGATAATGATTTCCTTACGGCCCCCTTTACCATCGAGGAAATAAAAAAAGCAGTTTTTCAAATGCATCCTGACAAGGCTCCAGGGCCGGACGGTTTCTCAATAATGTTTTACCAACATTTTTGGGATTGCGTCAAGGAGGATATTTTTAGTCTCTTCAATGATTTTTACTCTGGAAGTTTAGACATAGCAATTCTAAATAAAGCATCTCTATGTTTAATTCCAAAAGTAGAAGATGCGGCCAGAATCACGGAATATAGACCAATTAGTCTCATTAATTGTAGTTTTAAGATCTTTTCAAAAGTTTTGGCAAATAGACTTATTCCCGTGTTAAACAAGATTATCTCCCCTCTTCAGAGTGCTTTTTTAAAGGATAGATATATCCTTGAAGGTGTGGTAGCGGCACAAGAAGTCATCCATCATGTACATTGTCACAAAGAACAGGGCTTACTTCTCAAATTAGATTTTGAGAAAGCCTTTGACAATGTCAATTGGCATTTTCTTTTAAACACCTTAGAGCAAAGAGGTTTCGATAGAAAATGGATTTCTTGGATAGAACAACTTTTGAAGGGAGGACATACTTCAGTCTTGATTAATGGGGTTATAGGTGATTCTTTTGAGTGCAAAAAGGGGCTCAGGCAAGGAGACCCTATTTCACCTTACCTGTTCATTTTAGCAGTAGAAGGTCTCTCAAAAATTTTAGAAAAAGGGATTGATAATAATCACTTAGAAGGTATTGGACCTGTGCTGACTAACGGCAAAAAATTATTTAACCTGCAATATGCAGACGATACGCTCCTCTTTGTCAAAGCAGATACTCATATTATTGAGAACCTTTATTGGGCTTTAAAGGCTTTCGAGGGCATTTCAGGTTTAAAAATAAATTATGCCAAGTCAGAAATAGTGCCTCTGAACATAGATGTTAATCTAGCCTCCAATATAGCTAATATTTTACATTGCAAGATAGGATCCCTCCCAATGAAGTACTTAGGAGTCCCGTTAAATTGGAAAAGACCGAAAAGACAGGAATGGTCTCTCATTATTGATAGGATTCAAAAGAAACTCTCCACTTGAAAGGGTAACTTATTGTCCTTAGGTGGTAGGCTTATCCTGATCAATTCAGTTCTGTCAGCTCTCCCTTTATATCATTTATCTTTATTTAAATGTCCATATTGGGCAATAAAAAAGATAGATGCTTTAAGGAGAAAATTCCTTTGGGGAAATTGCCAAGGCAATAGAGCTCATAAGTACAATTTGGTGAATTGGGATGTAGTTTGCAAAAAGAAAGAACATGGGGGTTGGGGTGTTCTCAACTTAACAGAAATGAACAAAGCCCTTTTAGGTAAGTGGGTTTGGAAAATTTATCATCCTAATCATAACTCTATTTGGAAAGAGATAGTTATCTCTAAATATAAAGGTAGATGCCCTCTTTCTAGCTCCTTCTTCTGGAAGGAAATCAATGCCCTTATTCCAATAATGAGAATAGGGATGATTAAAGAAGTTGGCAATGGAAAAAATACTAGTTTTTGGTTTGACACTTGGCATGGAGACTTTAACTTTGAAAACAGATTTCCTTTATCTTTTAACAAAACAAAAAAGATCCATGCGTCAGTTGCTGACATTTGGAATGGAGGTAGTCCCAATTTATTCTTTACTAGGGGCATCTCCAATGAGCTTAGGGTTGAAAAAGTAGAACTTTATAGTATTCTTCACAACTTTGACTTTTCCAGTGAAGAGAATAAGATTAGGTGGGTTTGGGAACCAAATAGAAATTACTCTGTGAGATCTTGTTATGCCTTTCTCAATAATGGAGGTATAATGACCAACATCAGTCATTCAGTTTGGATCCTGAATCTGCCCTTAAAATTAAAATTATTTCTTTGGTTAGTGATAAACAATAGAATTCTCACACAGGATAATTTACAAAGAAAGGGTTGGGTGGGTCCTACAAAATGCCCGTTCTGTGCTCAGGAGGAAACAGTAGAGCATCTTTTAATAAACTGTCCTTCAATACATGGTATTTGGGATTTGTTTAATAGGTATAATTGTAAGAATGTTTGTGTGAATTATAGTAATATGGATACCCTTTGGAATAGTTTGTATGTCTTTACCTAAGATGAACAGAATTTTTGCTTTGAATTTCCTAGCAATTACTTTTTGGTCGCAGTGGAAGAATAGGAACAATTGTATTTTTAGGAATTTAAAGGGTATTTCCTTTGTTGCTATGTTTCATCAAATTATAAACTTGTATATAACTTGGACAGGTTACGGCTCTGCACTGGAAGCATGTTTGTTTGATACAGGCCTCTCATCTGGCATCATAGGTTTCCTTGCTAATGATCAAGCTAGAAGTGCGGCAGCTGGAGGTTTGGATTTGGGTTTGGATGCAGGTTTTACTTCTAATGGAGGTCTGACACACAGTAGCCAGGTTGCAAATGCGACTCAGAATGTTGGGGAGCCAATTGCTAGGGGAGATCCAGAGGCAACACCTGAGGGGCAGACTGATAGCACTTCTGACGAGGATCTACTCGGCTCCTGTTAATTTTTGTCCATTTGTAGTTTTCTATCTGGTTTTAGTTTGCTTGCTGTTGTCAGTCTGAAAGTCTCTTTAGAACACTTTTTAGAACTTTGTTTTTAGATTTGTTGCTTTGCTTCAGTCTGTTTTTCTTGATAGAGCTTTATTTGTTAAGTAGGTGGTCAGTTAGTTTCTGTACGTTAATTTTTTGTAGAGTCACTTATTGTGACTCGGATGCTTTGGTTTATTAGTATTTTTTCGATCTGGAACCCCTGTTTGGGGTTCTTAGTCTAAAAAAAAAAACCCTTGATCCCACTAAACTTTGATGTTGCCAAACGACCCCTTACTATGCCAAACCAGTGTTTGTTAGAATGCCTCTTCTCCTTTTCTAACCTAACCTTCTTCTATGTGTAAAATCTGCTCTGGGGGAGAAGAAGCGAAAAAAGGGGGCCGATTTCTCCTTGCTCTCCTCTATTTATAGGCAGCAGCAGGGGGTCTGGAGACTTCGAATCGATGGTCCCACGCAACCAAAGCCCGGTGGTTATCGAAGCAGTCTCCTCTACAACGGATTCTGTTGAGATCTTTCCTTCAATTTCTTTCTCTTCATTTGGCTGCGCACGGCACATGGTGAGCCACGCCACTGGCAACAGGTCCGACAATTCTTAGTGCATGGTATACGGAGGAATAATCAGTCCACCTATCATCTCCTCTACAGAATTGGTTCAAATTTCGTCCCCCTTCGCTTCTCCATTTTATCATTTGTTGTATTTTCATGGGTTGTTGAAACTAAATAAATTGTCTGGGATACTTTCCAAATGAGTTTTCGCATGAAATTTGGTTTCTATACTCACAAAAATATGGAGAATCTAGTAGTGCCAAGATTTTTCTGAAAAGTCCCCTCCACCTATTTTATTTAATTTCTCCAAAATCATGGACTTCTTTGCATAAAATAGGGTTTCTATAGGTCTTCTGGCCAATCTGAAAACACCATAATTTTCTTCATCATCTCCTGTATTTTTGGGTATTTTTCCATGATTTTTGGGGTCCATTTGATATTTTTCATGAATTGTTCAAGCTCCTTCATTAATTTATCCAATTTAATTCATGAATTTGGCACCATATTTTAGGGTCAAACACTATAATCAAGACTTGAACGAGAAACCCTCGAATTTCAAATCCCTAAATCGACTAAATGTTAGCCTGGGACGCATAACCCCCAGTGTTGACTTTAGTAATCTTATGGTGGCCTCAAGCCAACTTCAGCAAAGTAAAATAAGTAAGTTGATTTAAAATGTGACCTAGAAGTCGACCAAATTCCGGTGCTAGTTAAAATATAGTACCAACTTAAATCGATATCGTAAGCCAATCAAGGATAATATGAAGTGTTAAAGTATGGTAAAACTCACTGTACCAGCACAAATCCTTAACTAAAATAAGACCCCCTCTTCACACAAGAAATACAAAAATATTCCTCACAAGATGAGGAATGAAATAAAAAGTGAATTCTAGATTATCTTTCCCAGCTAAATTGTTTGTTCCCGATCTGAAGGTGCTCTTGTCTGATTCCTGATTTGGACCTAGACCGGAGGTAATTAACAGCAGGGGCTTGCGCCTGCTGGAAGGAAATGACGTACACACAAACAATTAACTCTTGAGGTCCCTAGGGCCGCATCTCTATCTTTCGTCCGTACAATGGGTAGCGGTGTTCGAATCTTAGGGGACTCAAGGGGTATCTGATCCGTATGTTTTTCACCCCATAGTTGAGATCCGCGATCTTCCTTTGTGGACAGGACTGAAAAACGTGCGAGACAAGGCTGAACATATCTGGTGAATTAAACGGAACATAAGAACTAAATACTTGTATTATTTAGTACTGTAAGTACTTTACAATAAGGGAGTAAAATATAAAATGTATTGAATAAGGTATATGTATTAATTATTTATTGTGTTGCAGAATATTAGGTGTTGAATACATTCATTAAGGGAGTATATATTCTAAAATTAGACAATTCTTGTTTTGCAGATCGATGTCGGTGATGATAAGCGTGTGGTGGCGTACCATATGTTATTTGACCTTATAAATGAAGTGAAGTGAGTGAATGTGTTCTTTTTGACCTTGAGTGAGAAGATTGAAGCTTGGTCTTGTAGTTGGTTTTGTATTTTTATTAAGTTATAATGTGTTGAATTTGGTGGTAATAATTTGAAGTTGTCTGAGTTTGTTTTAAGGATTGATATAAGTTAAATTTATTTTATGGTTGAATTTATTTTTAAAATTGATATGCAGTTGGTGTTGTAGTTGAGTTTGTTTCTAGCATGTTTGAACAAGTTTGGTAGAAAATTGTATCTTGAATGGTCATTTGAATCCCTTATTCAAGAATTATATACTCAATTAATATATTTGTTACATGACATAGGCTAAAATCAGTCGCGACTAACAGATGAGACCGTCAGCTACAATCAAATCTCAGTTTTCGAGATTCTAACAATTGATCCGAACCGTTCAATGTGTTCTCCATATTGAAATCTCGTTGAAGACAAAATTTTATATTTTTCTAAATTTTTTAGTATTTGTTTGATATTTTACAAAATTCTTAATCTAAATAATTCTAGACCCTTCAATAACTATGATTTTTAAAAATCTAAAAAAAAAGTAAATAAAATCAGAAAAATGTAAAATTTGATCTCCAATGAGATTTCAATATGGAGAACACATTGAACAGTTCAGATTAGCCATTAGCACCTCAAAAGTTGAGATATGATCGCAGCTGACGGATCCATCTGTCAGTCGTGATTGATTTTAGCCTATGTCTTGTTACATAAGTTAAGGTGCTTTTAATGTTGATGATTTTCTTTAACAGCTTGGATGATAGTTGTATCTTGAATGTTTATCTGAATCCCATATGAAGAATTATATACTCTCTTAGTTTATATATTTGCTACCTAAGTAACATTTAATCATTTTTTGAATACTAACTGTTAAAAAAATAAGTACTGCATTAAATATATATAATATAATTTCTTGAGTAGAAATATATACTCCTTTATATAGGCAACTAATAGCTTCAAATGGTGCTATTTGATGATTTATATAAACGTTATTAAATTTGATCAATTAAAAAATACATTTGTATACTCCCTTACCTAAATTTAAATACACCTAATTTCTATGTGACGTCAGCTTCCGTGTGACGTTACAAACTATCGCCCCAGCACCTAGATGCCAGTGCATATCACATATGGGCTAGCCCGTTAATCTCGCGCAGAGTCTGTGGGATGGCATGATGTCAAAAGCCGAGGATGCCACCTGTTAGGCCTGCATAACGTGTAAAATGATGACGAAATTGGAGAGTTGCATTAGTCGTTGCGGTTTTGCACGAAAATTTTTTGTTCCTTGCGTCTTGCGTTCCGAGCTACGAACGGAAGCAAAATTTCTGGCGTCAATCGTTTCGTTAACCAAAACGATTTAACCGTTAAAAAACTCCTAACCGTTCTTGAAAACAATAAACAATAAATTTCAGGAACTGAACCATAATTTTGTCCAAATGATAGCTTCTCTAATTGATTTGTGAACATAAAAAATGATGAACCTAAAAGGTACTGGTAACAAAATACAAAAATAAGGCACTGGAAACAATCTGACATTATCTTTACAATCGATACTGGCATTATCATTACTGAAAAGCAAAAAATATTACAAAAATAACAAACCACACACAAAAAACATTCTTTATATGCTAAACCAAAAAGCCCCAAAGAAATATTCACACAACAAGTGAACAAATGGGATGAAATCAGCCGTAATATATCTTACCATCTAAGTATTGCCTTCTCCACCCAAAATTAATCTGAGATTTCAACTCCGTATTGCCCCTTGGTAAAACACTGGCACTCGAGCTGCTAAAGCTTCATAAGCGACATATTAACTCACGACGATCAATATTATGACTGGATGAGAAGAGAGCTTTTGAAATCAGGCAATCGGTTGTCAGAATTAACCTCGTCAAGTTGCGACTCTCCATTCTGATTCCGACAACTGAAATTGGATGAGAGGCGGAGACTGAAGAAGAAGAGGCAAGAGGAGAGATTTGATTAGGTTTTGTCGAATCAGGCAATGGGTTGTCAAGAGGAGTGACTTGAGCAGGTTTTTGAAATAGAGCGCTGACGCGAGGCGGATCTGAAGATCGACGGAGGGGAGAGAATAGGGATTGAGAAGAGCGGGGAGGAACCCGACGAAGTGACGGCAGAGATCTCAGCAGGAGAAGGAGAAGGGTGAGGGGTGTCTCTAGGTTTCAAGCGAGGAAAGAGAGAAGCAGCGAGAAAGAGATAAGAGGGGTGGGTTTCGGCTGAGGTGAGTGGCGAGCATTTGTTTTGAAGACGTGGCGAGGCGAGGGAAGTTATCTGAGAATAGAGAGAGGAGAGCGGCGCAGAGTCGAATTAGGTTTTAGCGTTGTTTTCTCCGCCTTCTTTTCTATGTGCAATCCAACACTAACGAAACGGTCGAAACAACGATAACGAAACAGCTCTGTTTCGTTCCATAGACGAAACTGGTTTCTATTTGCGCCGACCATTTCATTTCTGAAACGAAACTGAAATTCTTAACTGTTATCGTTCCGTTTCAAACGAAATGAAACTGTTAGACGGTCGAAACGATTTCCGTTTTCACCCCTAACACCTATCAACTCTGTTTACATAGCCGGATGTCAAAAGTCAGGGGCGGATCCAATATGGCAGATTCCATGGCAAGTGCCTGGGGTAAAATTTAAAAAATGGAGGGTTCATATATGTAAATTTGGATTGTGTCTAGGCTAAAAAAAGATCAGTGCCTGGACTTTTGGTGGAAATAGAATAATTATGTGCTTAAGGTTTGATCTAACACAATGTTTTTTACTCTTTCGGTGCTTTCCACAATTTTTGTGCCTAGGCTAAAAAACATTCTGGATCCGCCCCCGTCAAAAGTGGGGGATAGACATGGGCAACGTATATAACGGAAACAGAATGAGGCGTTCCGTATTTCGTTCTGTTTCAATAAACGATATGTACCGGCTGATTCGTATTCATTCCGTTTGGACGGAACGTAGCGGAACGGTATAATTTACACTGTATTTCACATAAATGAATCACGAATTGCATTCCGTTTTCCGTTCCGTTTGCGAAACAGAATGAAATTTCGTTCCATTATACGTTCCACATGGACAGAACAGAACGGTTTCGTGTATTCGCGGTATACCGCGTCCACCCCTAGTGGGGGATGCCACCTATCAGCTCCGTTTACAGTGTTACAATATCATCAATTTCTTCATTGACTAGAAATAAACATATTCGGATGTTTATGAAGAAAACTGGAAAAAGACATATTAATTTTCTAAAATATTGCCCTACCAAATATAGAAAAATAAAATCGACTCCTTACGGGAAAGACCTGAATTTGAAGTATCGTCAGATCTAAATGCACATGGCTGCACAACCTCTTGGAATTAGGTGATAAGCTCAGTTTTAGTAGAGATTAACAACGTGAGAGAGTATAGAGATGAGAATGAGTGGAAAATGAACTTTATTGATTATTTTGGAGATTACAATCTGTTTACAATCTGTCTAATACAGGCGCTTTTCTCTACCAAAATGCCAACCCCTATTACAATGATCTACCTCTTCTATTTATAGGCCTATTTTTCATAACAGAACGCTGACGTCACCCGACAGCCGTTAGCCTACTAGATGCCTCTAGATTCTCCCGACTTGTGTTCGGTGAGGTGCTCCGCATGAGTTTGTTACGGCCTGTCTCCCCCGACTTCATCTGGGGCACGCTGTTTAATTCAGCCTTTCCCGCTTCTTTACCTCCATTGCAGGCCTCTTTTGGGTTGGGTCCCGTATCCTTCTATTCGGGCCGAGCTTTATCAGGCCGGCCCTATCATAAGCCCTTGAACTTGGGATGAGTATTCATCGCAAGTTGAAAATCAAGTCGCGAAGTTCAGGACTTAAGTGGGGCACGAAATGGTGAAGCCCTTGAGTCCCGAACACATGACTCTTGGATGAAGCACGAAGTGGTGAAGCCCTTGAGTCCCGAACACATGACTCTGGGGTGAAACACGAAGTGGTGAAGCCCTTGAGTCTCGAACGCATGACTCTGGGGTGAAACACGAAGTGGTGAAGCCCTTGAGTCCCGAACATATGACTCTTGGGTGAAGCACGAAGTGGTGAAGCCCTTGAGTCCCGAACACATGACTCTGGGGTGAAACACGAAGTGGTGAAGCCCTTGAGTCTCGAACACATGACTCTGGGGTGAAACACGAAGTGGTGAAGCCCTTGAGTCCCAAACACATGACTCTTGGGTGAAGCACGAAGTGGTGAAGCCCTTGAGTCCCGAACACATGACTCTTGGGTGAAGCACGAAGTGGTGAAGCCCTTGAGTCCCGAACACATGACTCTTGGGTGAAGCACGAAGTGGTGAAGCCCTTGAGTCCCGAACACATGACTCTTGGGTGAAGCACGAAGTGGTGAAGCCCTTGAGTCCCGAACACATGACTCTGGGGTGAAACACGAAGTGGTGAAGCCCTTGAGTCCCGAACACATGAAACGGTCAGGCGGTCAAGTTAGCTGTCGCTTGGTATGCACCTTGGTCCACACGCCAACCCTTCCATCTTCGCCTCGTGATCTGTGAAAGTTAATACCGCCTTCACTGCTGTCCCTTCAACTCCCAGCCTTTTATACTTCCATTTCTCTCTCTTCTTCTCTCATTTATCATTTCAACTCTCTTTCTCCTCTTTCTTTTCTGACGAGCTTTCCCTTATTACTCTCAAACGATCGTTCGTCCTTCTCTCCGGCGAGCTCCTCTCCTCATCCTCCGACGAGCCTCTCTCCCTCTCCGGCGAGTTTTCTCCGACCAGTTCCCTTCTCTTCAGGTATCTTCCCTCCTCTCTCTCCTTTTTGTTCTAAGTTTCATTTTCTTATCACGAGATTGTCTCCTATCTGTCTGGTATGAATGTGAGTGCATTTAGAACTGGTACGGTTGATATCCATTGTGATCTTGGTATGAAGATTATTTATTCTTCAGGTTCTTTCTTATACCTTTCCTGTAGTTAGCAAACGGTTCTATGTTGTTTCTTGCTTCATCTTTTTAGGTATGGTATATACCTTATCTTTGTATTGACTGGTCTAAAAAATAAAAGTATAAGAGGTACTAGTTATTCCCATTATACTGTTAGTATCTGTTCTATGGTGATCCCGTGCATTATTACCAGTCCCTATTCTACTTGCATCCGAAATCTTTTCGCTAGTGCCATGATCTATCCTTGAGCATTATACTTATGTGCTTTGTTTTCCAGTTTCTATGGCTTCAAGTAGTTCTAAGTCGCAAGTTCCATCTTCGGATGTCTCAGAAAGGTCCGCCAATTCAGAGCGACAGATGGTCGTTCACCCTTCAACTGGGGTAAACTTGGAAGTCGATAATTCTTCACCTGTTCGGGATCCTGAAAAGGGGAAAGGTCGAGTGGCTCCCAGAAAGGAGGTTTTTCGTCGCTCCTCTCGCCCTCTTGATGAAGTATTCAAGAAGACGCCTACCTTTCAATCGCAAACCTGGAGTGAGAAGTCTTTGTACGACTTCTCTTGTCAGATTGGTCTCACCGAGAAGGATGCCTTAGAAGCTGCCGCCCCAGATGATCGACCTTACGATGAAGAAAAGGGGGCAGTTCTCTTCAAACCCTTGTCAAGGTGTGGCTTCAAGGTCCCTCTTACACAATTCGTGACCGACATTCTCTCGCTTCTCGAGATCGCCCCTGGACAACTCCACCCCAATGCCTGGTGCATCATTAGATCCTTCGAGACTGTGGTAACTTTATTTTCTCTGGCTATGGGTTTTGAAGGAATGACAGCTTCCTTACGGATGTTCGGGCATTACTTTGGGTTTTCAAAAGCTGGGGATCTGTGTACTGTTCGGAACAAAGTGAACATGGTTTTGTTCGGGAAGGTCAAGAAACTCGACAATTGGGAGACTCACTTCTGTTACCTTCGCCAGCCTTATCTGGATGTATTCGGGATTACAAAAAAGTGGAATAAAGACACTGATAGCTTCAATGGTGTCTCTATTGATCCTCCCACTGTAGAAGAATACGCTTTTCTTCTTAAATTGGACTCGGTCATCAAAACCGAAGGTCCAATTCGCTTGGTTTTCAATGGGACTTCTTTAGAGGAGGAATCTCCAATACATCTCGGAGCTGAACCTGTTATTCCCCCCGCAGCCCCACCGAAGGTCTTAAAAAGGGGGGTTGCTTCTACTACTGCTTCTGAGCGTCGCCAGAAGAAAGCGCGACGAGATGCTGGGCCTGCCAAAGTGTCACATCCTGCAGTGTCAGAAGCAGGAATCTCGCTGAAAGGGGCTGGGAGTACTAGTGAAAAGGGTCCTTCTCACACCCGACCTTCCCTGGAGGCATCTTCTCACCCTCCTCCAGAAAGAACAACTGTTGATGTTTCCGACGATAAGTTGTTCGTGGTTCCCCCTCGTTTGCCAAGACCTGGTTCATCCACAGTCGTGATTCCCCCTGCTTCGGAGCCTACTCCAGAATTTGTTCTTGAGGTCATTCCAGAACCTGTTCCCTCTCATCAGATTTCGGAGGGTTCAGCTCGTTCTTGTCCTCCAACTCCTGCCCGATCTCTTCCTTTGGAGGATGAAGACCTGATGCATTCTGCTTCGACTCCTCTTCAAATGCCTGCGAGTTCTCTGAGATCTCACCTGGATGCAGCTGTCGTTACTCTGAACCCTGTCTCTCCTTCATCTTCTCAATTAACTCATTGCCTGGCAGAGCTTCGAGCGATCTTTTCTGCTCAAGAAGCTCGCATTGCTTCTTTGGAAGTAGAGTTGGCGAAGGAGAAGTCAAAGGTACAAAATTTACATGTTGAACACGACCAGCATTATAAGGACTGGCATTCTATGACTCACAACTATGTTGACTCTAACAAATTCATTGTACTATTCGCTCAGAATCTTCTGAAAGAAAATACCGAGCAGGCCAAGAAATTGGAGGATTTCGAGCGGCTGAGGCATTTACTGCTTTTAAAATTGGATTCATCTTTGAGACAGAAAGACCAAGTCGTAGGTCTTCTGAATACTACTCGGAAGGATTTGGCAGAAGAGACAAGTAGGAGGCAGAAGTCCGAGAACATCTCGGAGATACTCAAGGATGAAGTGACAAGACTATCAGTGGAGAATTCTCTTCTTGCTGGGGCGGCCGAGTTGTCTCAAGATGACAAGTATAAGATTTTTGATGAACTTCTCCCTTCTTTCCTTCGTTCTCGTGCTTTCAAAAGGGCTGCTGGAATGCATTCGGCGTCAGTTCTCAGGAATGTTTTACTTCGGGTGTGTCGTGGGCTCCAATGGTCCTATCCGATTACGGACGAGGAGTTTGGCCTTCTTGCAGCTGATGCAGTTCCCCATCTTCCTCCCGTTGCTGAGTGTAGCTGGCGCCGTTCTGATGACCGACTTTTAGGCCCGGATGGGAGTGTGTTATCGGGTACCATTGATGTGTTGGGAGAGATGTTTGCTCCGCGATATCCATGGCCTGAAGAACAAGTGCCTTGGCCCGCAGATGTTCCGAAGCCTGTAGATGACGAAGATAATTCGGGGTCTGGGTAGGCTAGTATTTGTATTATGTTTTGTTTTAGGTATAGTTGGGGTCGAGCGAATTAAGATTTTGGTGATGTGACTTGATGTAATATGATGCTTTATTTGAAGTGAAAATCGCGACTTCTTTTGCCTTAATTGTCTCTATTCTCTGCTAATTACTTCTTTTTTTTTTTTTCTTTTTTTTTTTGCGAGATGTTAAACATCATCTGGGTGTATCTTTTGCAGCATAGTTTCGAGATTTGTTCTCAAAATTAATAAGTATACTAACTCCGAGATACATTCTAAACAATAAAAATATGTTAACTCCACGATACATTCTCAATGAAACAAACATATATTAGTTCCGAGATACATTCTAAAGGAAATAAAAGATACATTAATTCCGAGATACATTCTCAAGGAAATAAAAAATGCATTAATTCCGAGATAAATTCTCAATGAAACAAACGAACATATATTAGTTCCGAGATACATTCTCAAGGAAATAAAAGATACATTAATTCCGAGATACATTCTCAAGGAAATAAAAAATACATTAATCCGAGATTCATTCTCGAGGAAATATTTTCTAACTACTGCTAACTGCACCGAGAATAATTCTTCTTGACTCTCTTTCTGTATAAACTCGCGGACAATCCTCAGAAAGAAGTTATTCTGGTCATCTAACACTAACAACCCCGGGCTAGTTAATAAATCTTCCCAGCCTTAGGAACCAATCTCCTAAGTCTGGGGAGACTTCCATCACCCGAAACAAACTCGATCCATTGGATTCGGAACGACTGAGATAACAAAGCCGCTCCTGAATTCGCTGGATTCAGGTGTTTCGGGGATGTTCGGAACCGAAGATTGGTGAATATCTGATGCGAGTATTTTGCTTTACATCAGCTATCCACCTAAATCTCCGATTCCTTCTCAGCTATCCTCCTAAATTTCCTTTTATCTTAGTGGAATATATTTTATTTTTCTTTTTCTTTCTTTTCGCCATTGTTGACTTCAAGCTTAGAACGTGTTCTGGTGCCTCCTTTGGGGAAGACGATTGGTTCTATTTATAGCTTTTTTTCCAGCTAACTGCCAACTAACTGTATTAAATGTCAGCATTTATTGTCAGATTTGCCCAGTTTTGTCTTTATTTCCAAGTACTATCAAAGTACAGTTAGTTGTCAGCTTTTCCCGACTTTATTTTTTCATGCGCTTACTCCGAGAATTCTCTCGAGGAGGGTCACGACTTTATTTTTTCATGCGCTTACTCCGAGAATTCTCTCGAGGAGGGTCACGACTTTATTTTTTCATGCGCTTACTCCGAGAATTCTCTCGAGGAGGGTCACGACTTTATTTTTTCATGCGCTTACTCCGAGAATTCTCTCGAGGAGGGTCACGACTTTATTTTTTCATGCGCTTACTCCGAGAATTCTCTCGAGGAGGGTCACGACTTTATTTTTTCATGCGCTTACTCCGAGAATTCTCTCGAGGAGGGTCACGACTTTATTTTTTCATGCGCTTACTCCGAGAATTCTCTCGAGGAGGGTCACGACTTTTTTTTTTTTTTTTTATTCAAGAATGCGAATATCAGATAAAAAGCAAACTCTTCATTTATAAATGAAAATTATATCGAGATACAAGGGCCTTAATACCCCAACTAAGAACAAAGAAGACCCGACTACGATATTGGTCTGGTTCTTGTTTTACTCATTACCACAAAAAACGAAAACCTAAAAATAAACTTGGACACGAAGAGACCGGCTACGGTATTGGTCTGGTTCTTGTTCTTATCTAAAACAAAAAACGTAAATATAAAACAATTCGGACACGAAGAGACCGGCTACGATATTGGTCGACTTCTATCCCCTCTAAACATAAAACTTTCTGAGATGGGCAGCGTTCCAAGCATTTGGAATGCGTTTGCCTCTCATATCCCTGAGATGATAAGCCCTGCCTTCAATAGACTTGATGATCTCGAATGGTTCTTCCCATGCGGGATCAAGTTTCCCCACCTGTTTACCTGTGGCTTCGATTTTCCTGAGCACCCAATCACCTGGTTGGAAATGTTTGGGAGCGACTTTCCTATCGAAACCCCTCCGCATTCTTCTCTGATATTCTTCCATCTTCACTCGAGCTTCCTCCCTCAACTCGTAAATGGTCTCCAAATCTTCCTCCCTTCGAGTTCCATTTTTCTCCCAAGTATACGACTTCGTTCTCAAAGTTGGGTGTACTGCTTCCATGGGTGTGACAGCTTCCATTCCATAAATCATGGAAAAAGGCGAACGGCCTTTGGAAGAGCGAGGTGTGGTACGATAGGCCCATAAGATTTCATCGAGATATTCGGGCCAAGTATTCTTACTGCCTTCGATTTTCCTCTTCAGTCCTTCCAATATAGTTCGGTTGGATACTTCAGCTAAACCATTAGATTGGGGATGACAGACCGAAGAAGTGCACGACCGGATACCCAGTCCCTTGCAAAAATCCTGGAATGGGGCACCAGTAAACTGCGTGCCATTGTCGGAGATGAAGGTATGTGGGATCCCATATCTATACACGATCTGGTGTCTCGCGAAATCCACTATCTTTTGCGATGTGATGGTTGCCAGGGGTTTGGCTTCAATCCATTTGGTGAAATATTCCACAGCCACCACTAAGAATTTAACATTTCCTTGTCCTTGAGGGAAAGGCCCCAACAAATCTAACCCCCACACATCGAACGGCCATGAACTGGAGATGGATTGCATCGGATGAGGTGGTTGTCTTGGAATGCGGGCGTGGAACTGACATTTTTCACATCTGCGAACGTATGTCTCCACATCTTTCTTCAAGGAAGGCCAGTAAAACCCTGCTCTAACGATCCTCCTTCCTAGCGAAGTTATTCCTTGGTGGCTACCGCATATCCCTTCATGCACTTCTGCAATAATTTCGTCCGCTTTTGCTCTTCCCACACATGTGAGCCAGGGTATTCCATATCCTTTTTTCAATAGTAGACCATCTCGGATAGTAAATTCGAGAGCCCACCGCTTGACTTTTCGGGCCACCTTGTCCTCTTCTGGGAGTTTTCCTTCTTTGAGGAAATTCCACAACAAAGCATACCACTCCTTTCCTGCCTCAACGATATACACTTCGAATGCGAGAACATTAATGCTGGGGTGTGGTACTTCCAACAAAACAATGGGTTTTTCCCGATCTAAATCGCTTTCTTTAGCAATTTTAGACAGAGCATCTGCTGTTTCATTTTGAGTTCGTGGTACGTACTCTACAGAAGCACTTTCAAAAGCAGCTAACACTGTTTTCACTTTCTCCAAATATAGGGCTAGCCTTTCATTTATTGCTGCATATTCTCCTTTGATTTGGTTTACCACCAGCTGAGAATCCATGTAGAAACGCACACTTTTGGCCCCGATTGCCTCCATAAGTCGCATACCTGCCAACAACGCTTCATATTCTGCGACATTGTTGGATACCTCGAACGTCAGATGTATCGCATAATGAAATTTCTCGCCTTTCGGTCCTTTTATTTCAACGCCAACACCCGAACCCTTCTCCGAAGCTGCCCCATCCACAAACACTTCCCACACTTCCTCCTTGGGATTTTCAGTTTGCCTAGCTGTGCACTCAACTATGAAGTCGGCAAGAATTTGTCCTTTGTATGCTGTCCTTGGTTCGAAACTCACATCATATTCGGACAACTCTACTGCCCATTTTAACATCCGCCCTGCTACATCAAGCTGTCCCAAAGCTTTTCGAAGAGGCATGTCGGTGAGCACTTTGATGGGGTGTGCCTGAAAATGCGGTTTGAGTTTCCTGGATGCTATCATGACCGCGAACGCCACTTTTTCAACAGGAGGGTATCTTATCTCAGCATCTCGCAGAATGCGAGACACGAAATAGACAGGTTTTTGTTGGTTTTCTTCAATCCTGATGAGAGCTGCGCTCACAGCCGTTTCGGAAGTCGCCACATAAAGATAGAGAGTTTCCCCTTTCACAGGTCTACTGATTGTCGGTGGTGTGGCTAAGTATTCTTTGATCTTTTCAAAGGCATCTTGACATTCCACTGTCCATTGGAACTTCTTGTTTTTCCTGATTGTTTGGAAAAAAGGTTGACATACTTCGGCTGACTTTGAAATGAATCTGTTTAGGGCAGCTATTCGCCCAGTTAATTCTTGCACCTCTTTGACTGTTTTTGGTGGTTCCATGTTCGCGATCGCCTGACATTTGCTTGGATGGACTTCTATGCCTCTTTCGGACACGATAAACCCTAAAAACTTTCCACTTCCGAGACAGAAAAAACTCTTTTTTGGGTTTAATCGCATTCCGACTTCTTTCATTTTCGCGAACACTCTTTCCAAGTGTTGCACATGTTCTTCCCCCGAACAACTTTTGATCACCATATCATCGACATATGCTTCCATAATCTTCCCAATTTCTCCTTGAAACAACTTGTTCACCATCCTTTGATATTCTGCTCCTGCATTCTTCAGACCAAAAGGCATGACCTTGTAACAATAGATCCCTTTTTCTGTAAGGAAACTAGTTTTTTCTTCATCTTCGGTACACATTTTAATCTGATGATATCCCGCGTTGGCATCGACAATGCTCAAGTGAGAAAAACCCGCCGTCGAATCCACTAGTGCATCAATGTTCGGCAATGGGAAAGGATCTTTCGGACATGCTTTGTTGAGGTCAGTGAAATCAATGCATACTCTCCACTTGTTGTTAGGTTTCGGAACCACCACTGGATTGGCTAGCCAAGCAGGGCATTTGACCTCGCGAATAAACCCAGCTGCGAGTAACCTTTGCACCTCCTCCTCAATTATCGTTCTACGTTCGGGTCCGAACTTCCTTTTCTTTTGATGCACTGGTTTGGCGTGTGGGAAGAGCTTGATTTTGTGTTCCGCAATCTCCCTCTTAATACCCGGCATTTGCCCTCCTTCAGCGACAAAAATCTCTTGGTTTCTTTTAAGACAGTCCTTCACCAATTCTCTATCCTTGGCCCCGAGCGCTGTCCCCAGTTTAGTGATTATTCCCTCACTCAGCTCTACTTCTTCCACATCTTCCCCCGGAGCGCCCGAACAGGGCACGCGCACTTTCTTCTCAACATTTCCCTTCTCTATTTGTGTTACTTGATCTATCACTGCTGCCTGGTAACATTCTCTGGCCTTTTGCTGGTCACCTTTTACCACACCTACTCCCAGTCTAGTGGGGAATTTGATCATGAGGTGCTTGGTCGAAGCGATTGCCCCAACATCATTTAGAGATTTTCTTCCCAATATCACATTGTATGCAGATGGTGCATTAACCACTATGAACTTTACTCTTGATACTACACTGTTGGGTGGTTCCCCGAACTCAACTTCCAGGTCAATGGTCCCAAGTGGTATCACGGTGTCTCCTGCAAAACCAACTAATGGTGTGTCCATCGGAGTTAAGGGGTATGAGGCTAAATTGAGTTGTCGTAAGGCGTCGAAATATAGCACATCTGCTGAACTGCCTGTGTCCACTAAGATCCTTTTGACACGTCTGCCATGTATTCGCAGCATCAACACTATGGCATCATCATGTGGGTAACGGACACCTACGCAATCTTCAGGCCCGAAGGATATTCGGGTGTTAGTTAGAGACCCCTCTGCATGCAAGTGAAATATCTCATAACGCGAAGGTTGAGATAATCTTCTCGGATCTGCATATGAAGCTCGTTGATGAGGTTTGTCGCCTCCGGATGCGTCCCCCCCTGCGATGAACATCACTACCGGAGATCCTTTGTTTTCTTCTCTAGGTTTATTCGGAACATTTTGTCTCTGAATGGGAATATTGTTCGGGTTATTTCGGTTGTCAGTTCTTTTCCATTGGTTATTGTATGGTTTTCGTTGCCATTGGTTGTTGAAAGATTCTCTAGTTCGGTTATCCTTGGCTCCTTCTTTCTCAATGTATTTCTCTAGCAGGTGTGTATGTCGGATTAACCTTTCTATTTCGTCCTTCAGCTTCAAACAATCTCGGGTGCGATGTCCCGAACTGCGATGGTAATCACAGTAAGCCGACTTGTCGAACTTCTCTGCTTCTACCAATGGTTCCGGTTGTTGCAACTCCTTGCTATCTTTGATGACGTTGAACAATCGCTCCCTGGGTTCTGTACATATGTGGTAGGTGGAGTATAGAGGTGCATATGCCTCTCCCGTCTTTCTGTAATTGTGGAGTTTATATGTCGCTCCTTTTATTACCTTTGCATTCCTTCTTCTTCCAGAAGGAGATCCATTGCGAGGTTGAGGCAGAGGGGAACAACTTCTTCTCGTCGGTGTTGTGATACGTCGCTCCGTGACATCTTGCCAACCCATTCGTTCTGCATCTTCCTCTGCCTGTATCACTTGTTGTGCACACTCCCTGAATTCTCGAAAAGATCCACAATCTTTTTTTATTAGCTCATATCTCAGATTTTTACTCCGAATACCTTGTAATACTGCCGCCAGCACCAGTTTCTCATCAAAATCGGAAACTTTGTATGCCTCTTCCGAGAATCTCGCGAGATATGCTCGTGATGATTCATATGGTTCTTGCTTTAGGGTCATGAGGCTCGTGCACTTGATGGTTGGTGCTCTTAATCCTCCGAATCTTCCCAAAAACTTGTCAGTTAGGTCATCAAAATTATGGATTGACCCTCGGGGTAGTTGCGAATACCATTCCCATGCACTCTCTGTAAGCCTTGTCGGAAAAACTAAACACATCACCCTGTCGGATGCATGTGTGATGGCCATCATTGCTCGAAAGCTATTCACGAAAGCTTGAGCATCTTTAGCTTCTCCTCCCGGATATCTGTCAAGATGGGGGTAATTTTTCATGTCAATCCGCGCTCCTTGGTATAACCTTCTCGCTAGGGCCCCAACAGGTGGTGATCCTGATCCTTCTGATTCACGCGCACTATCTGAACTATGTTCGCGGCGTTGCCTTGTTTTCGCACGGCCTCTAGGGGATCTTTTCTCTTCGCGCTCCCTTCTTTCATTATTCAAGTTCCTTCCCGACATTACCTCTCTGTCTTCACCCGTTTGTGGTGCCCTTGTTCTTTCCACTCGAGATCCTAAGGGCTCTTGATTCACTTGTGGGGCAGGTAATGTCGGTACAGGAACCGCAAGAGATGGACTTGGGTTTGTTGGAATGATGTTTTCGGGAGGCCTTGGAATGGTTTGTGGCCTAGGATGTTCGGGTTGTTGAGGTGGTCGTGTCCATGAGTAAGGATTAGGGGTGTTCCACGAATTATGTGCGCCCCACTGAGCTGGATGGCCCCAAGGGAAATAGGTGGATGGAGCCTCTGGTCTAGGGAGACCATAAGTATTTTGGGGAGGATACCAGTCTATCATGTGGGCTTGTGGTATTGTGTGTTGAACATATCCCGTGGGATGCCATTGGAACATATGTGGAGGTTGTCCAACATTGTACATTTGTGGTGTTCCTGCTCTCCATGCTACGCTTTGGCGAGGATCAGCGACATATCCGTAACCTTGAGGAGGTTGTGTTACGCTTGGCATCTGTCGCGGATCCTGGGTCTCCGGTCTTGGTGGATTGAACTGAACTGTTGGAGTTGGAGTAACAGATGTGAAGGCTGCTTGCAGTGTTTGCTCTACAAGGTTTGTGAGATCTGCTTGAGAGAGAGAGCGTTGGTTCTCTGAATTGGTGGTGCTTTTCTGTTTTGCTGTAGATGTTTCGGGTCTTTCCAATCTTGGCTCTTCGCGAGGTTGTTGAATAGCTTGCAAAATCGGGTGCAGTACAACTGGTGCTGTTCTCGCTGACTCTTCGCGAGATTGTACAGCTTGTAAGATCGGGTGTATCACAACTGGCAGTGCTCTTGTCGATCCCAGATCTAATGGTGTATCGTTGTCTGGCTGTTCGGGGTTGACTGGTCGTGTAGTTGAATCGCCGACCACTGTTTGTGTTTTTGAAGTTTCAGCGTTTTGCTTGTTTTGAATCTCAGCATTCATCAGATCTGGTTGTGATGGTTGAACTGCATCGCCTGGTGCCTGAGGTGTGGAGAGCTCGATCTGCGTTTGAGATTCAGATCTAGCTCCCGGGAGAACGCGATGTTTCTCCTTGTTTAGCTTATCAGTAGCAAACTCCAGATCCAATCGCCTGGGTTGAATCGCACTCCTATTCTCATCCATTTCTCAGGATACCAAATGCAACTTTGAATTGCCAATGGTCGAATTCAGGTGGGCGCCAGTTGATAAGCTCAGTTTTAGTAGAGATTAACAACGTGAGAGAGTATAGAGATGAGAATGAGTGGAAAATGAACTTTATTGATTATTTTGGAGATTACAATCTGTTTACAATCTGTCTAATACAGGCGCTTTTCTCTACCAAAATGCCAACCCCTATTACAATGATCTACCTCTTCTATTTATAGGCCTATTTTTCATAACAGAACGCTGACGTCACCCGACAGCCGTTAGCCTACTAGATGCCTCTAGATTCTCCCGACTTGTGTTCGGTGAGGTGCTCCGCATGAGTTTGTTACGGCCTGTCTCCCCCGACTTCATCTGGGGCACGCTGTTTAATTCAGCCTTTCCCGCTTCTTTACCTCCATTGCAGGCCTCTTTTGGGTTGGGTCCCGTATCCTTCTATTCGGGCCGAGCTTTATCAGGCCGGCCCTATCATTAGGCATAAGGCCTTTGTGCCTTTTCCTTTCATTGACAACCTCTGTTGGATAGTTTACCTTTTAATAATGCAAATGGTTGTGCAGATGATTTTACCCCTGAAGTCCTCCTCTTATTGGTTTGTAGTTGTACAGATGATTTTCTTTGTTCATCTGTACTAAATGCTCTCCCTTCTTGTAATTGTTTGGCCTGGGTTATCAGAAGAATCCTTAGAATCATAAATATTAAAAAAAAGAGCGATATAAATGAAACGACATAGGGGATCAACATTTCAACACAATTAAAACGACATGAAGAGTTTTGCCAATTGAGATCCTCATCAGAAGTTTTCACCTATATGGTAGCCTTGGTACTGCTAATCAAAGGTTTGATCTCTCTTCCTAATTAAAAGTTTGCACTGGCTGATTACCGAACCAATTTTTCAAAACAATAGTTATGATTCCGAATCAGAGGCTTTGCATTTCCATTTAATAATTTCATTTTTTTGCCTTTTGTATCATCAAGTTATAAGACACCAACAATGATGGGTTATTTAAATGGAAATTATTAAATAGTGACGAAAACCAACAATGACTAAATAGTGCTTTGTCTATACGAACTAAATAACCCATCATTGTTGGTGTCTTATAACTTCAACATGTAGTTTTCGTCGTTACTCTAAAATCACAAAGATGCTCCTTCAAAATCCCAATCAATTGTTTAATTTTTTACTGTAGCAATTGATATTTAAAGTATAGCATTTATATTTTCTATTATATATTAAACATAAAATTGCACATTAACCCTATTTATTGACTGTACTAAATCTAGAATAAAACATTTGTTTGTTCTTTTTTCAACTTATATCTATAGTCATGTAATCTTTTGCAGTAATCTCCTATGCTCCAGATAGTAAATTTGTTTGTATTCTTATCGCCCAACAATAATATGAAGCTACAAAGTCCTATGTCAAAGTAAGTTCCGCTAGAAGATTTTTTTAATATATATTAATACAATCTGATTCATGATGATGGTTAGGATGCGACCATTTACACAAATTGTGTCATTTTTCACACATGTGATTACTTTTTTATTATTTTAGAATTAACGTGGAAAAATAGGCCGGTTGTAGGCATCAATACAAAATTACGGGTTCTATAATTTGCAAAAATAAATCTGATCACAATGCCTCAAAGTGCTATGGAAATTTTTGAACAAATTTAAAATAATTCGACGAGCTCTTAAACTTAAGAACAATATCTATATAATTTGGATAGTTTACCTTTTAATAATGCAAATGGTTAATTTAAAACAATAAATTCATGATAGAAAAAAAAAGTTACTATAGGTTATGCAAATAATTAGATATAAATAAGTATTCTTCATAAAATTACAAAATTTACAAATCCACCAAATTATTCATAAAACACCAGTTTATGAATATAAAAAAATGAATAAATGATACAGTACTAAATAGTGCTTCGTATATACGAACTAAATAACCCGTATAAAAAGAAACGAAAAAATGATACAGTATGAATAATGGTGTTTACTGGAGGAAATTTACTAACCCAATTCTAAGCACGATTCTTCATAGTTACTGTATTTAATCAATAAAAATTTTATAGATATTGTTCTTAAGTTTAAGAGCTCGTCAAATTATTTTAAATTTGTTCAAAAATTGCCATAACACTTTGAGACTTTGTGATAAAGTTTATTTTTGCAAATTATAGAACCGTAACTATCTATATTGATGCCTACAACCGGCCTATTTTACCAAATTAATTCAAATATAATAAAAAAGTAATCACATAATTTGTGTGAAAATTCACACAATTTGTATGAATGATAACATCATAACCATCACCATGAATCAAATTGTATTATATATTAAAAAAATCTTCTACGGAACTTACTTTCGACATAGGACTTTGTATTTTCATATTATTAGAAAATAAAAGAATACAAACAAATTTACTATTTGGGGCATTGGAGATAACTGAAATTTTTTTTTGATGGTAACCTCATCTTATGTTCATCAGCTCCCATTGATTACATGTTTCCACAAAATCTAGATAAATCAGTGTGCAAATATTATCCTATTTTATATGTTCATAGTAGAAAATCAATTTTTGTGTCATCAGATTGTAATTTTTCTTAAAACGAAATTCAATTGTACAAACTTACCTCTTTTGACACCAAAATCATCATCTTTGCATCATTAATGTTTTCACTTCTATTACAAAAAGGCTTTTTTGTGACATTTATTTTCTATCTGTATAAGAATGAAAACTTATAGAGGACACAAAAGAAGTTTCAAAATTATATGTACCATAACCTCGAATAGTAAATCTACCTGCAAAGGGGACCCACAAATGAACAGGTAAATATCATATCATCAAATTCAGTTCGTCCGTACATACCTAAAAAAAAGGACAAAAAAGGACTACTTATTTTTAATCTATTTTATGATGTTGAACTTGCAGATAGAAAAATGAGAAGAATGAGAGAGAAAAAATGCATACTTGTTCCAAACCTTTCGAAAAAATGCATATTTATTTTTAAGAAAAGATTGTAGTGTGCAATATATCTACTTCTCCCTACAGTTTGTTTTTCTTTCAGTTACATTTAATTGTAGAATATGTACCTATTGAAAAGTTGAAAAATGAGAAAACAAAATTTGCGTTTCAAGTAAAGCAGTGACCGAAGCTTTGGAAAAGCCTTTTTTCAATGAGATGATCGATGACTCCAGAAGGTATTTCAGACACAACTGAAATGGTGAAGCTTATATTCATAATTTGAACCACTGCATGCGTTCAAGATTTGTTGGGGGCATACACTCCCAATTGGACATGAAGTGAGAAATAAGTTGTCATTTGTCCCAAAATTGAAAAATAAAAAATAACGAAATTATGGTCTATAATATTTGAGAATAGTCAAATGTGGAATAGGAATCCAAAAAAGAAAATATGGTCTATAATACTTGTTATATAAGGCTCTGTTTGGATGCAAGAAGAAGAAGAGAAAGAAAGAAGAAGGGAAGAAAAAAATTATAAACAATCCAAACTCTTCACAAAGTTACACACTTCCCAATACTTCTTTCCACTTCTTCCCTTCTACAAGACCGTCAAGTCTTCTAACAAAAATAAGACAGTTTGATTTAAGTTTTTTTAAAAAATGTAAATAGTAAAATGTTTTGAATATGCAAGAAAAAAAAAGAAAATAATTGATCTTACTAGCTTCTTGACCCCTCAGAAGTTGAGTCAACTCTAAGAGACGTTTGACTGACTCAATTTTAGGCTCAGACTTCACCAAAAAAATGATTTTCTCGACTAAGTTCATCTTAAGAGAGCTGAACCAATAAAATATCACTAAAAATTAATTAGTAGTGTATATTAGATTAGGTATGTTAAATATTCAGTCAACAGTACTCACATACATACATCCTCCAAATGAACTAAATAAAACCTAACTATGTAGAACTAGTGTACTGTACCAATATGTCACTACACCAAAAAAGAGTTTTAGTATTGCTCCATTAACATCTGTTTTTAAGAAAACTAGTATAAAAAATAGACGGTGGCAATTTCGCAATTGTTAGATTTTATCTTTTGTACCGATTTTTTAGAAAAACCGGTGCTAATAAGTTGCCGGAAAAAAAACCGTTTATCTAAATTATCCTTATAAAATCTCTAATTACTATGGTGAGAATGTTATTCTTAAAGGTATCCTTGATAACAATAACTGTAATTATAGGTAGCTATTATATATAAAAAAATGATTCCCATTAGAAGTACCAAATTTTTTATATGGGGTTTTAAGGGTAGTGAAACTATACTTTCCATGAAATCACATAAAGTCAAAATCTGTGTTGGCAAAATTCAGCTCATGCATTCGGGTTTCCATGTCTCAATGAGCTAGCAATAAAACGAAGGTGCTTTATGTAATCTCTCATTGGATTCAAGTATTCAACTGAAGTTAATTCGAATTCATACTGGACAAATTTGGGGGGTAAATATTGTATCAGTTAGTTGTCTCAATTGCTCATCGTACTAGACCTGATATTTGCATGATCTAAACTATGAGGACTGATATTTGCATGATCCCTTTTCTGTTTGAAATTTCACGTACAAGTGATTTTCTGTAAATATGAGGACTGATGTGATGTTTACTACTATATAGATATCTTCAATTTGCCTCTTGGTTGAAGCACGTCTGTATGCAGTGGCGAAGCCACACTTTGATTGGTGGGTCCATGGACCCACCTTGAATTTTTTTTTACTTGAAGTATAGTCTATATGTAAATAAAAAAATTGCAAGGACCATATCTAAAAGATTCATAGGACCCATCTCAGTAAATCAGAAATTGAATTGTTTCCTCATGTAGTATATTTTTTTATCGAAATATGCAAGATTATATTTTTAATACAAAACCTTTCACCTTTTTATTTTGTGAAAATAAAAACTATTATGTAAAATTTATCAGAAAATGAAAACTCATAGAAATTGTTATAATTTTTTTTATTGCTTTGCATTATTATTTTAGATATTGGATATATTATTTTAGATCTTGTGTTGTTGTTATAGATATATTTGATCTTTCATGAATTTTTTTAAGTTACATTATTTTAGAATTATTTTTTAAAAAAATTATTATTTTACTATATATATATATTAGATATTATGTTGTATATATATTTTCAAGGAAAAAAATTATGGACCCTGCTATGATGAATTCCTAGCTACGCCCCTGTCTGTATGTATTTTACTTGAAATTTTGTAATTTTATCTTTCAATAATAATGTAAAATTTTGAATGATTTTTACTAGATCATTGATTAAATTTGAATTATTTACATTTGTTGTGTTCTGGATGCAATATTATGATTTCTTTTAATTTACATAATTATAATTATATATGTATCATGCAAAACGAAAATAAAGAGATGACCTGGCAGCTGCAGCTAGCGAGGGTGTATATAAAAAATAAAAATACAAAGCTTTAGTACTGGTTATTAGCCTAAAAACCGGTACTAAAGATATTAAATATTAAAAATAAAATGCAAAGATCTTTAGTATCAGTTTTTAACTAAACACCGGTACTGAATATCTCCACCTTTTTTTTAGCGATTTTCAGCGCACTTTTAATACAGGTTTTTAATTATCTTTAACACCCTCTATTATTAGTACCGCTTGACAATTGGTATTAATAATAACTAGGTGGGGAAGCGCGGCGAAGATTTTTTGTATTTCAATTTTAAGAACCACTAATAATTTGTCATTAATTGTAAATTGTGTGTGACAGGCATATGTCATAATTTAAGCGCATAAGTCAAAATTGTGTGCGACATGCATATGTCATAATTTAAGTGCAAAGGCAAAATGTCATAATTTTTCTTTTCACATGAGCTTTAAAAAATTTAAGTGCATAAGCATAAGAAATTACTATAAAATTAGTAACTTCTATCATAGGAAGTTTCCATAAATAAACTTACTATATGATTTTTGGCATAAATCATTTCTAAAAGATATCAACCTGCATAATCAGACAATAATTTTCAAAACAAATATTTAATATTATCTTCACTATATAAATTTTTTAATTATTAGGAAAAGCATATCTTATACCAGTAAATTTTTTTTTGTCAGACCGTGATTCCATCTCAGTAGGTTTACCAGTAAACATGTCTAAATACTCAAATAGGTGGTATCTGATCAGCAGTTACTTGATTTTGTAAACATATCAATTATTAACACGACTACACTAATCGCACACTCATATGTTATGTCATAACTCATAACGCACCTGACTATTTTTGAATTGAGTCTCTTGTCTATTGATTCACACATGATGTTCGGTTCAAATTTAATTTTCTGAAAATTAAGAAAATGCAATATAAGAAATAAGACATAAACATGTATTCAAATGGAAGACTTAAGTGGTTAGTGGCATTAGGTCTCCTGCTTATACACCATTATAGGGAAGGGAAAAAATGAAAAGTGCACCATTAGCAATAACAAAAACCAAACATGAAATTCCTCTTCAGAGGGATCGTCTAGGGCTGAGTTGGCCAAGGAGTTCAACAAATCCCCTTTTATGGTTGGATAATTCAAGGCGACAAACTGAGAACCCATCAGCATGTTCATTTACTGAGCCATTCTGAATCTGGTGTCCATTTTCTGTGTTCCCTTCCAGAATCAGTTCGTGCATTATACAATTTGAATTGCTCGTCCATTTTTACTGATTTGTGAATTATCTAGTCCATTTTTTATATTTTGTCCTTTTCGGATGCCATTTGCAACCAAAGCTTCTGATCCCATTATCAATTGAAATTAGATAATATGAAATGCGTGTACATCAAAGCAATAGGAATATAAGTATCAGCATCTACTAAGCACTGAGAGCTACACTAAATTATTTTATTTTGTTTTATTTATTCATTTATTTTTGCAATTTTATTTTTAAAATGCAGGTTGATTAGAAAACAATGGATGATAAAAGGACATAAAAGACGGTAAAAATTAGAAGCAAAATGTTGATGGATGTTGCCCCTTTTTAATGGACTGCATGATTCTGATTTGTGTCTAGTAAATGTTGCCACTGTTATAATTATTATGGCCTATAATAATAAATGTGAACCGAGTTTAATTATTAAATTTATTTATAGGGTGCATCAGATTTTGTTGGAAAATCTGATGAACCATGTTCATTCAAAAGTGATCCCTTCAATTGCCTTGGTATTAATTAAAATATTCTGTCATAATTTGGCACCTATTCATTTTTATTTTCGTCCAAGAAAGAAAAAGATAGAATATTAAAAACGCCATTAATCTTCCATCAAGAAATACCAAGGAAAATTGGAGAAGATCGATTTTCCGCCTAACGATGTCGTCTCTCCAATCCTTTAAGTTCTAATTTATGAGAATAATAATAATAATAACAATAATAATAATAATAATAATAGAGGTGGACTATTGTACATTTGTACTTCGCTAAGTCATCTGTTTATTTTATTTCGCACTTTTTTCTAAAAATCTGAGATTTGTACGGTCGATCCGACCGGTTCAACCCTTTTTCCATATTGAAATCTTTTTCAAAACTATTTTTTTTCAAATCTTTTTGCTACATTTTATGATAGTTTCAAATTGGAGGGCATGAAATACTCCAATTATCATATTTTTTTTTGAAAATATCATAATGAATATTAAATAATTCAAAATATCACGATAATATTTTTCAATTTGGTCTAATTATTTTAAATTTAGTTCTACGATTTAATAAATTAGTTAAAATATAAAGAAGGTAAGTATCCATAAGTAAGGAGTATATTTAAAATAATTAGAAAATTAAGGAGTATATTTTCAAATAAGTAAGGAAGATAAAAAGAGTACATGGCTGATTTTCTCAAAATCTATTGTAAAAAATTTAAGCTACTCAATAATAATTGTTAAAGTTGGCTCCAGTTTCGCAATATATTTTGTTAAAAGAAAATATATAACTATGTAATCAGTCCTTATCGATAAAGAGGGAGTGAAGTTGCGAAAAGCTGTTGCGCTTAAATAAATAAATGCGATTTCCAAGGACAGACTTACAAAAGTAATAAGACAAGAAAAGTACTATTTTGATATTGAAATTGGAGTTACAAAAAAAAATGTTAAAATGTAAATATGATTTTGTTGTTGACACAATGATTCACAAAAAAAAAAAACATATAGATATATCAGAATAACAACAAAATTGAGAATTTCTCACTTGTAACTTCTTCTTTAGTAAAAGTATTTAAAACTAGCAGTTGAGTGATGAATATAGCTTATAATAATTATAATGCGTTGCCTTATTCACTTCTTTGAGGTCCTTCGACAAACATTTTGTCACAGTTCGGATTTCAAACAAATTGAATATTCAATTGCGAATATTTCATCATGAGGATTTCTCATATATAAAGCTGAACCCGACTTTAAAACAAGTTGTGTGCCAAACAAGTAATTTGTTCTTTTCCTTGGAACAGGCTTTAGAGTGAAATATGCAAATTTAAAGTAGATTTTGAGTTGTTTGTAAAAACTGTTTGAAACAGAATGCATTGCTACTTGATTTGCTAGAAACAAAAACTAATGAAATGGAGTAATTAGAGGGTTGTCTATTTGTATATATATAGTAGGACCTTGGTGAATTATTTGCATAGCATTTGTATAAACCGGCCTTTTGGGATGGTTGTTGCCTCTGGACACAAATTTGAATAACTACAGGCAAAGAACCGATGTTTGAAAATTAATTTTTATTGTTTGTTTGTTTATTTAAATAAGGACTTAATTTAGAACTTGTTTGTATAGAATCGAGTCGGTGTTTGGACGGGTGCGGCCGATACTAGTGGCTTTAGGCTCATTTGCTTGGTACCTCCGTGTTTTATTTGATTTTCAGGTGCGGATTCTCTATACATGATGATTTTTATTGCATGTTAGAAACTAATTAATTACAATTGCATCTTTGAACATTTGTATCTGCACACATATCTGCATTTGTATCTCAGCGCACAAACGAGAAAATGGAGAATTTTTTTTTTGTGTTATTATCTAATCATATTGAATGGTTATTCAATTGAAATTGGAAATTCTATGAATGGTTAAGTTGGAATGACACTGATTAGGTTTTGCGTTGGGGTCGCAACCTGACATGCCAAATAAGCGTTTATATCTGTAATGACTGTTTGTATCAAGCTTTTAAAATGCGTTTTTTTCGGTATGATGATCCGGAGTTGATTTAACGGTGCGGCGTTTTTTCAGTGAAAAAACGACGAAAAAACGATGTATATGTGCGAACATTTATGTCAAACTCATATGTATTTTTGTGTACATTATTACATTTGTATGGACGATTGGTATACAATATTGTACTTAGAGAGGCAATGGTACACAATATTGAACATTTCTAAGCATTTTATTCACGATATGTACCAAATACACTATGCTCTCAATACACGTTATGTCTTTTGATATTGTACACGTTTTTTTCGGCGAAAAAACGTATTTTTTTAACGTTTTTTCGGCGAAAAAACCTAAATGACGCGTTACGTTATTTTATCATTTTTTTCTGTGACGTTCGTGCGGTTGGCTACAAAATACCGTTATTTCGAAAAAAACGGCGTTTAAATGACGTTTTTTAAAAGCTTGGTTTGTATATATATATATATATATATATATATATATATATGATCGTCTGAATTGTGCTATCAACCGTTAGTTACCCTTAAGAAGACTGATTGCATTAGAAAGAATATGATTTGCAATGTAAATAGTGAACCATTGGTAACCTTCATAGAAAATTGACTGATTGCATTAGAAACTAGACTTACATATTAGAAAGCTGTCCAAATATTTTGAGCCGGCTTTTGTTTATACTTTGGAATATGATTTTATTATTGATTTTGTGTCGAGCTCTTTTAATATGGTAGATCATGTGATTGAAATTATATATTTGTATTTATTGATAACTAAATTGTCTGTATAATTGATATGTTATTGATTGGCTCAGTTGAGTAATTAATTTCAAAATATGTATTTAAAACTCATGTGGTCGGAACTAAATACTGCACGAGATAAATAAAATTTATCTCACGATTCCGCTTTTGTGGTTCCAGGTTTTGGATTGAGAGTCTGTCAGACGGGTAGCTCAGCGAGCAGTAGACCGTGAGATGTTTTGGTCTGAACCAACCAAATGCATCATAATAATATTTAATATTTTGTGTATAGAATTGATATTTTATCTATATATAAATGGTGATTAAATTACATTTGAAATTGATTAGTTCAACCGAAGCCAAGTGCTTCTTTTTCCAGAAATAATCTTCACCGTTCTTTATTTACCGTAATTAATAGGAATAGGATCAACGAATCTAAATATTTATTAAGGTATTTCTCTTTAAAATGATACAGAATTTTAAACATTAAGCTACAAGTAGCAGAAAACATTACAAAACTACTGAAAGATTGGGTTGAAAACTTGCGGCCACACAGTAAAACATCCAAACCTTTACAAGGATCATTCATGCAATTCGGGAAGCTGGGTATGCATTCCCAAATTGATACTAACAGAACTGCTCACAAATGAACATTTGCAATTGAAGGAGGACTGACTGAATACTATCGACTCACGAACATATGTAGCACCTCATTACATTGTGGAAAATCAGCATTTAACAAGACTAAAATAATACAGAACCAAAAAGAGAAAGAAAAAGAAAAAAAAATAATAAGAAAACAAAAGAGAAAATACTAATAGAAAGAATAGCCCTGGCTAACTTGATAAGCCTGGATGTGACAACCTTTTGAACTCCCTATCAATCCCAAAAGAAGGGGAATTCACTACATACTATATTACCTACTTGCTCATAAACCAATTGCTCAATTGATGAGATTGACATTGTTAGTCAAATGCTTGTATTATCTTCTCTTCCTGATTTAGGCGGTCAAGGGTTCCTCTTCACTTCCTACCTCTCGCATAGCAGTCCAATCTTCCCCCTCTGCCAAACCAAATGGTGCAACTTTACACATGAGATCAAAGGAAAAACATATTCCGTTTTAAAACAAATTCAGCTTCGATAATATAAGGGATGACAGTAAGTGAGATTACTTGATGATTTGTGGCTCTCAGCAACCGTCATGAGACGCCTTTGTAAGATTGCTGCCATAAAGAGGAAAATAGAACACATGCCAAACATAACAGTGATGGGGAATGCATTCACCTGGAAAGAGCAAAAGAATGCACAAATCAGATTTTACTCAGTGTCAGTCAGCAAGTACCAAACGCAAGACAAATAAAATAAAGGAATTTGGAAGTTTAAACTCACACAGACAGATATTCAAGGGAGCCATGACGAAAATATACATAAATAAAGAGATTTTTTTTTAATTTTAAACTCACATTGTAAAGCACAACACAGACGAAGATATTCAAGGGAACCCTGAAGAAGTTCATGATAGTGCTCCTTGCCTCTTCTGGGATGTACTGTGATCTCATTTTCATGATCGATGGCCAGAATAGACCTACACATGCCTCAAATGTGCAAAAGCCCATCAACTGGATGCATCCGCCAAATGACATGCTGCCACCCTTCTCCCCAGATGTTACCAAAAAGAACTGTTCCATATGTCAAAGCAAAAGAATATGGTTTGAAACTTCCATTTTTCATCCACTTCGTATCCTCAATATCACAAGTTTTATATAACTCAAGTACCAAAGATGTGATCAATATTAGTTTCTCTAAGTGCAAAAAAGAAATATGGCATTTTAACTTATTGTTTTGAATGAAAATAAGAACTCGAAAAATCAATATCACATAAGTGAAATTTTACAAGCTCTTGATGTCAATCACAGCAGAATCAAAATGTAGTTATTCATTATGTGCTTGCAGAATAAAGCGAGCTATGTTTTCTTCTTGTTGGAAATGTGTCTCTCTTTCAATCAGACATTTGGGGACAAAATGCTGGAACTAGCCAATTACTCCTTCAGTTCATTTTTCTAAACCTAGTTCTATGACAGGTAAAATCAGTAATAATGAAGGTAATTGTAACTCAAGTAATAATTAAGAATAGCACAAGAAAGAATTTTAGTTTGGGAACGAGAACTCTATCCAAATCATATTTTCTGAATCAAACAGCAATTCTTGTTTTGAACTTCTTAACCATGAACTTAAGAACACGATCTTCACAAATGTACATGTTTCTTACATTGGCGATGACAGGAAGGAGAAGAGTGAAGGCAGAGATGGCAAAAACAATTTGCATGTAGAACTCCACTTTAAGAGTTGGTCGCGCCATCAGTCTGGATGCAACGGAGCTACCAAGCATGGAAGAGAGCATAAAAGTAGCAAATATGAACCCATGGGGGATGTCTTCTTCATTAGGGCTCAGAGCTGGGGTCCACAGAAAGACAAAGGTGTACATGGAGCCCTCAAACAGTGATTGGATTGCCCCCAGAAGAGCAATCTTTTCATCTGAAATAATTTCATAAGAAGATCAGCTACATTGGAGTGTATCTTTCTTTTTCTTTTTCTTTTTCTTTTTCTTTTTTTTCCTTTAGAGCATATGGAAACTATTGTGACACAACCAACCCCAAATCACCCCATCCTCCCACACCCAAATGAATCATGATTTAGTAAAATTTACAGAAACCATATCCATAATGAACTAGATATATTGCACAGTCAGCACTCAGCAGGGTGTACTAAAAGCCTCATGATTATAAAAGTGTATCACCCATAATTACAGGGGTGCAAAGTCAGACAAGAGGTTAGCTTAAGAGCGTGAAGGAAGATTTTATATAAATTTTTTAGGTCATTTTTAGGATTAATTGCAGGGATGAAAGGAGGATATAAGTCGGACAAAAGAATATCTTCAGAGCTAGAAGGAAGATTTTAATAAACTTCTGACATCATTTTTTTAGGATAATGAAATTTAAAATTTGGTAGTTTACCAGAAGCAATGACCGTAGCAGCAACCTTGAACTGGGATATTAAGTCCTTGTTCTCAGATGGATCTCCATAGTTCTCAGACCATGATGACAGAATGATGGCCATGCCTATGGCAAGAAAGCAAGCAGCCGCATCAAATGGAGCAACAGGACCAAACCCTAGGTTGTCAGCCAGTAGATTTGCAAACAGCCCAGAAATTATGGCCACAAGCCCATTGCCGAGAAATATGGCTTTGGAGAAAGTCAAGGACAGCCATTGTGGATCAAAGCCTCTCTGTAGAAGAACAAGTTCTTAAGATCATTATTATTGTCTAAGAAGACAGATAAAGAAAAATGATCAGTGTGCAACAGTTGCATACGACATTTACGTCAACAACACTCAACTAGTTTTGATATCTAAGTACGTTATGGTGAAATCAAACATTAAACAATAAAAAAATATAGCACAATCAGATATAACATACCAAGTAGATAAACTAAAATCCAAAAACGGAACTTTAAGCTAGAGAAGAATATCCACTCAGATATTAGTTTACATAATAAAGAATCTAATGGGAAATAATAAAAGCTAAACCTAACTTGACCATTATTTTTTCTTTTGGTCAACAAAAGTTCCATGCCTCATTACTTCATTGATATTATACAATTAGCACGTACTTCAGGTCAACAAAGTATTATAATCCCATTATTTCAACTTTTCACTATAAAATACGACTAGAAATTAACAAATAATTTGCAGACATACCTTGTTGTGCTCTGCTACTAGCCAAGACTCAAAGGCTGAAAAGAGCAGAGAGGTAGCTATTCCTCCCAAAATTCTACCAACCATTAGAACCTTGTACTGTGGTGAATGCTTAGTGATACAGCTAAGAATGTAGGTGATGCAATAGGTAATGCAAGCTCTTTTTCGACCTCTGCGTACATATACCAAAATACATCAGAATTTAATTGTACAAAATAGTAAATGTTCAGATTTAATCAACTCAGAAAGTGGTCCTACTGTTTATCGGCAAGAGATCCAACAATTGTGCCAAAAAGCATGGAAGATCCGAATCCAGCAATGAAGAGTCGGCCGATGTCGCCCTTGTCAAAGCCATACTGACTGTAGAGGAAATAGACATAGGGACCTTGCAACCAATCACCAGCTGAAAACCAAAAAAAAAAAAAAAAAAATCATAACAAGTGTTAACGAGGAAAACTTAATTACAAAAACAGTTGATTACATTTTGCCTGATATAAGCGAGACGAGCTTGTAATTAGCTTCGATTACAATTCAGATCTTGCTAAAACCGTAAATCTGACCGAACTAAGTGATAATCACATGAATCGATCGAGAATCAACTACGACATTGACGAACCGACAATAAGATGGTTAGATCGCAGCCCGTAAAGATCAAACAAAAAAGAAATCTCGTCATTCCAGTATAAGAAACACTCTAATTGTAGAACAAAAAAGACAAAATGTATCTAAATTATGAAATTCTCATATAAAATTCAATAGGAAGAATGGATCTAATCGCAGTAAAAGTTAGAACTATGAGGACACTAATCCTCGAGCACAAAAAACAACGAATCAACGAAATGCGAAAGTGACGAATCGAGATCTGGCATAAGAAAGTAGAGAAACGAACCCATCATGAGAGAGTAGACGACTAGGTAGTTGTTCTTGAAGGAATTGAAAGCGGAGGAGGTGTTGACGCGATCCTTGCTGGTCTTGCTGAGCTCCAGCGCCGCCACCACCACCGCCAGGCCGCCGAACACTAGGTAGTAGAAAACCTCCATTGCTGAGAGGAGGGAGGTGGAGAGAGAGAGAGAGAGAGAGTGGAGGTTTAGAAGTGTGAAATTGGGTATTTATGCGACAGTCGGACGGACACGGTTGGGAACTTGGGATGAGTCCCAATCTTGGTGTGACTTGTGAGAGACACGGAGGAGGAGATTGGTATTTACAAAATAAATGAAAATTTCTATTTTAGTATAATAATAATAATTTCTTTTTTTAGTAGGGCCTGCACATGGGTTTAATCTAGTAAAAAAAATATTAAGGCTGATAGTAATTTCTCAGTTTGATAATTTGTGGAATTGTAGTTCAAGAAATTTTATTTCTTTATTAACGTTTTAGAAAAGAATGTATTGCTTGTTAATTATTGGAGAGAGGTTTTTTAAGAGAAAAATGTTAAAATGTTATTTTTAGATTGAACATGTCACAATGCCAGAATATTCTCTTCGGAAATTTCAAACACTTACCTCCTACTACGGGAAATTTTGGCAAACTTGGAACTTTGGAAGCTTCATTCTTAATTAGTAGTTATTGTATTTGGGGTTTAGACTGCATACTTGGCATGCTAATTTTTTTTTTTTTTTGCAATTACTTTCTGCTTTAGTAACTTATATACAGTTTTTATTTCTTAATGCAATTTAGCTAATTGGCAAATTGCAAATACCAAAAATATATAGTTGTAATTAAAACCCAAAACAGGTAAATTTACTGACTGAAATTTAAATAAGGCGTAAGGGTTTATCAGTTAAAAATCCACCTAATGGGCAACGCTTGGTGGCGGTGGGTGGACATGGTTAGGTAATATTTTATCTTCTGCTGGGGGGATGTCACTCAGATCTTTCATTAAAAAAATTAAAAGTTAGGAGCAAAAGCAACACACATAGACACATGAGTCATGACGCTTCATTTTGTTTTCTTATTTGTAAACCAACAAACTTTTTGTGTAATTGGACCAAACGGAAAATCTGGAGGTCAACACGAGTTTGACGAAGCATTATTTTTGTCTCTTCATACTTGTGTAAAAAAAAAAATTAATATAAAATAGTAACAAAAATTACCATGTCGGAATATTTGTGTTAGGAGATAAGAATCATGGACAAGGACTCGTGTCGGATCTAGATCTATCTGCCCTTATCCCACGGGTAGATTTGTAGTTGCGTTATCGAGTGGCTATATTAATTATATGTTTATTGAGTGTGATGCAAATGTAAACTTCCTACCACGCATACCGCAATTAGTATTTTGCTATTTTTTTTATTTTTTGATTAAATTAGTATTTGCTATTTAGTTTGATCCTATTCGCTTCTATATCCAGACCACATGACAGACACCTTGTGAGATGGCCACAGAAAATCTAACCTACAAACGCTGCCACAATACCAATATTACAATTTTCTTACATTTCTCTATCCCGCATTTTTAGTGAACATGTTTTTAATTTGTGAATTTTTTAAGATTTGCTTTATTTTTAAACGCATAAACCTAAATCTGATTTGAATTTTCTTTTGATGAAAAAATGTGATTGAATTCACTTGTTGAATGTGTGGATAAAGACCGCATGAATGCATGTATTTAAGTTGAACTTTGAAAGCACGGACTAGTTATTGTTCTTTTCAAATGTTTAAACAGCGGACTTTAGTGCGGCAGTGCAATTTGATAAAAATGTTATGGTTCTAAATTAAAATTGTATATTTAGGGTTTTTCTCGATAGCAGTAATTTAGCATCCAATGTTAGCATTTTGGGAATATCTTTCACATACGCACTCTGATTGAGGTGATTCAAAATTATGTGAAAAATATAAATATAAATTATAACTTGTGCAGTTGAGTCATTCCAAATATAAAATATTTCGTGATCAAAATGACGTAAGAAAGGAGTGTGGTTTGATTGACATTAATTAATTATTTTAGCAATAATTTAATAGTTTGGTAGTTAAAATGTTTTTTTTATATATTTTACAGTAAAGTAGTATTTCAGAAGACATATTAGGTATATTATTATATTTAGGTATATTATTTAGAGGATCTAAAGTATGCAAGCATTTTGATATAATGTGATGTTACATTTTTTTAATTGAAGTGTGTATCTAATGAAATGAACTACTATACTTGATAACACTGCTGTGATCCGATAGCGCCTATAAAATAAGCGATATCCATTATCCACTACGACATAAGTATGTCCGTTGTAAACCCGCTATCCACTATTTAAATTTTGGTTCTTTTAATATGCAGTATACAGTATACATCATAAAATTACGATAACTCATTGAATATCGGTGCAGCCTCTCTTTTATTACCTTTGGTTCTGTTTTTACGGGCCTTGTTCCTTTTTTTTTTTTCCTTTTCTTTTTCTCAAGTAAATAAAGGGAGGCCCGGCTGCTGGTTAAAAGGAGCCATCCTCATCGACAAATCTTCAGCATTCTATTTTTTTTTCATAACCATTTTGTATTATTCTTTTTGGATATTTTGTGATCATTTTTACTTTACAAAATTTAAAATAGTACATATTCTTATTTGTTTTTAATATTTTTCCTTTTCAGAAGTGATGATGCATCAAATTTGGAACTTAAATTTTAGGTGCAAAAGTTATAGATAAAAAAAATTGATTTCTAGCGGAGACCATAAGCTGGTAACTACCGAAAATTATGGCACTATTTGTTGACTAAAAACTCAACCAGCGGGTTAGTATTAATATTAGCTTTTGAAAGAACCCTCTTACATAAGTGCTACAGTACCCAAACATACATTATTACTGGATTTATTTTATTTGCAACAAGAAAGTGAAGAAACTATACATTTAACCCCACCCGACATCAGATAAAAAAGGAAATATATATTTTATAAACATAACCTTTTATGATAAGAATGGATATTACTATGTGCTATAATAGAGACGATTTTAGGACTCAAAAACCATTTTGAGTCGAATACAACGGACAAAAAGATAGGCGCAAAAGAAGGTTTTTGATGAAAGAATGACAGAATGCTGAATATCCAAGTCTAAAATCTATCAACCTTTTGAGCTTTTCTACGCCTATTTTGTATGCTGTAATCAATAGCATCTGATTAGAAACTACATAATATAGGTTAAAGTTCTCTAGGGCAGCATTAGAAGCAAGAATTATTCTCACGACAAAAATAAACCTCCAGCTAAGATAAATAAGCCTGAATTGCTCAGTTTCATACAAAAGCAGATTAAATTTCAAATTTTATAATAGCCAGGCTTCATAAGCAGAGAGCAGATCTAGCCATAGCCAAGGCACCTTCATATGTTTTGTTTCCACCAATGAAGCCACTCATATGCACGAACACACAACCTGGAATATCCGTTTCCTTTGAAAGCTCATCATCTCGCATACCCCTCCATGCCGATGGAAGCGCCTTTCGACTCTCAAAACTATCTGGTGAAACAGCAACTGCTTGTACTCTCCATGTTCCACTCCTCCCATCCTACAAAACACACAACAAGAAAATGAAATCAAGGCTTTCATAACCTGTAGGGTACATAATACTGATAAGGCAGAACTACATTTTACAGATCATAATTGAGGCAGAACTCAGAAAGTTCTCAGCCGTCAGTTGCAGAACTCGTCAGTTTTGTATAATTCAAATTTCACAAACCATTCTTGTTTGAAAAATGGACCATACTCCTAGTAAGTGATAATGGGGAAATTCTGATACCACAGTTAAATTTTAGATTAAAAATGGGTTGTTTATACATAGACTTTGACAAAAATGACTTCATAGACTGAACATTTGGAAATTCAGAGGAAAACATGAACTTTCAAGCTTGGGACCAAAGTGCGAAACAGTAGATGCTTCTAAGGATCACTTTCTAATCTCCTTTTATTTTGGCCATAAGTAATTTACAATTGGTGCTCCATTTATACATTAGTGTAAGTTCTTTTGTCAACTTTTTAGATTAAGTCTACACAGCTAATTAAGTTAACTCCATGACTGAAGGTACCAATTCAATTCAGGCCTTGTACTGTCATGTGCTGGCCTAAAGCCTCGTTTAATAACCATTTACTTTTGTGTTACCACTGATAACATCATAATACTGCTATAGGTGCTAAGCAGACCAATGGACCCTTGATATGAAAAAAAGGACAAAAAAGCTTCCGTGGTAGAAAATGAATTCAAAGGGTGCATAAAAGGAATAGGTGGCGATGGGAGAAAGTTATATCATGGGCACCAAGGAGCCAGTGAGCAGATTTGTAGGCAGTTGAGATGAAACTTAATATGCAACAAGGTTTGTAGAACAATGGATTATACTAGCAAGATAGAGATATCTAGTGCCATTGCCTATCGATAACATACAATTGAACTTCTAACAAAGTTCATTAAAGTCCAAAGGATCATTCCAGACTTCTGAACTCAAATCGCATCATTCTGCAATGCACCTTGAAATAAATAATCATCTTATTTCAAGCGCTTCAATAGAAAGAAAAGTATATAAAAATCTTTGTTTGCTGAAAAAAGAAGATTAGATTCAACAACACTTTCAATGATTTGGATTGGTAATTTCACTTGCCAATATTATATTATAAGATAGTTCACTGCCACGAAGAGAAAATAAGTCAAATCCCTTATAATCTCTCTTGTATGCAGATGATGTTATCCAAATTGTTTGATAAAAAAAATTATTAAATGCAAATTCCAAGTTAGTACACATAGAAGAACATAACTGAACATTATTTATAGCACAAAACACTTAAGGCTTTTTTCCAGTATTAATCTAGAAGATGTCAATTAATATACTGCACCATTAGGTTAATATGTAAAATATACGTAACCAACATAAATAACATGATTGTATTTCAGGTGAAACACTTGTATTTCACTTTTTAAAGTGAAAAAAAAAACATCAAATTTGACTCCCTTAGCTCAACCAAATAAACTTTCTTAATTTATTAAGGGGTCATTCTGAAATTCCCACAGATGTACATCTTTACAAAAATAGACTAACATTCCCTAACAATAATACAAGAACTATGTTGTTTTCTGAGATCTTCTTGAAATAATATAAATTAGTAAGAAATGTGAAACCTTGGAAAGATATATCAAGGTCGTGTATAAAAATTAATATTTTGTCAGGAAACTTAAATCTATGCAAAATTGCAACGCAATCAGATCTCTAGCATTTTTTAGAGGGTCAAATTGACCAGTGTCCTGCGGATGCACCTAATTATGGATAAATTACGCACAAACACTTTGAAGTAACTTTAATAATGTTTAAGAAGGCTACCTGGTACAAAGCATACTTGATTGGTGGATCAATCTTCAGTTCCTGTTCAAGCTCAAACAGATGGAGCTTCCACTGACAATAATACAGGGACAAAGGTAAATAATAACATACTAGAGCAGTCATGTTTGTACTAGAAGATACAACAATCTTATATAATTAGATAATTTGAATATGAAGATACCAAAGATTGAAGAACTTATGCAAACACACTTACAGGACAGTAATTATTAAGAATAATAATTTCTCCACTAGCATCAATATCCTTTCTTGAAGATAAACTATCTATGACAATAGCCCTAGCTGGTAACCATGATCTGACATAATAACGAAGGCTCTGCCAATAACACATGAATAACCTCATGTCAACACAGCTTTAAGCAAGCTTATTTAAATTTATTCATTTTTGAGAAAAGTGAAAATTTAACTTTGAAATAAGGTATTGCTGTATGGCTAACCTGTAGAAATTCATTTCCAGTGAGGGACATAGCCTGCTGGAAAGCAGCATCTTCTTTCTCAGGTGACTGGTCAGGATCATTCCAGTCTGGATTAAGCCGGCCGACTCGCGAAGACAAATTTGTATTATTTACATACTTTGGAGGCTGGTCGGTGTCGTATTGATTTACCCCATTGTCAATGGCATCGATGGCCTATTTTACAAAACAAAGTAGAAAAATAAGGCTGATAGGTTGCAATGTACAGTATTGCTGAAGGGAAAAAAAAATCATAGTATTAAGTACCTCGATAAAGCTTTTGTAAATAGCAAGGTATAAACGCTGGACATCCAGATCAGACTCATCACGTTGAAGCTCCTTTGCTATAATCTCTTTCCCATAATGCTGTGAAAGACATTTGAAAAAAAAAGGAAATAGATTACATTAGCGCCATGACAAGGTTTACTAGACCATCTGGAAGATGGCCTATTATCAACCTGGTGTGCCACCAGTTGTAACAGCTTGATCAATATGACTGCAACTGTGCATATTTCATGTCAATGCAATACCACGGTACCTGACTTCCACAGTACAATAGCATCCAAATGAGCTATCTAATGTAAGAATATTTTTATATTGATCACCTAAAATATCCAAAGATTCGTGACGAATGAAAATTGGCAGGCAGTTTAGGCAGGGACAGGTCATAAGGGCCATAGCATTAACCACTAAGCTGTGTATTTTGGAAATGTATGAAACAAATGCAGATGTACCTTATAAACTAGGCCCGCACTGCTGAGTTTAGTGTTGAAGCCATGACCAAACACTTCACAGAATCCTTTCTGATGATGGTCGTACCTATCTCGAATAGGATCATAGACACCACCTACATCAAGCACTGCATCCAATGTCTCAAGAAGCTGTGGAAGATAATAATATAATAATTAAAAAAAAAACTCAGAATTCATATCAAGTTTTACATGCAGTATTGTTAAAAACGGGCTTATTGCTTAAAGAATTCAATGGTAGTAACTACTTATAAATCAATCATAAAAACTTTCAGGATTAAGCAAGCTAATACTTTAGTTCAAAATTCATTGCATAAATCACAGCAAGCTAATGATTGAAAGATTTCATTAATTCACAGCGCTGTACATGTATTTATAGGTAAACCACTATGTACTGGTAACAAGGACCAGTGGGAAAACAGAAAACGGTTACAGATATTTTCTCCAACAGTACACAACTTGAAATCTAAGCTCCTGATTATCTATAACCTAACACTGTGACTAATCTGTTGCTTATCAAAAAAAAGCCCACTGTTAGATAAAAACATAAGTACCAGGTCCACTCTTAAGCAAATAAAAACCTTATGACCGTTTACAAAATAACTATATGATATGACACTTTATGTCACATTAAAAAATGTTAACAATTCATTAACTAATATCGTGATTTAAGTACCTGAGGATCTCTAGTCCGGACGACATCAGCACCGGAGAACTTGGAAGTGAGGCGAATCAGAAAGCAGCCAAGCGCCTCGTCGCAATGGAAGCTTCCATTGTGAGTTCCCACTCTCTTCATCTGACCCGCTTCACCAGAGGCTACAGTCGAGAAGGGATAAACCCTGGGCTTCTTGGGAGAACTAGCAACTAAGGCCTCGGCCATGAGAGGAAAGAGAAAATGACGGCTGGGAGAGGGAGAGCAGCGAAGAGCAAAAACCCTTTGCAAGTGACAAAACGAGGTAGAGAACATCTATGCGCTGTCGCTGAAGAATTGGAAAAGGCAAGAGGAGAGTGATTTGAAGAAGTGGAGAATACATATGGGCCTAAGCAGGCTGTTCAACAGGCCGAAGGATTATGGGACGAATGATTGGGAATGAGGCCGAAAAAATTAATACTAACTTTACTGTTCATATTAATTTTGATAATAACAGAAAAAAAAATCAAAATTTTAATACTAAAGTTGCTGGATCGTCATCCCAGTTGACGAAAGCCAAATACCCTTGGATCGTCATCCCAGTTGACGACCCAAGCTTGGATCGTCATCCGAAATGATGATCCAACGATCCAACAAAAAAATCACATATTTTAATAATATTCTGAAATTTGTTTGTTTGGATCGTCATCCCAAATGACGATCCAAACAAAAAAAATTTCAGAATCTATTTTTTAATGCAAATTTTGCATTTTGGCCCCCAAAATTTTTATTATTACAAAATATATAATTTATAATTAAAAATTAAACATAATTAAAGCATCTATTATAAAAATATAAGTATATAATTAAATTATTGCATGTTAAATACATAATATTGTATGTGTTTGTAATATTTATTCATACATATATATATATATAATGTATCGTATATTTTATATATTAAATACATATTATTGTATATAATTAAAATATATGATACATATTATTATGTACATATATTTCTAATGTATATTTATTTATACATTAAAAAAATTATATATTAATATCTACATTTAATGTATAACAATTTTTTTTATTGGACTACTATGTAAAAATAATAATTTTAGTGTCATCGGCGAATAAATTCAACAAAAAATATATTCAATTCTTTCGCCGATGACTCTAAAATTATTATTTTTACAATATAGCCCAATAAAATTTTTTGTTGTATATTTTATATGTATTTTTAATGTATATAATTTTTTTAAAAATTATACATTAAAAAATATATGGTGACGATGACCATATATTTCTATGTATAAGTATATTAAACAAATATATGTATATAAAATATATTAAAAATTATACTTTAAAAAATATGTTTATATATACATTACATACATATAAATATATACATTTATACATTACATATTTTTTTTATTGTATTGTAAATATCTACATATAAATATATACATTTATACATTTACATACATATAAATATCTACATTTAATGTATAAAATTTTTTATTTGGACTATATTGTAAAAATAATAATTTTAGGGTCATCGGCGAAAAAATTGAATATATTTTTGTTGAAGTTATTCGCCGATGACCCTAAAATTATTATTTTTACATAATAGTCCAATAAAAAAAATTTATACATTAAATGTAGATATTTTCATATAATTTTTTTTAATGTATAAATAAATATACATAGAAATATATGTACATAATAATATGTATCATATATTTTAATTATATACAATAATATGTATTTAATATATAAAATATATGTTACATTATATATATATGTATAAATAAATATTACAAATATATACAATATTATGTATTTAACATGCATAATTTAATTATATTCTTATATTTTTATAGTAGATGTTTTAATTATATTTAATTTTTAATCATAAATTATATATTTTGTAATAATAAAAACTTTTGGGGCTAAACTGAAAAATTTACATTTAAAAAAAAATTTCAGAATATTATTAAATTATGTTGTTTTTTGTTGGATCGTTGGATCGTCATTTCGGATGACGATCCAAGCTTGGGTCGTTAACAGGGATGACGATGCAAAAAAAATTTCAGAATATTATTAAATTATGTTGTTTTTTGTTGGATCGTTGGATCGTCATTTCGGATGACGATCCAAGCTTGGGTCGATAACTAGGATGACGATCCAAGCTTGGATCGTCAGCTGGGATGACGATCCAAGGGTATTGGGCTTTCGTCAACTGGGATGACGATCCAGCAACGTTAGTATTAAAATTTCGATTTTTTTTTGTTATTATCGAAATTAATATGAACAGTAAAGTTAGTATTAATTTTTTCGGGAATGAGGTCGAGTTTACCCCGTTGTTTCATTTCTCCTGTTTCTTTCTTTTTCTCTATTTTTTTTTCTTTCTTTCTCAATTTTGGTCAATTCACCATCTACTTGAGTTTACTATACACTGCCACTTTTAATTGATGATTTTAGATTTTACTATACACTACCACATTTAATTGATGTTTGTTTTTCTTGGTCACAAAACAATTTTAGGGAAAAAAAAAACTAGCAAAAAACGCCTCTAATATGTGGGCAAATAAGAAAATAAATTAATTCATATTATTTTTATTTTACATAGAACTTTATATATTAGACAATAAAAATATTATAAAATCAATGATTTATTCTTTTTATTTTTAAATAATGAGTCAATTTAGTAGCGACTTGACTTTTTCAATAAAGAGTTCAATTTTTTATCGGAAACCAAAATATAGACTACAAATTAGATCAAATTACACAAATCGATGTTCTATAATTGTGCAATTGTTATGACATTTTTTATGGATGCTTTTATAAGAGTAGAGACGTTGGTTTTGGAATATTTAGGAGCCTATGTCCCATGTCTAGGTTATTATACTTGGCATTGATGAGCTAAGTTCTTATGTTATCTAGCTACTTCATACTTTTAATCAAGGTGGCATTTAGGGACATAATTTTTGGTACATCACTTTAATAGGTCTGGAAATATTCGCCTCATAATGATTTTCATGACATGTTATTTACAAGTTCAAAGAGCCGTGCATCTAAATTTTTCATCTTTGATGCCAGTATGCTATATATATATAAGAATATGTAGGTTCCTATATATCCCTTTCAATAGTCATTGAGACGGGGTTGGTCATAAGATTTGACATAATCACCCATGACCCATGTAGCAAAGTCAAATTTTTAGGTCGCGCATAATTTTGGGTATGATTCTCTCAAAAAGCTGAAAATGTAGGAATTATGCTGGAATTGCTGGGAAAAAAAAAAAAAAACAGTTGCAAAAGCCCTTTTTTGTGGTAGTGGAATTTGATATTAATTGTCAATATCAGGAAGAAGGATCGATGGAACGTTTTTGTTGGGAAGGATGGTGTTTTGGACATAAATTTTTGTTGATTATTTGTTTTCCAATTAAAAAAGATTAAAATTAGCGAAAGTGGTTATATCTCAAATGATTAGAGGGGTTATTTTCAATTTTAAAGATTACAAAAGTTATATCAAATGAAGAAGATTGTAGGGTTATATCCAATTTTCCTTATTATTTTTGTCATTTAAAATATCATCATCCGTAGCAATGCACATGGGCACACGACTAGTGTCATCTTAAAAGTGACTAATTGTTGAAGAATAAAATTAATTAAGGGGTTTACTAGCTTTATTATTTTATAAATATTCTTTTTAGAAATTTGACCGTTAGAGGGTCCAAACGGTAAAGTGACCGTTATATGTTTTTTTACCGTTAGTAGAGCTCGTATATAAACAGAGCTTTGTACATCTTTGTAAAATAGATAATAAGATTAATAAAAATCCTCTTTTTAAAACCCAAACTATTGTTTGCTTTCTCGACATGGTATCAGAGCATACCGATTAAGCTTCCGCAACTGCAATAAGGCGACCAGAAAATCTGTTTAAGAGATGACACAAAATCGAAAAAGGTTGCCCACACCATTGACTGGTGTCGCTCCCTCTTCGAAATCGACCACTGTCCCAGTCAAAGAGAAACGAAATCGCTCATGGGCACAAGTGGGCCTTCTTCCCAACTCTAAAACCAACGAGAAAACAGAAAAATCAACTCAATTATACCCAAAAAGATGCTCAGCGGAAAAATCGTTAGAGCAGCGGGAAAAATCTCAAATCAAGCACAAATCCAAAACTGATTACCTTGATTCAAGTTCAAATCAGGCCATGATTGAGAAATCTCAAGATAGTGACTGCCATTATCAAGTTCTGACTGATGAACTTGCAAACCCTAGTGATGACTGGAGAAAGGGGGAGATGCTAGAAGTGTCCAGCGTCCCTAACTGGTGCAGCCATTGCAATAAAAGCGGGCACGAAAAGGGGAATTGCTGTGTCCTCCACCCACACCTTCGGCCAGTCAGGGAGAGGCAAGGCAGAGTTCACGAGCGAGGCAATTTGAGCAAGGGAGAGCGAGCAACTCGACTCTTCGACTCGAACGAGAGACGAAAAGAAACGAAGAAGAGGAATGGTGCTTCGACTGGATCGGAAGAAGCTGGTTCAACCTATTCGACGAAGAACCGACTCGATCAGATTGAAGCACAAATTTCTCTACTGACCTCTCTTTTGGATTGTAAAGGTCAAAATTCTTTAATATTTTCTAATGGGCTTGGTAAAACCCATGAATCTAATTATTTCATTTCCAATTCGGTTAATGGTGACAAGCCCATTAACGATGGTAGTCACAATTGTTTGGATAAGCCCAATGATGCAAAGTTTGTTTGGAATAATGACCGAAACCAAATTATAATTGGAGACCAGAAATTTGGTAACAATTCCTTTAAATGCACCAATTTAGGGCTAAAAATGGTTAATCTTACCAAACAATATGACAATTGTGATAGATGGATTTTAGATTCCGGTGCAACGGATCATATGACCGGCAATAAGAATTTGTTAAAAAATTACCGTCCAATTAGTGGTGACCAATATTTTACCGTGGCTAATAATGAGAAAATTAAAATTAAAGGATGGGGTATGATTAGTATTTTGTCTAAAAAATATTTGCAAGATGTATTTTATGTTGAAGGTTGTTTGGTTAATTTGTTGTCAATTAGTAAACTTTCAAAAGATTTGAATTGCGAAATAATTTTTAAAGAAAAAAGTGTTATTTTCCAAGATTTAGTCACCAAAGAAAAAATTGGTGAAGGTTTTCTTGAAAATGGTCTTTATTTTTTAAATAGCAACAAACTTATTTTCAAAACTACTAAAGATGAAGATTTGAGTAAACTTTGGCACAAGCGTGTTGGGCATCCTTCTGATAGAGTTTTAAACAAACTTTTAAATTTTTCAAATTTAGATTGTAGCAATTGTGAAACTTGCCAACTTTCAAAACATACTAGACCTCCTTTTCCAAATTCTAATTCGAAAAGTAATGATTTTTTTGAACTTATTCATTCCGATGTTTGGGGTCCGGCTCCTATATCCTCTTATAATGATTATAGATATTTTGTTATCTTTATTGATGATTTTTCAAAAACAACTTGGTTGTATTTGATGAAAACTAAAAATGAGGTTTTTTCGCATTTTCAAACTTTTGTGCATTTTGTTGAAAATCAATTTGAGAAAAAAATTAAAATTTTGAGAACGGACAATGGTACCGAATATGTTAATCAAACATTTTCTAACTTTCTTAAACAAAAAGGTATTTTACACCAAACTACTTGTGTGTATACCCCTCAACAAAATGGTGTTTCCGAAAGAAAAAATCGTCACCTTTTAGAGGTTACTAGGTCACTCTTATTTCAAAATAATGTTCCAAAAAATTTTTGGTCGGATGCCGTTTTAACCGCAACTTATTTGATAAATAGGTTGCCAAGTGTCATCTTGGATTTTAAAAGCCCTTTAGAAATTCTTTATGGAAGAAAATTAGATATTAGTCATTTAAGAGTTTTTGGTTGCAAATGTTTTGTACACAATCAAAGAATTGACAAACTTGATTTTACTTCAATAAAAACTATTTTTGTAGGTTATTCTTCCGAAAAAAAGGGATACAAGTGTTATGACCCTAAAAATAAAAAACTTTATATTTCAAGAGATGTTAGTTTTTTTTAAAATGAACCTTTTTATGAGAAAGATGTTAAAAAAAAATTTTCAAATGATTTTATATATCCTTGTGTTACTAACATCGAAACAAGTGAGTTTCAAAGAGAATCAAGAAATGTTGTAGGTGAAGAATCACAACAAGAAAGTCTACAAAATGAAGAAAGTCAAAATGAAGAAATTGAAGAAATTGAACAAGGAGAACACATTGAGGACAATGACGAAAATCAAGAGCAAGAGATGCCATTGAGAAGATCAAGTCGACAACCTCAACCTTCCACAAGATTAAGGGATTTTGTCACTTATTCGGTACAATATCCAATTCAAGATTACATTTTTTATGATAATGTATCTCAAGAATATTATGCTTTCTAAAATTCTTTGTCCAAAATTGAGGAACCAACCAATTATGAAGTAGCAAAAAATGATCCAAAATGGTGTAAGGCAATGGAAGAAGAACTTCATGCCTTAGAAAAAAATCAAACTTGGATACTTTGTGAATTACCAAAAAAGAAAAAACCGGTCGGTTGTAAGTGGGTGTACAAAATTAAATACCATAGTGACGGTACCATAGAACGGTACAAAGCTAGATTGGTGGCCAAAGGGTATACCCAAACATATGGTATAGATTACCATGAAACCTTTGCACCGGTGGCCAAAATGAATACCGTTAGGATACTTTTTTCCATAGCGGTAAATAATAATTGGACTTTGCATCAAATGGATGTTAAAAATGCATTCCTTCAAGGAAATCTTGAGGAAGAAATATACATGTCATTACCTCCCGGCCACAAAAAAGAGAATATTTCTAACCTTGTGTGTAGGTTAAAAAAATCCATTTATGGATTAAAGCAATCTCCAAGGGCATGGTATGGCAAACTTTCTCATTTTTTATTATCTTGTGGTTTTAAAAAAAGTGGAGCCGATACATCATTGTTTGTTAGGCATAATACCAATGGTGCCACCGCGATCTTAGTTTATGTCGATGACATAATCATAACCGGAAATAATCTTATGGAAATTGACAATATAAAAAAGAGCCTAAAACAAAAATTTGATATTAAAGATTTAGGCAAATTAAAATATTTTCTTGGAATAGAGATAGCCCACTCATCAAAAGGGCTATTTATATCTCAAAGAAAATATATTCTTGATTTGCTTAAAGAAACCGGTAAATTAGGATGTAAGCCGGCCAAAACTCCAATAGATGCAAATGAAAAACTCGATAATGAAAAAGGTGAACCATTAAAGGACATAAGCCATTTCCAAAGACTTGTTGGTAAATTAATTTACCTAATCGTGACAAGACCGGATCTATCTTTTGCCGTAAGCCAAATTAGTAAATTCATGCATGCACCAAGAACACCTCATTTAGATGCCATTAATAGAATATTAAGGTATCTAAAAGGTTCTCCCGGAAAGGGAATTTGGATGAGAAAAAATGGTACAAATGCTATATGTGGCTATTCCGATGCAGATTGGGCCGGAAGTTTCGATAAAAAATCGACAACCGGTTTTTGCACATTTGTAGGCGGTAATATAGTCACATGAAAAAGCAAGAAACAAAATGTAGTGGCACGATCAAGCGCGGAAGCTGAGTATCGAGCCATGGCATCTACCGCAAGTGAGTTGACGTGGGTCAAGCAATTATTAGCCGACTTAAAGATCACTCATGAAGAACCAATGAAGATGTTTTGTGACAATCAAGCGGCACGACATATTGCGGCGAATCCCGTCTTTCACGAACGAACCAAACACATAGAAGTGGATTGCCACTTTATTAGAGAAAAGGTCCAAGCTAAGGAGATCGAAACTCCATATGTCAAGAGTAAAGATCAATTGGCGGATATTTTCACGAAGGGACTAAGCATGAAGAGTTTCGAGAATATCTCTTGCAAGCTAGGATTGTATGATATCTACAGACCTAGCTTGAGGGGGAGTGTTGAAGAATAAAATTAATTAAGGGGTTTACTAGCTTTATTATTTTATAAATATTCTTTTTAGAAATTTGACCGTTAGAGGGTCCAAACGGTAAAGTGACCGTTATATGTTTTTTTACCGTTAGTAGAGCTCGTATATAAACAGAGCTTTGTACATCTTTGTAAAATAGATAATAAGATTAATAAAAATCCTCTTTTTAAAACCCAAACTATTGTTTGCTTTCTCGACACTAATAAATTCCTCTTTGGTCCTAGAAAACCCAACAGTTTATTTGTTCCATACACCATACGTCCATACCGATAATTACCCTGTGTACATGACATACATGATGGTGTGATACAACAAATTAACACCCATTCTAAATATCGAGAACCATATATATATGCAGATATTATTTTCCATGAGTGTAAGGATTTCCTCCACTGCTACATTTATTACCGCATGCCGGGCGATTCCGGTCAAGTGAATGGTACAATGAATTTTGACGAACGCGTGATGGAGCAGGTTGCGTCGGATACTGATGGCCGCCAGTGTGGTTGCCTTGCGGATGCGGCAGCCCCTCTCTGCAGGTGTAGTTCTTGCCACCAACATTTTCTGCATTAGATAACACAAACAAGTTTACTCTAGTGGAATATTCTTTTATTGGGGGTCATTTTTTTCATTTTACTTATCAATCAAGAGCTGTAGTTTTTTGGTTAATTATCATGGCCCTGATCAAAATGTGTTTTTTTCGAGAGATTTCATTTCATTTCAATTCAATTCCATTCAAATTCAATTGATTTTATAGGATTTCATGGGATCTATTATATAAGAATTCCAATCAAACGACACCAAATCCATTCATTTTGATAAAAAATTTTCCAATAAAATGAAATGAAATGAAATCTCATGTTAAGAAAAAATGAGATTTTGACCAAGGCCTATATGTTTCTTTTTTTTAATAACATCAGTTGGGAAAATACCAACAAACAATTTCATTGACCTAAATTTAAAAAAAAAGTTTGTTTAACTTGGATCTAAGAGGGAAAATATCTAAGAAGATGCGTGAAAATCCTTCTCGACTCCTAGCAGCAGAAAGCTGTCTTCTACTTTGCGCATCCAATTTGGTGTCTTTACTCTGTACTCTATACTCTATAGTAAGGATAACCAAATTCATTATATCTTCTCTTTCTTTTTCCGAGTTTTTTTTTTTTACGTTTATTATATAATATTGCCTGTTTATCTGTTAAATTATATAATATCAATCATGCAGTCAGCTTTACATATGCTATGCATTAGCATGCTAACTTGTTAAATGAATGTGTACACAGAGAAAAAAACCATTCTTGAATTTCCAATAAAATATACTAAACTATAGCAACAAAGTAAAAATTTTTTGTGGTGTCGAACAATATTAATTGTAACACTTACCAACGCAAGGTACTGAAGAGGTCTCAGGTGGACTGAGGGATGCTGGACTGTTTGTCTGGTTTGTGTGATTTCCTCCATTGATAGAACCTGTTTCCATTAGAAATTAGTTGCACTCTAGTAAGATGTAATTAATACGAAAGACAATCCTTAAACGCAATTTTTTTTTTTTTAGTTTAACTAAATGGAAAGAATTTTATGGAATTTCTCCTTTAAAACATGTGCAGAACTGAGCGAATTTATTTTAGCATACTGAATATCCAGCCCCAAGGTAAAAAAATTTAAAAACTAAAGTAAAAAGAAAAATATTGATATATTTCAGCGTTTTAATTGCATATGTTTCTAAATACATGAAGTTTTTCTTGATATTTGAATATTTGATATAACCTTTCGAATGAAGGCTTCATTTTTACTGGAATGATTTGATAGATTATATATGCAGTTAATTATTTGAAAGGATATGGCTCAAATTAATGGAGAACTATTCGTGAAACATGCATGTTTCAAAAATAAAGAGTTTTCACTAACCACTGGAGGAGATAACCAACCAGCTAAGCAGTAGTAGATAAAACATCATACGTGTCGTCGAGACCTTGAGTTGCATCTTGTGATCTTAATGTTTGTTTTGCAAAACCTTTCTTTCTGAAACTTTTCGATAAGAAGGTTAATGTAAATTTCGACAAACCGGGTATTTAACAGAAGTACATTTCATATGAAAATGACATATATCAAACATTCAACTAGCTAGTGATGGAATCATGCATGCACATTGCATCATAGGACCCTTTTCTTAATTAGTCTCTCAAAAGACCGTGGACTTGTACTAAATTCCTTTGGACGTGCTGTATACGGCTATAAAGTAAAAACGGATCTACTTTACAGATATAGATGGAAGTTTCCATGCAGTGGAGAAGTACCCAATCTGTTATGAAGTGGTACCCAATGAGAGGACCCGGGACCGGCAGCTTTCGGAGTCAATATGTTGGCCTCTTCCATACATAGAAGCTAGAAAATATTCAAATCAATTTATCAATGAAATTGAATCTGATTGCCATTACCTCATGTGTAAATTTTTTAACTTGCCCATATCATGATTTTTGGTAAAAAAAAATAATAAAAATAAAAAGAAGACTGCAACATATACAGCTGGTCCCTAGCTAAAACAATTCAAAACTTAGTCCTTATTCACATTTAATAAAAAAAATTAATATATGTTAGTTGGGCCGGGCCGCCGGGGTAACTATATGACTTTAGGTGTGGACCTAATAATTGATTGAAAACACCCAATTGGTAATATTTTTAATTAGTATATATGATAATTCTTTCTTCTTGATAACCTTGCTAGAGTAAATTGTTGCACATGTACAGCACACAATTCATTGCATGTATTCAATGTATCTTATTGAACAAGATCATAATATATGTTGGTAGTGATAGTGTAAAAATCCTTGGCCCTTGGCCCGTTCTTTGGAAGACTGTCCTAAAATCCGGACCGGACCGGTCTTTCGAAGGGCTTTTCGATAGACAAGGGTCTAGAAGGGCCGGATTTTGAAAAGACCGGGTCTAATATTTTTTAAAGATGGATGTTGAAGGGTCGGGTTTTGAAGGGCCGGATCCGACCTAATCGTTCAATAGTAGTGACTATTTGATTATGATGAGATGATAGAGATTAAAAAACTATTAAAAAAATTAAATGTTGGTATTATTTTAGAAGGACTAGAAGGGCCAATGATATATAAGGGTCAGTCTCGTGTTTCAAAAAATAAACCCGTCTAATCCGTCCCATCTCGATCCTTTTTCTTAACCCGGTCCGATCCGGCCCTTCTACCAAACCCGTCAAGTCCGGTCCTTTGAAATCCGGCCCGGCCCTTTTGACTTTCACTATATGTTGGTTTGGCGATTGCATGACTTTGCATTTATGCACGAGACTCCCTTAACCATAGAGATCAGATCGGACGATGTAGATGTGCGCTGTACCATCCCGAGCGGGACCAGATCTCTTTTCCTAATTGCGTGCTCCCCGGATGATGGGGTCCTCGTCCCAGCGTCGAATTATAGACTGTTCAGTATGGATCAATTAAATGATCCATGGTCGTACAATTATAGACCTTTAATTGCGGATCAGAAAATTTAGATTGGATCTGATCTCTCGCTATTAAATTCGGATAAATGAAAAGAAGCCTAACCCAATAACTGGTAATTTGTGTAAGCCACCTCAAATTAGATGATTAGATATCACTTCTTCTATAAATTACTGCTGCATTGTGTTGTGACAAAATAGCTAAATTTTTTTTTTTTTTTTTTTTAGTAAAAAACATGGGTCATGAAATTAATTGATATCATGGCCAAAATGCACGGAACTGCCGTTTCGTTAAGTAACACGATACAAGATATTATTTCGTTAACTGTTTCGTTTTTTAAACGGTACATAATTCCGTTTCGTTATTCGTTCCACTTTAGAAAATACACATAAAACGGTTTAAAATGAGGTTGAAATAGTCGAAACGGTACAATCTGATATTTTGTTTTCCGTTTCGTTACTGAAACGAAATAAAAATTGGTATTATTATTCGTTAACACGTGATTTTTCTGACTGTTGACAACCCTATTTGGCATATCGATCTTGGTGTATCTTTGCACCTTTAGTGGTCAAATTACCTTTGTCTCCTTCTCTGGCAGAGACATATATATATATATATATATAGAGAAAGAGAGAGAGAGAGAGAGTTTTATTATGGCGAGTTGCAACTCACCAAAGGGTCCGTGAGTCGCGTTCAAAATTTTGAAATTTAATTCAAAATGACCGATCCAAACCGTCCAATACGATCTCCCTATTGAAATCTCTATACAGATCAAATTTTATATTTTTTTGAAATTTTTAAGTATTTATTTCGGACTTTTAAAAACTGCTGTTTTTCGAACGGTTCAGAACTAATTAGATTAGTGATTTTCTAAAATTTTAAAAAAATACTTAAAAATTTTGAAAAAATATAAAATTTGGCCTGCATGGAGATTTCAATAGGGAGATCATATTAGACGGTTTGGATCGGTCATTTTGAATTAAATTTCAAAAATTTGAGCGCGACTCACGGACGCTTTGGTGAGTTGCAACTCACCATAGCAAAACTCTATATATATAGGTATATATATATATATATATATATATATATATATATATATATATATATAGAGAGAGAGAGAGAGAGAGAGAGAAAGCCTTCAATCAAAGCGCTTTGACCGGTGTCCCAGTTAAACCCCGTCAGATCTCAATTTTGAACGTTCAAACGACCGATCCGAACCGTCAAATATGATCTCCATATTGAAATCTCCTTTCCGACCAAAATTTTCATTTTTTTGAATTTTTTAAGTATTTTTTTTGGATTTTCAAAAACAACAATTTTTCTAGGGTTCAGAACAAATTAGATTAACGATTTTTTAAAATCCGAAAAAAATACTTAAAAAATTCAAAAAAATAAAAATTTTTGTCGGCAAGGAGATTTCAATATGGAGATCATATTTGATGGTTCGGATCGGTCGTTTGAACTTTCAAAATTGAGAACCGACGGGGTTTAACTGAGACTCCGGTCAAAGCGCTTTGATTGAATCAATTCTCTCTCTCTCTCTCTCTCTATATATATATATATATATAGAGAGAGAGAGAGAGAGGAAGGATTCAATCAAAGCGCTTTGACCGGAGTCCCGGTTAAACCCCGTCAGATCTCAATATTGAAAGTGCAAATGACCGATCCAAACCGTCAAATATGATCTCCATATTGAAATCTCTTTGCCGACTAATTTTTTCATTTTTTTGAAATTTTTAAGTATTTTTTTCGGATTTTTAAAAACAGCAGTTTTTGTAGGGTTCAGAACAAATTAGATTAACAATTTTCTAAAATCCGAAAAAAATACTTAAAAATTTCAAAAAAATGAAAAAATTAGTCGGCAAAGAGATTTCAATATGGAGATCATATTTGACGGTTTGGATCGGTCATTTGAACTTTCAATATTGAGATCTGACGGGGTTTAACCGGAACTCCGGTCAAAGCGCTTTGATTGAAAGCTTTTTCATATATATATATATATATATATATATATATATGAGGTGGGATAAAGTGCCATAGATGGCAATACCATAGATGTCTTTTTTTAGTTATTTTTTGAAGATCCGAAATTCAATCAGTCAATCCAAACCGTTCAAATTGATCTACATATTGAAATACCATTGGAGACTAAATTTTACATTTTTTTAAATTTTTTTGCTATTTATTTTGATATGTTCAAATTGGAGGGTCTGAAATACTCCAATTATAATGTTTTTTATAAATATCATAATAAATAGCAGAAAAATTCACAAAAATGTAAAATTTGGTCTGCAAGGGTATTTTAATATGGTGAACAATTTGAACGGTTCGAATTGAGCATTTGGATTTTGAATCTCGAAAAACGACTCTATGGCACGAGACCCTCTATGTCATCTATGGCACATTAGCCATTCTATATATATATATATATATAGAGGATGGCTAAAGTGCCATCGATGGCACGGAGGGTCCCGTGCCATCAAGTCATTTTTCGAGATCCAAAATTTAAATGGTCAATTCAAACCGTTCAAGTTGTTCTCCATACTGAAATATCTTTGGAGACAAAATTTTACATTTTTTCGAATTTTTTTGCTATTTATTATGATACTTTTAAAAATATTACGATTAGAGTATTTTAGGCCCTCCAATTTGAAAATATCATAATAAATAACAAAATAATTTGAAAAATTGTAAAATTTGGTCTCCAAAGGTATTTCAATATTGTGATCAACTTGAACGGTTTGGATTGACCGTTTGAATTTTGGATCTTGAAAAAATGAGTCAATAGAAAATTGATGGCACGTGCATATAGTCAATATATATATAGAATGGATATAGTACACTAATGTGCATATAGGCCATATGCACAGGATTTCTGTGTTGTCGGATCCCTTCAATTTTCGCGCTGAGATTAAGATCAACGACATGATTTGAGGCGCTGAAAGGAGAGATCTCTCCGTCTTTTTAAAACTTTCCGTCCTTTCTCCGTTATTTAATCCTAGATTAACTTCCGTCTCGTGCCTTCTCTCCCTCCCCCAGAATACTCTTTCTTCGAGAAAATCCCAACTTTGCCATCTCCGCCTCCACCTACTCTGAGAGGAGCACGTCGATGAACATTCAGCTCCATGATCGACACCTCTCTCCCTCTCGGCGTACACCTCTAGGTCAAATATTTCTTGATCGACACCTCTCCATTCTCTCTGAAGCACAACACCGGTAGGAAACCCTTGGTAAGATGAGCACAAGACCTCTATCGGACACCGGTGACTCTATACGAAACCTAACTTCCTTGATCTGTCTTTCCCTCTCTATACGTATGTTGAAATTGCAAGATTGTATTTGTTTGTTGCAAATTATTTTTTTGGCAAAATTCTGTTATTGTTGGAGGGGGAATTAGGTTGATTGGTTAATTTTTTGATGAAGAGCTGATAAGTTTTTTTTTCTTCTCTCTTTATGCGTGTTGTTTTGACAATCCCTGTCAATATTCTAAAAATATATATTTTTGTGATGAAATTGCATACCAATTACTGTTATAATTAAACTGAAACCAATTATTTCCAATTGGTATTAGGACTGGAACCAATTATTTCCAATTGTTAATATATACTGTTATAGGACTGGAACCAATTACTGTCAAGCCCAGATTACGGTTATAGACCGGTTTCTTTCTTCTATAAATCGACTATAAGAATTTCTGCAAAGTTTGACATTTGTCCAAGTTTTTATTTGGTTTATATACTTCTATATAGAACCTAGAACCGTCTTTGAGCATATTAGTGATTATTTGGGTGAATTTAATTTGTGATCTTTACAAACTTTATTGTATAATGCCATGGCTGAACCTTACCTCAAAATTAAATAAACTTGTGTACCAAACTAGTTCGATACCATCAGTGGTGCCTATGTAAAGGTTACAACCAAGATGACCAAGGTGAGTAACATCTCTTGAATAAAAGTCAATTTCAATTTTGCAATTGAATTAGAACATACCCTAATATTTTATTTTGGCTTAGAGTTGGGTGGATCAACATCGAAGACCAGGACGACTGACACGACAGAAGAATCACTGGGTGGTACATGCAACTCTGATGCTTTTTTTGTTATGCAATGCAAAATTTCGGTGGTTGTCTTAATGGCTCTGTAAGGGCCTCATTGTTATAAAAGGAGCATCCTTGTAAATTCAGTCATAAAATGCTTTATTAGGCTTTAGTTGTATTAAGTTTGTAGGGCTAGTGTTATTAGTATGCTTAGAAAGTTAGAATGCTGAGTTACTGTTTGCAAGGTCATGTTTATGTCAATCCTTGTTAATGATGCTTTCCATGTTACACATACCGTGACTTTTTTAGTTGCTTTCAAGAAGATGAGCACATCTTGGACAATCTCATAAACTGCTATTTTATACTTGTCTAACATCGTTTTAATTCATAATGGTTTGTAACCAAAAAAAAAATATTGGTAAAAACATATCTATTATGTTTTTCTTCACAACTCTTCTTCTTGTGCACCATCCAAATTGTCTTCTTGTTCACAATCTTCTGAGCTATCCAATATTTCGGCTCAATCGCCTGGCCTCATTAGGAGATGAATACTGAGCGTCGAGGATTGAGTGAGTGAGAGAGGTGCAGGAAGTGGAAAGAGGGCCGAGTGCGGTTTAATTCCTTGTCAAAGGAGATATCGCCAAGGAGGAAGAGAGATTTTAACAGAGAAAGAAACGGAGAAAATCTAAACAGAAGAGCTTCTGACGGGAAAATTAAAGCAAACGATTAGTTAGCGCTCCAATCTGAGCCATGCGATCTCATCTACGCACAAATGTTTGAAGCGTTCGGATGCTAGAAAAGTGCTGTGTATATGGTCTATATGCACATTAGTGTACTATATCCATTCTCTATATATATATATAGAGAGAGAGAGAAATGATATACTACACTCTGAAGTATTGAGGCCTCATACACTGAACATTTTTGCCTTTCGATCGCTTTAAAATTCGTGCACCAGATTGAGATGAGCGGATCGGATTGAGGCGCTGATTTCTCCGAACTCTCCGTCTGTTTTAAAAATTTCCGTTTACTTCTGCGTTTGCATTCGTCTCTCCCCCTCAGACGCCCCTTCTACTTCCTCTTTCTACGAAAAAAGACCTAGCTTCCTATCTCCGCCTCTGCCGCTTCCTCCTCTAAGAGTACCTCGATCAACAAGTAGCACCACGAATGACACCTAGGATTGTCTCTGTCGATCGACATCTCTAGGTCCAGCTCTCTCTCGATCGACATCTCTCTGCTCTCTCGGAAGCACAACACCTGTACGGACAACTCTTTTTAGGATGAGGTTTCTCGTGGTTTTAGTGGTTGAGCAAGATAATTGACTTAGTGTTTTCTGCCTCAGCTTAGTACTCACCCCTAAATACTAGTTTCACCAATCGGGATTGCTGCAATGGAGATTAAATCGACAATTGTGACGGGTACCATTTATAAATAGTGATTATTCTGTAATGTTTTGTCAAAATAGTGATTATTTTGCAATTGAGATTGAGTCAAACAATGATTATAAACACGCAAAAGTTGTACCATTTTTTAACCTCGTTTTTACAATATTTGCACAAAATCCCTGATTTTAAGCACTGTTAGATAAATTTTATTGCTTAATTATGGGTTTTTTTTTATTTTGCTAGTTTTAATCTACCACACCATTGTTAGGTTTGGATTATGCTCCTATCTTTTGAAAAATATACAAATCTGGTTTTTATATTGTGTACCAGTGCTATTTATGTGAAATACCAGAAGAATTAAGGTTGACTTTTTTGTCTTATTATTATATTTCTTGGCATATGACTTATTGGGGGCTACCATTAGTAAATAATTTTGTTAATTTAATCTTATAGTTATAGTTATATTAAGTTCACTTTTCTGTCTTACTCTTGCTTTTGCTTTTGCTTGGCAGGAGCATTGTGCCCACGGAAGACACAAGCGAGCTATTTTTAATAGGCATAGAAACGATATCTCTTGATTTATATTTGTGTCAGAAACTGGTAGTTTGTTTATATTAGTTATGTCTATAGGGAGCGTGAGGGTTGTAGAAAGAATAAAACTTAGTATCACTTGCTCTGTAAATGCAAGCTTTCCTTGTAGCAGCATCTAATCTTCTAGTAGATGCTCTTGAGTACCTTCATGTGTAATAGATGACTTGTAGTAGTACATTCTTATTTTAATCTAATCTTTGTAATTTATGTTCTGTGTACCAGTACTTGTTTCTAAGATATCCTTTATGCTTGTAATAGATCAAATCTTTGTAATTTTAATCTAATCTTTGTAATAGATGACTTGTAGTACATAGCACGGATGGCCTTCGTGCTACGAATTCGTTTTTGAATTTCATATTTCAAACAACCGATCCAAACCGTTCATTATCTTCTTCATATTGAAATCTCATTAAAAACCAAATTTTACATTTTTTTGAATTTTTTTACTATTTTTTTAGATTTTTAAAAATACTTAATCTAATAAATTATGGACCCTTCAATAACAGTGATTTTCAAAAATCTGAGAAAGGACTGAGGAGAGAGAGGTTCAGATCGGCGCAAGGAAGAAGAAAAGAGGAAGGACTGAGGAGGCGGAAAACCCTAAGTTGTAGATCTATTTTTCATTCTTCTCAACCTAATATAACTTCTGCTATCATATTCATTCTAAATCTGTAGAATCTTGGACGAAACGTATATGAAACGTGCATGGTACACACCATTTCGTTTGACGTTCCGCTGGTTCCAACGTTACAAGACACTATTCCGTCCTCCGTTTCGTCACATACCACGAAATAAGAAACCATTCCGCCAACTATTCCATTGGCACGGAATGTGCACGACTCACTGTAAACGATATACCGTCTGCACCTCTGGTCACTTTTGATTCAACAGTCGAGCAGAAAGCCAAGTACATTCACATTGCTAGATATTTTCTAATGGCTCTCCGTGACATTATCTTAAAAGTTGTTCATCATGCTGAGGATGACAATAAGGTATTATAAATTGGTCTTCTTGATGGTGTATTAATGGCTTATACCACTGCTATTACTTTTTTTATTAGAAGGTAGTATTTAATTGATGAATATTTTTGTAGGTTTTCTCATGGAAACTTTCTACTCGTTGTTATCAAATTTGGAATGTACCTTTCAGGTAAGTGCTATTGTTTTGATCTTATTCCACGCTACAAATCAAACCAGCTTACTATGGCACTACCAATTGGTACTGAAATATATTTGGTTTATGTTGCATTCTTTCAGATCGTGCGATTATAATTTCGAAAATAAGACTGAAGCAATGCAAGTTGCAGAAATTTTCCACTGGGAGGTATTAATTCTTGTCTCTATCCCAAACATATATTAATTAGTGTATAAGTAAGTAGAATTACTTGTTAAAATGTTCTCTAAAGCATAAAAAACTAGCTTAAATGTCATCTTTATCACTAAATAATTATGATATTTCAGTTTTATTTTGGCCCTATTTGATAAAAAAAGTGCATGGAATTCTCTGTTAAGTGGCTCAACTTCAGGTGATTTGTCTTCAGTAAAAATATGAATGTAGGACTAGCGACTAACTCTAAGAACTATAAGCACACGATAAAATATAGTTAATCAAACAATGCACATGATTGGAAAAAATGGATATTAAAGAACTATGAAAAAATGCAGAAAAAGACTGTCGAAGAGGTAGCACTCTTGATGGAGGGTATGCCGAAAGTGTCGGGCAGGAGAACTGTTATCATTTAATTTTTTTCTGCTTTTTAACGATACATATCAAACCAAAGTCTATACGAGAAAAGAAAGGATCCTATTACAATGGATTTATTTGACAATCTTTGCATTTTTTTTCTCAAATCAATCTAAATCCTTAATAGTGAATATAAATTTGGATGTTTTTATGGGATATCGATTGTTCACCTATAAATAATAGTATATTTATCATGTAGATCACACATAAAGAGTTGTATTTCAAATTTATCTTCATTTGTGGAGATTGATTGATTGATCGACATGGTTAATAATCCATAATGAATCCTAACCCATACCAAAATTGCACATGCACCCTTCCTGAAAATATTATGTCGTATGAGTTTCACAAAGTGTTAGCACTAAAGAAATGCCCACGGTTATACCTGGTAAGAGAGAGCCATGGATAGAAGTCGGTGGCAATAGAAATGGTGTTTGTTTGCTCATATTGGTGGTCCAGGATTAAATAATATATTATTATACCTGTTGATTGAAATTGGGTTCATCAAAATTGAACCGGTTATTTTCTATGTTTGACCGTTCTTTTATTTTCTACATTGATTATTGTGAGTTCTAAATATGAGAAATTATGGATGATACGTGCAAAAATGGTTTAAGATTTATCCAATTTCAGGTTTGTATGCGCTTCAATTCTATTTGGCTCCGTTTGGATGAGGTGTGTGAATAAGAGAATAAATTTATTATAAACAATTCAAACTTTTCACAAAGTTACACACTTTCAAATACTTTTTCTCACTTCTTCCCTTATTCCTCTTACTCCCACACCATGCATCCCAACGGAGTTTATGAAGAAGAGATGAAATTAAAATTAAAATACATGCATGTTGTTTGTACTTCTCCTTTGTTATTAACTTTTGTACGTGTTGCTACACCTATACATTTTATCTATCTTATATAGTGTTCTCCAATCGTGCATGTCGAGTTGTGTAGTGTCGTGTCAAACACGATCGAGTCTCGTTGCATATACATCCAGAACACTATATTGCAGAGTTTTGAGGATAAAACCTCTATGGAGATGGCTTTATTACTTATTCTCTTTTTATGAATTCCTGACTTTTCGAGGCTAAAATCACAAATCCCGACTTTTTACTACTAGAATTGTTTTTTATTCCTCTGTTAGTTAAAAAAAATCTACTAAGTAAGGTGAATTATTAATTTTTATAAACCATAACCGCAATTACACTGGATTCCATCAAAGGACTTGAAAAAAAAAATGGGCCTGTCTAAAACAACTGAGCGCGATTAATGACCTTATTTCACACAATTAGTTCATATTTAAAACATTAACTCTTAATTGCAAAATTTATCGTGATCTTCTAATATTTTGTTTATTGAAACATAAAAACTGGTTTGAAAAATCCTTAATATTTAAATAGTCAAAATGTGGATAAATAATTTTAAATAAATTTGTTGTGATTTTGTTCATGACTCTATAAATCACACAATATATGTTGGCGCACGAAAAGTGTGATTGCAACACATATTATGTGTAGCGTTTTGACTTAGAAGATTCATACCAGTTTTCAGTGGTCAAGACGCATTGCCGGAGGGGGGGAGAAGATTGGACAATAATGAAAAATACAATCAAGTTAGATATTAGAGTATATCAAATTAATTATAACTAGTTATATATTGGTATATTGGTGTTCTGTTCTTTCAACAAAGGAAACCTTTGTAATTTTGGAACTCATTATGGAACAGCAGAACCCCAAATCTACAAAGTCAATAGAACTTAAATTGACTTTATTTAGTTCGTAGCTAGAATATTGAGAAGGAATTAGAGGATAAAATCGAGATGTAGAATGCTATCTCTCTGAAGACATCTCCATAGGCATGAAGTCAGACTTGTGACACCCCGTCGAATACTGTAACTGGACAGTACACGATGGAGTGCCCGCCGCGGATGCCTGCTGCACCCGCAAGGCTTACTAATACCTAATTTACCAATTAATATTGATTCTATTCAAATAATATATCGATCAATTAGAAATTTATAATTTATTTACTTAAATATAACGTAAATACTATAAAGGTCTGGTATATTTGGATTACTAACCACAATATCCAATGGTTTGCTACTCGTCTTGCAGTCCCGCACTTGATCTGAAACCTGGAACCCACAACCAATAGTGGAAAACAATGCAAAAAGCACGGAATGAGATAAATAAATTTTATCTCAGTACGGTATTCAGTTCCAGCCACTTGAGTTTTGATTATCATGTGTTGGAACTAAATACAAGACTGAGTCAAATCAATTCCAAATCAAATTTCATTTCTTTTTATTTCAATAACATTAAAACTAGACTTTCAATCAAGCAATGCAATTAGACAAATAAATTCAATACTCTTAGAAATCAATTTTTTTCTTTGAATTCAAAATATGACAATTATCATTTCAATTACCTGAACAAATAATTAATAACTTGTTTCCAATAGAAATAGCAAGGTCAAATCAATTCAATCAATGCAATATGAAATGTGAGCTCGGCATCAATTCCATAACAATTCAAATATCAATGTATAGCAAAAGCCGACTCATTTGGTTGGACAATTACCTAATATGCAAGTCTGGTTTATCACAAGTCAATCATTTCAGTCATTTCCTTCAGATACCGCGAACCACCCTATAGATGGATGCCAACGGCCAATTCAATTCATACATAATTTTCAATCAATTAAATCATCAAAATGTACAAGCAAGCTGGGAACACTCACACTCCGGTCCATTCCAGACTAGACCTACTGAGTCCCGGTACATAAGCGCTTATTACACGGTGCTTGGTAGGATGGGTCATGACTCCACCTCCAAACATTACGAGTGTCTATCTCAACCACACAAGTTGTACTTACCTCAATCAAATCACGTTTCAATCGGATACCATTCAATATGTCACTTTCTAACATTTCAATCGGATACCATTCAATATGCCACTTTCCAATCATGCATCAATATACAATTTCACAAAATGATCTCATGAAGCAAAATTCCAATTATGAATTCAGAATGCATAATGATAATAATAATAATAATATTAATAATAATAATAATAATAACAATAATAACAATAATAACAATAATAACAATAATCAGAATACATATCACATATAATTAAAACTCAAGTGAAATCCGTACCTGATAGCTAGGCAAATCCAAAGCAAAAGCAAGCGAGAGCATAAGACAAGCCAAATAATCCAATCAATAAGTACACAAGCAGTTTCTTTGACTCTTCTCGACCTTGACACTTGATTTTCTGACTCTAATAAAAATAAATTATAACCTTAAGTTCTTACTTAATTACAAAACCGAAGTTATAATTATTTTAAGCCTTCAATTAATTCTAATCTTAATTTCCTCAAAATCCAACTTAATAATTTTGATTTCGGAAATTCAGCCAACAAAAACAAGGAACATACAAGCACAAACCCAACAGAAGTGATTTTCAATTGACAGATCGAAGATTAACCTAAATCAAGCATTCACAGAGTCAAACGAGCAACTGAACAAGCCATTGACAAAACAGACTAGATTGAACCAATATCAAGCATAACATCTAACAATTTTGATTAGACTCATAGCAGCAAAATTCCTAAAAGAAACATTCAACACTTAACAGTTCAAAACAAAGCCTCAATCAAGCATCCTTAAATCCCTAACAGATCAGATCAAGCCCCAAGCAAAACACAAGTAGGAGCAGGTCAAATAGAGGCATTGCACACACTCAACATTTAATCAAATGACTCAACAGTTCAAATAGCGATTTCAGAGCAGTATAACAAATTGAGTGCATGCCTCACAACAAGGTGTAAGCCTAAACGATTAACTCAAGTGCTAAACAACACACAAGTACCATAGATTACCAAGGAATAACACGAAATCGATACGGATTTCTCTAAACCACTAAACAGACCATTTAATAGAACATTTGAGACATCAGACCCCTAACAACACAAGCATCAAACCTAATAGCATTCACAACAGTTCAGATGCTAAGCACATAGTCATTTGAGGCATCAAATCGACAACAGATCAAATCCAAGCAGTACAAAACCTCAATCGGGCTCACAAACAGATCAACAAAGCTCAAACGACCATTCAATTCAAGGCATCACAAACACAAATCAATTTCAAATATTTCATGCCTCAGTCAAGTACAGTCAAGCAAACAGAACAAGACACAAAGGGAGAGAGGTTACTTACTCAATTTCGGCCAAAGACCGGCGACGCGACAAAAGGAGTCGAATTCGTCATTTCTCGATTTTCGCCACTTAATCCTCGAAAGAACTCTGCAAGACCACTTGGAAATCGATGGAGAGGACCCCAGAGTGCTCCAGGTCGAACGGCGGCCAAAACCGACGAGTTCGCTCCATTTCCCGAAAAATTTCCGTCGAGAAATACGACGAGGAGAGGCCATCAATCGACGATCCGAAGGTAGATATTGCAAGAGGGTAGTGAGGTGAACGTGTGGGTACTTTGATCCGATGAAATGGTGGAGAAATGGAGGTGGATTGAGTTTGAGGGGAGGGGCTCGGTTTGGGAGAGAAGAGAGGCGCAAGCCTCTCTGTTGGTTCGAAAGAAAAGAGAGAGAGAGAGAGCTGGGTCCCCTTTTATTTCCGATTTTTTTTTTTTTTTTTTTTTTTTTTTTTTTTTTTTTAAGGTTATCACATTCATCCCTCCTTATAAAAAAATTTCGACCTCGAAATTTATCTAAGTACATAGCAATCATGCAATCAATAATACAATCAAATAGTACAAACATATTATGCAACAATTATCGATTTATGTAATGCAACTCAGCCCGACATTTTATTCAATTCAAAATTAAAATACTAATGATAATACAAGAATGTCGGCCCAATCTCGGTACTTAAATGCAAGCATGACAATCATAAGTCACAATTACAAGTCAATCAATTCAAAGTCAGATATCGCGAGTCTCTTCCTCTGAGAGCAACCAGCGATTACAGATATTCGGATACCGTGAATCACCTCTAAAGAGGGTTGCCAACGGTCAATCAATTCCATATTCAATTCAGACAATTCCATATCATAACATTATAACAATTCAAATAACAGAGTACTACAAGCAGAAAATACTACCACTTCTTACGTTATCATTTAAAAAAAACAAATCTTTCAATTCTCGTAACTAGTAACATTTTGAAATATCCAGTTCTTTTCTTATCTTTTAGGAAGCACGGTAATATCAAAATTATTCTTGACTGCCTTGGTGATCAGTCAAGGAAGTAAGAATAATTCTTATATTATTGAGATTCAATTAACAAGTCAGATGATCAGTCAGCTTGTTTGATCCTTGTGCCAACAAAAGATAAGAAAATCTTTACTCAAATAAGTTCCAAAAGTTTGTGCATACTATAGTAAATTCAGAAATCCTTAATATTCCAATTAGCATTAATATAACATATAACATGCTTACTATAATAACCAAAATCCTTTAACTTGCCATACCAACTCTTTTTTTTTGTGCACTTATCAAAATCACTTTACATTTCAAACATTAGAAAATAAGCTCTATTAATTTCATCCACAAAAATTGTTACAACCTATTAAACATAACTTTTAAAATTACAACACATATATAAAATAATCAAGCAACTATAAACAATTAATATATTAGATATATACAAATACAAAGCATCTGTATCCTATAATACTTATAACTAAGCTAGACAAATATTATTTTGCTAGCACAAATAGTAAGAAATCAACTTACTTACAAAACAACCCTTTAGACGTACCCATTCTCACGCAATCTATTGGTCTGGTTTGGTTGTTAAACAATTCTCTGATACCATTTGTGACACCCCGTCGAATACTGTAACTGGACAGTACACGATGGAGTGCCCGCCGCGGATGCCTGCTGCACCCGCAAGGCTTACTAATACCTAATTTACCAATTAATATTGATTCTATTCAAATAATATATCGATCAATTAGAAATTTATAATTTATTTACTTAAATATAACGTAAATACTATAAAGGTCTGGTATATTTGGATTACTAACCACAATATCCAATGGTTTGCTACTCGTCTTGCAGTCCCGCACTTGATCTGAAACCTGGAACCCACAACCAATAGTGGAAAACAATGCAAAAAGCACGGAATGAGATAAATAAATTTTATCTCAGTACGGTATTCAGTTCCAGCCACTTGAGTTTTGATTATCATGTGTTGGAACTAAATACAAGACTGAGTCAAATCAATTCCAAATCAAATTTCATTTCTTTTTATTTCAATAACATTAAAACTAGACTTTCAATCAAGCAATGCAATTAGACAAATAAATTCAATACTCTTAGAAATCAATTTTTTTCTTTGAATTCAAAATATGACAATTATCATTTCAATTACCTGAACAAATAATTAATAACTTGTTTCCAATAGAAATAGCAAGGTCAAATCAATTCAATCAATGCAATATGAAATGTGAGCTCGGCATCAATTCCATAACAATTCAAATATCAATGTATAGCAAAAGCCGACTCATTTGGTTGGACAATTACCTAATATGCAAGTCTGGTTTATCACAAGTCAATCATTTCAGTCATTTCCTTCAGATACCGCGAACCACCCTATAGATGGATGCCAACGGCCAATTCAATTCATACATAATTTTCAATCAATTAAATCATCAAAATGTACAAGCAAGCTGGGAACACTCACACTCCGGTCCATTCCAGACTAGACCTACTGAGTCCCGGTACATAAGCGCTTATTACACGGTGCTTGGTAGGATGGGTCATGACTCCACCTCCAAACATTACGAGTGTCTATCTCAACCACACAAGTTGTACTTACCTCAATCAAATCACGTTTCAATCGGATACCATTCAATATGTCACTTTCTAACATTTCAATCGGATACCATTCAATATGCCACTTTCCAATCATGCATCAATATACAATTTCACAAAATGATCTCATGAAGCAAAATTCCAATTATGAATTCAGAATGCATAATGATAATAATAATAATAATATTAATAATAATAATAATAATAACAATAATAACAATAATAACAATAATAACAATAATCAGAATACATATCACATATAATTAAAACTCAAGTGAAATCCGTACCTGATAGCTAGGCAAATCCAAAGCAAAAGCAAGCGAGAGCATAAGACAAGCCAAATAATCCAATCAATAAGTACACAAGCAGTTTCTTTGACTCTTCTCGACCTTGACACTTGATTTTCTGACTCTAATAAAAATAAATTATAACCTTAAGTTCTTACTTAATTACAAAACCGAAGTTATAATTATTTTAAGCCTTCAATTAATTCTAATCTTAATTTCCTCAAAATCCAACTTAATAATTTTGATTTCGGAAATTCAGCCAACAAAAACAAGGAACATACAAGCACAAACCCAACAGAAGTGATTTTCAATTGACAGATCGAAGATTAACCTAAATCAAGCATTCACAGAGTCAAACGAGCAACTGAACAAGCCATTGACAAAACAGACTAGATTGAACCAATATCAAGCATAACATCTAACAATTTTGATTAGACTCATAGCAGCAAAATTCCTAAAAGAAACATTCAACACTTAACAGTTCAAAACAAAGCCTCAATCAAGCATCCTTAAATCCCTAACAGATCAGATCAAGCCCCAAGCAAAACACAAGTAGGAGCAGGTCAAATAGAGGCATTGCACACACTCAACATTTAATCAAATGACTCAACAGTTCAAATAGCGATTTCAGAGCAGTATAACAAATTGAGTGCATGCCTCACAACAAGGTGTAAGCCTAAACGATTAACTCAAGTGCTAAACAACACACAAGTACCATAGATTACCAAGGAATAACACGAAATCGATACGGATTTCTCTAAACCACTAAACAGACCATTTAATAGAACATTTGAGACATCAGACCCCTAACAACACAAGCATCAAACCTAATAGCATTCACAACAGTTCAGATGCTAAGCACATAGTCATTTGAGGCATCAAATCGACAACAGATCAAATCCAAGCAGTACAAAACCTCAATCGGGCTCACAAACAGATCAACAAAGCTCAAACGACCATTCAATTCAAGGCATCACAAACACAAATCAATTTCAAATATTTCATGCCTCAGTCAAGTACAGTCAAGCAAACAGAACAAGACACAAAGGGAGAGAGGTTACTTACTCAATTTCGGCCAAAGACCGGCGACGCGACAAAAGGAGTCGAATTCGTCATTTCTCGATTTTCGCCACTTAATCCTCGAAAGAACTCTGCAAGACCACTTGGAAATCGATGGAGAGGACCCCAGAGTGCTCCAGGTCGAACGGCGGCCAAAACCGACGAGTTCGCTCCATTTCCCGAAAAACTTCCGTCGAGAAATACGACGAGGAGAGGCCATCAATCGACGATCCGAAGGTAGATATTGCAAGAGGGTAGTGAGGTGAACGTGTGGGTACTTTGATCCGATGAAATGGTGGAGAAATGGAGGTGGATTGAGTTTGAGGGGAGGGGCTCGGTTTGGGAGAGAAGAGAGGCGCAAGCCTCTCTGTTGGTTCGAAAGAAAAGAGAGAGAGAGAGAGCTGGGTCCCCTTTTATTTCCGATTTTTTTTTTTTTTTTTTTTTTTTTTTTTTTTTTTTAAGGTTATCACAAGACTTTCTAAGTGCATCCAGAACGTTGGATGAAGGCATTGGCAGCATAAAAGCCGGCTTGGATGCACACCCCTATGCTCCTCTCTTGCACAACCTGCGACAAGAATCCTCCCACAAAGGCATCACCTATGCAAAATGTTCACAAAAAAAAATATATAATTCTAGAAATTACAACTTAAAAATTATAATTCTGTAATGACACCATAAATACATGTTTCAGATAATCTATGTGAAAATTATCATCCATATCAGATCATCTATATTGTAGTATTTATTTTTATTCATTTAACCTTTTTTTTTATATAACTTCTACAAATAATTAAAGCAATTAAAGAAGCCTTCTGGATGGTGGAGCAAATAAAAAACCCCTCATCGTGGTCTCGAATGAAAGACATCTTGAATGTGACTTTTCACAACACCAATGATGGCCAGCATTTGCAGGAGAGGGACTGCAGAATCCTCAAAGGCATGCTTGAGGAGATCCCAGATGAGGTCGAGGAGATCCCACTCTAGGTCGAGGATGAGCTTGAAGAGATGAGCCTGAGGAGATACCCCCGTGGTTGAGGACCAGGATGAAGAGATCCCATATGTGGTAATAAGTATTTCAATTTCAATATATTTACCAATGATTTGAACCATTTAATGAAGCTAATAATCATGCCCACCCAAGTAGGCAAATTTTTATTTGAACTGAGAATTAATCAAAGATGAAAGGACTGGAGTAAGCTTTTCACGTAAGGGTTAAATCTCTATGCATTTTGTCATTTTACAAAAGTTAAAATCTGACATGCACGAAATTAAAGATCATCATTCTATTCCATATTTATTCCTGCTATGCATTCCTTTGCACTGTATTTTGCAAAATACTAATATCAAGATTTTTTGTGGAGTGAAAACCAGAACACTTTTGAAGTTAAAACCTTAGATATTTCTATACAGGACTTTCATAAAAAAGACTTTTGTGTTCCTTATTAAATGAATAATACGTGTATGAAGCAGAAAATAGCAGAAATAATATATTTATATAATATAGATCAGTGAAGATGGAATTTGTACTACAACAGCTAATACAAAGTTGAAATTCATATTAGAAACAATTCATTAACCTTAATCATTGTTCTTTTCAGGGTAATATTGAGGATTTTCATTTTCTTGATGAGGATGAGCATGAGGAGAATTTAGAGAATTTTCTGGATGGGGAAGGATTGGTAATGGGTGGTTTTGAGGATATAACACATAATCCAGCTTCAGAAGCACAGCGTAATGGAATACAATTGTTCGACTATGACGGGTTGATATTTCTGCCATCTTGTGTGATTTGTACGATGGATCTTGAAGTTGGTGATCGTGTAGCAGTATTGCCCAATTGTGGACATGCGTTTCATCAAAACTGTATTATGGAATGGCCTGTAAGATTTTTTTTAAATTTCTTTAAGAAAATCAAAGTATTTTGTAATGTCATATATTAGTAATTTCTCATCTAATTTATGTTTCTTATGTTGTAACATGATATTAAAAATACATGTCCGCATTGCCGTCAAACAATCTAGCAGCTGGCAATGTCAAACAATCTAGCAGCTCTCTCGCCCATGGCTCAGCTTTGACCTTTAATGCAGTAGTACTGTTATATCTTTTTCTGTCCTAGCAACAATTTTTGTATCGTTTTGGTATGCTAAGTTAGTACTAAGATAAGTTTAAATATTAGCAAATGATATACATAGACAGTTTGACTGCACGTGAAACATTGGTTGTTGTCTTTAAGAAAGATGGATTTTTATAAAGGGAACTTCTGACAACTGGTTAAGATGTAAATAACAATGCCTGATCATATTGAGACAGCAATGACTGAGAGACGGACACATGCATAGTCACACTGATCTAGCATCTTCTCTATCTCCTCCAATGCTAAACGAACAGCTTGACGGACTGATACAAACTGCCTTTTGATTTGTGCTCTTGTTTTGTGATCCAATTGTTCAATTATATCAAAGATATTACTTGTTAGCACCAATAAAATAAAGTACTCTCAAGGAGAAACAAATAAATAAATTGGACGTAAAGAGGTGTTATATAGTTGGAGTATGGATATAGCAACAATAACAACAACAAACATATAACCTTGATGACAACAATTAATAAATTGAATTTAAGAAAAAGAAAACCTTGTCAAGGCACCAAGAAGCATCCAGTGCAAAACATAAGTAGGAGAGCTGCTTGTATTAAAAATAATAAAAAAATTTGATTTTGGTCAAAAAAAAAAACAGAGAACAAAAGTTAGGGAAAAAAAGAAGGGGAGGGATGCAAGGAACTCACCTGTCTAATTAGATGTCCATCACAAAAAGGATACCTTGGGCACACTGTACTTTTTTCAGCATCACCAACTAGTTGTGTATTTGCACGTCTCGACATCACACTAATTAAGAAATTAAAACCAAAGAAAAAAAAAGTGAGCTTCTGTTAATTAGTCTGCCCGCACTTATGCTTTTGCAAATATAGAGATGGAGATCTGAGGGAGATGCAACAGCTCCGTTTGGATCATGTAAGAATAAAATTAGGATTAGTTATTAATAAAATTAGGGAGATGCAGCGCTGGATTAATTGCTTTCATAAGGCAATTAATAAGGCTCTGTTGGGAATTTGGGATGAAGGATGAGAAACTTAATTAATCACATTCCAAAAATAGAAGCGTGTTTTCTAGGAGATGATGGGGTGAGGAATATTGGGGATGATCCTTATCAGTCCCGTAAAAATATGAGAAATGATAAATGTCATCTGCAGGTTTATCATGGCTTGAACAAAATAAACACATAAAATATACAATGTGAACATATAAATAATCAAAATAAACACATACAAACAAATAACTTTTGTCATGCCTTGTTCAGATTTTTATATGTATATTCGAGTTATTTGTTTGTATGTGTTCATTTTAATCATTTATTTGTTCATCTTGTCTATTTATATTATTTTGTTCAAATTAACGATGATATAATTTTTTATGATAGTTAATCAATTTCCTTAAAATATGACACTGAATATCTCGTATTATTCAACATATTGTTAAAACTGATATAATTTCCTTAAATATGATATAATTTCCTTAACATATTGTTATTCAATATATCTCAGTTGTTTAACCTGAAGAAGACTTAAATATGTCAAATCACAATGGCTTGACATCATCCAGATTATTTTGTGGTTATAAAGACTTCGCATCACATTCTTTTTCCCCCTCTGTGTCTCTTTTATAATGAATTTATGATGGAGAGATGGAGGAAAATTGGATTCGCTAGAAAGGAATTGGTTAATTTTCTTTATTCGTACCTCTCAATTATATCTATTTTGTCAACTATTTAAGTCCAAATCATAGTATTACTAGAATATTAGTTTTTGAGGGAACAATAAAGGCAGATAAGAATATATTTAAAATTTCAACGTCGATGTCATGGAAAAATATTTCTTAATCAGCCTCCGCTACGCAATAAAAAAAAAAAGTTGATAATTTATTAGCTATACGTACATTATGAAATTTGCATTACAATACCAAACAAAGAAAATATCTAAATTTTTGAAAAAAAAATCTAACATTTCTGTTTCTTTTTCTTTTGTTTTATTTATTTATGTCCATAAGGACATAAGAGCAAGAGGCTAATTAAATTTTTCTAGAACAAAAGAACGAGTAATATAAGATTTCCACTGTTCCACAGCATTTCGTGGTTGCGCAACATCAACCAAAAATCCTTGCACAACGTCTGCTGATGATCAAATATAAACATCCACATTTAGCAATGCACGTCCTTTGTTTGATAAAATATGGGAGAAATGTACTAAAATATTCACAAATGAAAATTTTGTGCTTATATTTTACAGATGTGCCCCTTGCATGTGTACTTGGTAATATAGGAATATGTACCGGTTACTTAAAAGCTAGCTAGTTACCTTTTATGATACAGAAAAGAACACAAGTTATGTTGAAACATATTTAGAAAACTCAAATTTTTCATTTATTAATTTTGTTTAGCATTATTCATTTGAATGAATTAAATATTTGATGATCATTACATCTTTTTTTCCCGTTGCATTAGTTATCAAAATTAATGTATTTTTCTCCCACTAGTCCACTACATATCGGTTTTTTTGACTTGTCCGTTAAACTAATTAAAGAAAATTTATTTGCCTCATAATCACAAGAAATTGAATATGGCAGTAGTGGACATCAATTTATTTGCTATATATATAAACGAGCTCATGCTTGTTTCGGAAATAGGAATTGAGATAAAAAAAAATTTGATCAAATTCCTATAATCCATATTGATATTCCACATAGTAATTTCCAATTTGATTAGAATATTTTTCCGATTGATTCCGCTGGATATTGTGGAGATCTCTCATCAGTCACTTCTCCGGTTGTGCCCTAAGGAGTGACACTTACCTGTCTTATCTTGGTTGCGGTTCCTCTTGCACGTTGAGACGGAATACGCACAGCGCCTAGCGCGATTCGGGTAAAACTGTTTTAATTACTTATTTTATTTATTTTTATGCTATCCGAATTTGTTTATTTGATTTTGCACCAACAATCTTAAGCGTATATTCCGTGATTTGGATAGCAATAATATATAGTTAAAATTTAGCAAAATCACATAAGGTGTGATCTTTACTTATTGTGATTTAACTCTTAATAATTATTTATTCGTATGCATTGTATATCCAAGTAAAAGAGTATACAAAATCAAATTGATTAAAACCCTGGTTTCCGAATGACTTATATTCGAGGCATATAAACCGTCTGAGCATCCTTCTATTGTTTCCAATACATTTATTAATGACCCATTACTCATTTTTTGATCTGTTTCTTGAACAGTCAAACTGATTCGAGAAATTATTATCTGATTATAAACATCTTGTGTTGATGCCAATATTTTCCTGACCCTTGATTCATTCAATATTGATCTATGTCACACAGTGTTGATATTTTTAAGTCTAATATTTAGCCAATATCATGCGTAGATCGACTGAATTATTTTAGAAAATCGATGAATCTATGCATTCTAAGTTTTCTATTGCATTCTTGATATATTGCTAGCCGTACATGGTCTTTATTATATTCATTTGAGATCTTGACACTCTTGAATTATACTTCTCTACTATTCGTGGTTGAAGTTTCTACCAAATATTTTAATACAGACCTTGATCTCTTGGTGACAACAGTCAAATAATTCTATGTCTGTGATTAATGACTCACTTTTAGTTTGAGACATAAATGTCAGAACGTTGACTCACTCTTCATTTTCTTCTTTTATGGTTAATCTTTGATCCACTAAACCAATTATCAATTGCATTAATTCTATATTAATGTTTCATTACTTCGGCAATATATATTCTTCCTCGATCGTCAAATCAAATCAATGGTGTTTTAATTGAGAAATTAAAAGGCTGGCCTAACCGGCGCCATGGGTTTTATTAAACACCATTTAATTTGGTCTAAATAACCATTACTTCTAGGAATCCGTTAGTCGTCCCTAATTTGTGAATTTGATCTAGTATTCTTTGGAAGGATAAATATATACTTCTCATAAACATTGTCTGATTGCTGATCTCCTAAATTTATTATTCTATGAATTTTCTTGTATCTTAATTAGAGAAGTATATTACATGTGAATGAATTAAATTCCGACTATTCTTATTGATCATTCATGAGGGTTTTATGAAAATATTCTAGATCATTAAAAATATATATATATTAATAATAATGGAAAAATGTGGGGGTATAAATGAAAACTAGTTATGATCAACTTTATAAATTTGAGTTCCACATTTTGTGAATTAAATAATAGCTTATTTGGGTGTAAAGAAATTTGTGATACTCATAAACTAAATGAGAATATGTGGGGGACTCACGTTTCAATAAAAATATGATCTGTGATTAATTAATTATTGATAAATATTATTATATATGAGTAAATTTATATTAGCATGATGCTATTATGAAAAGCTTTACGGATTATCACTAATAAAAGTTTTGGAGATGTTGTTTTTGTAAGTTTCTTTGCAGGAAAAAGAAACGAGTTGAGCTCAAGTATCGAAGCGACTAGTTGGCATGAGAAAATGAAATAAAAAAAATAAAAATAAAAATGAGATGAACTTAATGAGAAGTTCTATATATATGAACTTAATGAGAAGTTCATATTTCATCGAGGGGGATGGGTATTAGCCCTAAAGGGCCACTTGCGGGGGCAACCCAATCTCCGAAAGGCAGACCCCTGAAAAGAGATTCAATGGGTAATAACAATCCGACAAGTGGTCGAAGAGTACACACTTTTTAGGAGCATAGACTCCAACCCCATCCCTATGGTGAGTGTGCTCTATGTAGATGTAAGGTTGAACATATTAGCTCTTAATGAGAACCAAAGCGGTAATTTCCGTGGGATGTGCATCTACACACATCCTTGGCAGGGACTCACCTATATGAGAGTGTCTGTATACGACCGCGGTGCGGGGCATGGGTAAGCCCTTAAGACTCTCATGAAAAATCCAAGGTACATGCGTATGGCCATTAATGCGCACCCCGCGATGATTTTTTTCCGTATTACGTGTATGGTGTAGTAGAATTTGGGTCCAAGGAACGAGTTCAAGACATAAGTTCTCTCTGTCTCCTCCAAATTTGATGCACCTATACTAAGTGAAGTTCAAGATTTGAAAACTACTTCATGATGCGAATATAAATATCCAGCAATTTGTTATTCACCATTTTGATTGCTCCAAATTCCTAACTTTATCCAATTTACTTATACATATCTTATGTATTTGACAATGATAATTTTGCTTCAATGAAATTCCTAATTTGCTTTTACATATCTCATAATATTTTGATGTTCATAAATTTTGAGTTTTGTGGGGAATTGTTGAAACATATTTAGAAAACTCAAATTTTTCATTTATTAATTTTGTTTAGCATTATTCATTTGAATGAATTAAATATTTGATGATCATTACATCTTCTTTTCCCGTTGCATTAGTTTTCAAAATTAATGTATTTATCTCCCACTAGTCCACTACATATCGGTTTTTTGACTTGTCCGTTAAACTAATTAAAGAAAATTTATTTGCCTTGTTGTCCCTAATGGAGGCGGCTTAACCAAGGTTTAGCGGAAGCAATTAAGGTTTTGGACCGGTTTGGTATGAACTATCCTAACACAATTCAATTGGTACCCAATACAAGCAAGCACACAAGCAATTCACAATGCAAGAAAAGTAAAGAGAGAAAGAGAGAGAGAAATTGAACACGCGATGTGATTACGGAGTTCCGACCCGCTAGAAGAAGCTAGCCTTAGTCGTACGTCTCCGGGAGTTCCGCTACCACGAAAGGGCGCGCTCCGTTCAATTCCAACAAGAACGGGACTACAACTTCGAACCGAATCACCTCGTCACAAGGACACTCGAGGCGGATCGGCCTAACTCGAATGGCACAACGGCCTCAAAGGAGAAGAGCTCTCAACCTATTTCAACCTACACCTAGCGACAATGTCGGGGCGGTGGTGTTTGAGGCTACTAAATCTCTCAAGATGGTCTAGCTATGAAAAGCTCAAGTGGGAGAGTATCCCTATGCTCAAAGGCTCAATTCTGGTCTAATTTTGCAAGGCAAAGCTCTCTCATGAGAGAGAACAAGGGGTGGATATATATAGGGCTCGAAATGAGCAGTTCCCCAGCAAAAACAGGCCACAGCGTTGTACAACGCTGAATAGCGTTATACAACGCTGGAATATGACCGTTGTAAAATCTAACGGCTCTTTAATATAGCCGTTGGTCTGTCAGAGCGTTGTGCAACGCTATTTGCCGTCGCACAACGAAGGAGTGTATAACCAAAGGAAAGCTCCGACAATTCCGTTGGAAATTGTCAGAGCGTTGCTTGCCACTGAATGGCGTTACACAACGTTAAAGGGAGACAAAAGGAACAACTCTGACAGATTCAACAGAGCGTTGTACAACTCTATATACCGTCACACAACGCTAACGTTACCCAACGTTGAAAGGCGTTGGCTAACGTTACCTGAAACTTTGCATGTAAAAACAACTGTTTACATGGGACAGCGCTGTCTGAACATCGATGCAGCGCTATCTGAACAGCACAGCTAACTTGGGATTTTTGTGGCGTTGGGCAACGCTATATGGCGTTGCACGATGGTACTCAGGAAATTTTTCAAGTTTTTAACTGTAGCGTTGTACAACACTACTGAGCGTTGTACAACGTTGTGACTCAGCGTTGCCTAACTCTATATAGCGTTGTGCAACGTTGATTCACAAAAGTATGAATTTAGCTGTTCTAGCGTTGTGTGCCACTATCTAGCGTTGTACGACGCTAGGTCACAGAAAACAGGATTTTGCTGGTTTATTGAGCTTCTCGCTATCTAGACCATTTCAAGGATAAACAAGGACTAAAGTATACCTCATATCCTAGTCTAAACTAGCCTACAAGCTCTCCAAAGACTTGATCTTGATCTTGCCTAAAGTTTTTATCCAAGTCTTCATAATTTGCATCTTCTTCCTATAAAACTCAAAGAAGATTGTTAAATGCCAAATGATATTGTTTTGTAATCGACAAACCTAGAGACGTTTAGTACAACATGCCTCATAATCACAAAAAATTGAATATGGCAGTAGTGGACATCAATTTATTTGCTATATATAAACGAGCTCATGCTTGTTTCGGAAATAGGAATTGAGATAAAAAAAAAATAAATAAATAAATTTGATCAAATTCCTATAATCCATATTGATATTCCACATAGTAATTTCCAATTTGATTAGAATATTTTTCCGATTGATTCCGCTGGATATTGTGGAGATCTCTCATCAGTCACTTCTCCGGTCGTGCCCTAAGGAGTGACACTTACCCGTCTTATCTTGGTTGCGGTTCCTCTTGCACGTTGAGACGGAATACGCTTAAGGACAGCGCCTAGCGCGATTCGGGTAAAACTGTTTTAATTACTTATTTTATTTATTTTTATGCTATCCGAATTTGTTTATTTGATTTTGCACCAACAAGTTACTCTACATCAATAATCAGGAAAAAGATATTAACTAACAATATAAATTTTGTAAACCATGTTACACAAAAATCAACCTGGTACTAATGTACTGCACATATTTTAACCATGTTGAAACAAGCAATTGAATTTTTTTCCTTCTTTTAACACGAGAATAAACAAACAAATCTCGCATAATTGCCAATAGGTTACAACTTACAAAATTGCAACTTGCAAGGCTTCACCTGTCCGCATAACTGTAATTTCAAAAACACAATAATTACCCTACTTATCTTGTTTCATGAAACTAGTAATGGAGTTGTCCAAAGAGGCCAAGACCAAGTGGAACGAAATCCTTTTTAAAGAACCTACCATGTAAGTCTTTCATTCGTGACCGTCCGATCAATAATGGAAATTCGTGATTAATATCAAATTCGTCCATATTCATACGGCCTATGAAAATTTTCCTGCCGAAATTAAATCGGATGATCATCACTAAGGCTCCGTTTGGATGGTGTGGGAATAAGAAGAGGAATAAGGAAAGAAGTGGGAAGAAGTATTAGGAAGTGTGTAACTTTGTGAAGAGTTTGGATTGTTTATAATAAATTTATTCTCTTATTTCCACACTTCATCCAAACGGAACCTAAAATGCTTGCAGTGCAGGTTTAAAATGAAACTGCAGAGGATTCGGGCCAGACCAAGTCAGGTAGCAGCAATTCATCTAACGGTCCCAACTATGCCATGATTAGTCCTAACGGATCCAACCACCTGCACACCTCGCGGCTTATACAGCGATCCAGACTCTAGAGTGGCAACGCGGCAATGGGTTGTGTCCATAATTAATTACCAACCAATCATTGATGAGAGCAATTTTTTTTTTAATAAATGTCAGCTTATTCTTTGTTTGGTAATACTTTCGGATCTTAATTGTTTCTAATTAATTTGTTCTGCTAACAAAGAGATTTATTTAATCCGGGCACTAACTTGTTTATCATTTGTACTCTGATGTCTGATCGCAAGTAGCGGATCAAGATCCTAAGTTTTTTAAAAACTTATCTGAATCGTCCGATCTAATCTCGACGGACATATTTTTCGGACAGTTCATATCAAAATTTTTGCACTGAAGATTTATACACACATATATACATGCAGAGGATTTCGATTCCGCAAGTAGCACTTGCTCTATGCCTGTGTGTCAATTTATCAAATACCCAGTACACGACAAAAAGTTATAAAACTCCAAATCATAAAATGATTTGAGCACAAATTATCTGAAAGAGTTAATTTGTTTTTAATTTTATTTTTACTAGATACCTTCTACCTAGTGTTTCTAAAAAACAAATTATCTAAAATCGAAACATGACAAGACCAGATGACCGAAATATTATCCAATACCAACAGGGGCGGAGTCAGAAAATTATGATAGGAGGGGCGAAATTTATAAGATTGAACAATAAAATAAAAATTTATTTATGAAGAAGAATATTTCTTTTCTAAATCAATAATTCATGATTAATTAGAAGAGCAGATTATAAAAGAATTTTAAAACATAAAGAAAATATACATAAAAATTAAATTTTTCTTGGACTCCGTTTGGATAGGTTTGGAAAGAAGTGAAAAAGGGAAGAAGTGGAAAGAAGTATTGGGAAGTGTATAACTTTGTGAAGAGTTTGGATTGTTTATAATTTTTTTTCTTCTTTTTTCGGTTTTTCCTTCTTCCTACTTTTTCTCAACGCATTCAAACGGAGGCTTGAAGCACAGGGGGGCAACTGCCCCCAAAGAGCCCCTTTGGCTCCGCCCCCGAATACCAAACCCAATTACCCCATGTATTTTCAACGGAGTCAAACTCCAATTCAATCCGAACCCACCCCCATCATATTTGATCGGGATTCCACTTAACCTGGTAATTTAAAAAAGATTAAATAATCAAAGATCGTGGCTCTATACCCTGCATACGTCGATTCCAGCAACGAAAGTTAGAGGTTGACACTCCATGAACTGATTATGAATGAAACTCATTCCTGACGTATAGTTTTGCATATTAATTAAATTCATAAAACTCCTCAAAAATATTTATTTATTTGCAATTTAATCTAGGCTTTTATATTTACCAATTGATACATCCAAAATCTAACAACATCAAGGGTGTGTTTGGAACTTGCACGAACAAGGGACGAACAAGGCAGCCACGTACAGCGCCTAGTTCGCGCCTAGTTCGTAAAAATCGGGGGTTTAGGAACAAGGGAGAAGTTCACGAACTACGACTGTTCGTGGGTTGTTTGGTTCGTGCGAACAGTGCTAGTTCGCGAACTAGCTGTTCGTCCCTTGTTCGCGTCTCTTCCAAACACACCCGAAACCTTCTAACTTTTTGAGAACAGAAAAAAACTAATACGCAGATTCCGTCATTGTAGGTTTGACATCTTTGCTTTACTTTAAAGATATGTCAGGTAAACAAAATTATTTATTTGATCTAGATTTTTGTCTCGATCAGAAACGAATAATGAAACGAAATTTTGTGTCGTATGAAAACGAAACGGTTAACGAAATGACATTTTATACCGTTTTTCTAAACGAAACAGTAAACTGCATGAGGTGTTTTTCCTTGTAGATAACCTGGCTAGAGTAAATTGTTGCACACAGCGCACACAAAGATCCTATAAATGCATTCTAATGCAATTCGTTGCATGCATGTATTCATTTTTTTTTCTTTTGAAGTTCTGTTTTATTTTTTTAGAACAAGATCATATCAATCTAGTATGATTTTATTTGGGTATATAATATATCTTATTGCATGAATTTGCATATTGCCCCAATTTTTAAAATTAAGTCGTCTAAATCTATTCAGGATAACAACATAAATCGAATATTATGAAAAAAAAAATAGTTGGATAAGTGCGTCACATCTATTCGTATCTTTTAACCAACTGGATGTCTCATAGTATGTTAATTAAATTCTGAATGATAAAAGATAATTACAACAGATAAGTTGTAAGTTGTAACATGTACGTAAAAGAAATCTGCTAAAATAGATTTTGTACACTTTGCGAACCATGTAATCATACCACCTGTCAAAATACTCAAAACAGTGCAAGGTCGCTCTGTCAGAACTTAAAGAGCAGGGCAGGAAATTGAAGAGGTCACTCATGACTCATGAGGCAAGGTCGGTTGCGTTCGATCGGTCTGGTTCACACAAGCATCAAGTCGCAAGATGCACCCATGAGTCGTGACTTCTGTGTGACTGCCTATTCTGATCTCGTCTCCTGGCAGCACCACACTCATTATTATTTTGAGCTGCCCGAACCTTTTTAGAGCTGACTGACTGAAATCTGAATCCTCTTAAAGGCTGACACAACCATTTAATTGCCTGACCGAAAAATCATGCCTCATCAAGAGCATGGTCATGATTTATGGTCGATTTTGTTTCACTGTTTAGCGTTTACTTGCTTTATGTCCGGATTTCAATTCGATTCACCTGCATTAATCTAAATTCATGACCAGAACCACAATCATGATATAGGGACTAATAATTTTCACATGAATTTTTGGGCTTCCGGTGTTTTTTTTTATCTTTCTTATTTTCTTTGGGTATTTTCATTTTTGTTTGTTTTTTTTTGTTTTTTCTTTTTTTAGAGGGGGTGGTTGAGGGGCTGATAATAAAGCAAATATAATAATTTAAAGAAAACTGAAACTACACTTTTTCGAAAAAAAAATTATGTTGTAATATTATTGAAAAAATTGCCCGCTGAGATCGTAGTGAATTTTGAATGTGTTGTAATACTCAACTTTGACAATATTTATTGGCGTGGCAATCATCAATATAATAAATCTGTGCTTCTGTTGCTTTCTTAAAAAAACAATATAAGTGTGGTTGACAATATGTGTGGGTGTTATCACATACGTACTATCATCAATGAAAAGAATGTATATTCTAATGAGGAATTTTTTTTTTGTTACAATCGATGCTATTATGCTTAATTTTCCTAGACCAACCTATAATGATTTTAATTATATTATTCAATACTAAAAAAACGTTTTAAAATTTTTAAAAAATATTTTTTTAATTGTGACAGATTCTCTTTGGTTCCGTTTGGATACCGTGTGGAAAGAAGAGAAGAAGGAAAGAAATTTATTATAAACAATTCAAACTCTTCACAAAGTTACACACTTTTCAATACTTCTTCCTTTCTTCCCACACCTCATCCAAACGGAGCCTTTGATAAAAAAAAAAAATATACAATACAGCAAATCATAAGCTAAAATGATCATCTCTTACAATAAAGAAATTATTGTTAATTGGCTCTACTATATACCTTACATCATAGAGATAATTACATTGTATGATTTGTTTTTTTTTTTCAGGCATTCTAATTTAAATACAAACCGAAACCAAATTATATAAGCTTAAATAAGACGATTGAATTTCGAATGGGGGAAAGATGAAGAAGTTGATCCTTGCCCAATCCACGTTTCCAAAATTTTATTAAGAACAATAACAATAGTTTTTCTTTGTAATGAATAATAAATCTTCGTAAGCGTTAGATTAACATATGCATTTAGATGATGGATCCCAGGAAATACAAATATGTGAATATTAGTGTCTAAAATTGTCAATGTATTCATCAACCAATACATCCACATGTTAGTTTAAGCTAAAGGAAGCCGCGAATGTTTTATATGCACACTAATTATATCAAACCAGTCATGGTTATGCGCTTCGCCCGATTTAATTTTACTTTCAATAATTTTCAAAAAAAAACCATAAAAAATAAAATAGAAAAAATATATCTATCGTCAACTATTCTCTCTTTTTTTAAATGGAATTAAAACCAGAATAGAAGCTATCATTAATATATCTATTGTCTCTTGAGCAGTTTTGTATAGCTAATCATCATTCTAACATGGCATTAGTTAATGATAGGTACATTTAAATTGCTAGTAACATGTTTGGTCATTAATAAGATAAAACTATCTCATCAAATATTATTAATCCTCATTGATAAACCACATGTCTAAAAAGAGTTGAAATTAGATTAATAGTAATTATTATTTATAATCACATTGAAATTTTATAGAAATAAAAATATTTTGTAAAATATTACGAAAGTATAAAATTTAAAAGTTCGTATCATTAAATTTTTCTATAATTTTTTTATTATATATATATAATTTTATACATCAATAAATTTTGGAAAAAATCGAAAACAATTAAAAAAGAATTATATTTCTGAAATAATTGAATTAAGTCATCAGATTTTTGTGATGAATTGTAAAATTACTGGATATCTTGTGATGCAAGGATATAAAATTTTGGACTTTTTTCCAAGAGGACTCAAATTAATATTAAAATTTCTATTAGAGCTCAACCCCTAATAATATAATCCAAGAAGGTCAAAATTGAATTTCGGCGTCGGTTACTTCACGGATCCAAACCAGAGTAATATCAATAGTCAATAGACCAATAGACCATCATATAGGGAGCAGGGATTTTATGTTCAGGAGTAATCCCACTTATTAATGCCACTTGTCCGAGTTGTCTCTTTGTCAAATAGTTTTTTTTTTTTTTATCCAGCGTGTATCTTTTTGTTTTGACCTCTTGCATTTGAGGCAAAATGGGATTAGTGACTTTACTTCCCCCTCTAGTACAAAACAACCAAGTACAAGATCGGCCTATTTATTTACACTGGATGGATGCGTGATCAATCCATTTAATAGTGGCAATAGCAAGCATGTAGAATTGGCAACCTTTATTATTTTAGTCTCATATTAAAATCAGTATTAAAATTTTTATATCTCATTTATATGCTATTTATTAGTGAACTTGTAGTATGCCTTCGGTTGCATTTAGGCGGACATCATGAGATGGAATCATAGAATTATTTAAATTTCCCTTTATATGTCCATGTTCCATTCATGAATATATACTAGGCCAAACATTTTGATAAACGACTTTATTTTTCTTTCAAAGTTTCGATCTATAAAAGTGTTATTCAAGTAAAGACATAGCATTTTGTTTAGGAGTGTAAATTTTTAAAATGAGCATGTGATTAATTTCTGCGAAAATTATTGTTTAATTATTGAAAAATTTCTTCATTAACAAAAAATATGAATATGTTGCAAAATTTGATCCTGGGCGGTCGGGTGTCTCCTGGTCAAGTCAATATAAACGAGTAAATTTTCTGGAAGGTCACTCAAGTTTGTAGGTTGTCCATTTTTTATCACTAAACTTTAATTTGTCCTATGGTAGCCCTTCAAGTTTAATTTTGTCCAAATTTAGTCATTCTGTCAAGATATCAATATTTTCCGTTTAATTCATAACGTTAGGTACAGAAAAAGGGAGATGTGAATCAAAAACCGTTTATCGTTTCTCTCTTTTAGTCCAGTTCACCTAAACTGAAAAAAAACTCACCTCTCTCACTCGTCCCCTCCTCCCGTCTCTCTTGCTCGAACCCAGACCTAGCTTTGTCTCTCCTTCTCTCTCGCTCACTCACTCACCTCACGAAGTCCGTCTCTCCCTCTCCGCAACCTCCTCGCAGACCCAAGCTCACAACCCCCTCTCTCCGCCATTAATCCCTCTCCTCTTATGGGCATGTGTGAAAGCAATTAGGATCAAATCAAATGGCCATGTGTGAAGTAGTAATTGACGTATAGAATAACCAAAGTGATATCATGAAAGAGTTATATAAAACACATGCTGTATTAGTATGAACTATACATAATATGGAATTCCTTGAACCTGACCAAATGAGTAACGCAAGAGTGAATCTAGAAAGTAGTGCACTACCCAAAGTTGTCATGGGTTGATTTCATGAGTGAATTGTCAATTAGAAAGCCATGATAAGTAATTAACACACACATGCACCAAAGACAAATAAAACAAATTATTTAAATATCATCCCCTACCTAAGCTACACTGAACCAAAATTGCCGACTCTTTGGGCACCATCCTCGTACCTCACCGTTCCTACCCTTGGTCCTTCCACCAAAATAAATAAACGCAAACCAAACCAAATACATAAATCTCATCTCCTCATCTCCGTGATGCTACAGACCCCTTCTCTGGTACAACTAAACCCTCTAAAATCCGTCGATGACAATCACTGTACCGCTATGTCAGAATTCGGTTCTCCCGCTATTTGAAACCAAAGCAACTCAAACCGACCTCACCATTAAACTCTTTTCTTCGCCACGATGCTGTAGACCTCCGCAACAGTAGCGATAGCCGAAATCGCTCTTAGGTCCATACCCGATAATCTGTCGAGCCCGTTAATGAAAGAAATCGAGTCCGACTTCTTCGTTACTTGCACGGTGCTGATCAAATTCTTTGTTACTTTGTATTCTGAATTACAAGGCATATCTCGGTTTACTGGTAAGAATTATAGCAAAGCCAAGAGGAAAGAGGAGAGGAGTTAATGGCCATTTGAATTGATCATAATTGCTTTCACACATGCCTATAAGAGGAGAGTGATTAATGGCGGAGAGGGAGGATTAAGAGCTTGGGTCTGAGAGGAGGTTGCGGAGAGGGAAAGAGGGACTTTGTGAGGTGAGTGAGTGAGCGAGAGAGAGGAGCGACGGAGCTGGGTCTGGGTTCGAGCAAGAGGGAGAGCGGGTTTTTTCTTCGATTTGGGTGAACTGGACTAAAAGAGAGAAATGATAAACGGTTTTTGATTCACATCTCTCTTTTCTGCACCTAATGTTATGAATTAAACGGAAAATATTGATATCTTGACGGAATGACTAAATTTGGACAAAATTAAACTTGAAGGACTACCACAGGACAAATTAAAGTTTAGTGATAAAAAATGGACAACCTATAAACTTGAGTGACCTTTCAAAAAATTTACTCCAATATAAACCCTTCTAAATTCGTTCATATAACCTATTTAAATTACAAGCATATTAGTAGTTGACAAAAAAATAAATAAATAAGAAAAAAATGCAGCATAGTATAATAGCTGTGAACATGCTTGGATTGATACTAGGTGGAAAAATCGAGCTTCGCTCGATATATGCGGCACAGATAACCAATGAAAATGACGAAGAAATACGTTCTTTTGTTAATATACGTAATAATATAATTACTTAAGAGCATGTATTATTACGGAAAATTTTAAAAAATTATTGAAAAAAATGTGAACGGTTAATTTGAAGAAATTAAAAAAATAATGGGAAAACGAACAATTAAATTGAACATGAGTAAAAATGATTAGAAAATGATCTTAACCATGAGTAGTTTCTTAGAATTCAATATCCAATGTGCATATTACTTTTGGTAATTGAATTGACCACCATAAAGAATTTATTTTTGGTAATACCCTTCTAAAAGGTTACACTTTATACATGAGATTGGGTAGTAAAACATCCATAGGTTTTCCTACATGAATTGTCTTTGCTGATGTAATCTCCTTGTTCTCCCATGCGCCTTGATCCTTACACAATTCCAAGCCATCCATCCAAATTTACCACCATATCTAGTGGAAGTATCAAATTTAATCTCTTAACCAAGTTTCTTACGCAAAAGCAACCTATCATATCTTCCCGCCACTCATTCCATTGGATCCAATTTGAACCCAATGACAATTCGAGTCAGACATCAAAGCATCTCTCTAACTTCTTCCTTCCTCACTAATTGGCATTTCATCAAACACCTCTTGCGCACAAAAAAATTAATTTAAAAAAAATCCTCAGAGTAAACTATCTCTGTCCAAAAGGATTAGTAGTTAATTCCAAACATACGGAAGCATGCCAGTAATATGTTTATGAATTGTAGGTTAGCACCATTAGATAGTTTGGTATGCTACAAACACATATTTTATTAGAGCAAATATCAAATAGAAAAGGTAATAGAGTTGTCAATCTAGAGTTCACATACCAAATATCAGTCCAGAAAGCAATTGACTTTCCATCACCAAGTTGCAATTGGCATGAAATGCTCCCAGCCCCAGGTTCTTAAGCTTAAGAATATCTTCCCAAAAAAGAGCACTTAAAGGTAAGCAATGTGGGTCCCATACTTGATTTGATTGAGAGATTTATAGTTACCAAAATACCAGAACGATTTGGATTTATGATAGCAAGAGTCCACTGCAGTACTTAGTTCTCTTCCTGTAATTTTTAGTATTTACCAGATTCTTTGTTAACTTTGGACTTCTAGCCCTCGCACCTGAAATCAAGATGCCAATGTATCATGTAACCTTTGAATTTAAATAAAACAACATGAAATTCTTAATTAGATCCAAACTTCACTTGAAACTAAGATAAAGTACCAAGAACATAAGGGTCAAAAGTTTTCATTACCCAATCAGTGCATTGATAATTAATTTTAAGGTGTTCCCTTTCTATAAGTGTGAGAGCACTCAACAACAATCTCATCTCTTACTCAGAAGATGTTTCTTCTATTTTGGTTTTTGTCAATGCAAAAATCATTCAAATAAAAAAATATTTAAAGCACCAGATTTCCTAATAAGTTATTTCCGTCTGGTGGTATATCATCTGAAGTTTTAATGGTATCATCAGTAGGCGTTTATAATATTAATAACAACATGATTTCTTTGTTTATTATCATGTAGTACTTGAAAATTACCATAAAAAAAAGATAATGCACACATGATATATGTTAATGCTTGTTGATAAATTTACCAAATTGCCAGATATATTGCTCGCTGTACTCCATATGAAGCAAATGATGAATGACAAAAAAAAAGAAAATAAAGGAAAATAAAAAGGAATTAGTTAACCAGGGAAGCAATGAAGCATTATTGTTGATAAAATGCAAATATTAAAGATTGAGAAATTGCTAGTACCTTCATAAGGAGCCTTACGCATGTTCCTAATAGTCTGAAGATCTGGAACAAAATTAAGCTCTTCTCAGTTGCCTTACTATGCCATCCATTCTCATATTCTGAAAAATTGGGAATTGAGATTTTAATACAAAAAAAGTAACGGTTTGAAATTAATGACCATATATGTGAATCGTGGGCTGGAAGTGAGGAAAAGAAAGAATAGCGAACAAATATGGAAGTAAATAATGCAAAAATTGCTGGTGAATTAATGGCAAGTAAATGGCAATAACTGATAACTCTTAAAGAAAGGCCATAAATCTACTTTTCAAAATATATCTAATGTCTTTATCAAACTGATAAAACTTCATATATAGATAGTAAAAAACTTGGAGAAAAGCTTAAAATAATTAATATATTAGAAATCAAAAAACTCTCTTTGCACATGAATATGTGTGTGTGTGTGTGTGTGTGTGAAATTGCAATGACTATTGGCTTGCCACATTTATTAAATTCATTATTGTTAAATATTATCACATAGCAATTGAAAGCAACGACAATAGAGGACCTAATAATGTTTAGAAATGAACCTGAATTGAAACACATTCTGGTAAAATTTAAAGGGCCAAAAAAATAATTAATTTCATTAAAGGACTTTCTGCTGCCAAGGTAACCCCCAAGCCTCACCAGTGAGAGCAACAAAGACAGGCTGAGCATAAAAGAAAAAGGTGAAATAACTGTCAGGAAAAAACACTGGGGCATAGCTGAAACAGAAAAAACTGAAACCAAATAACAATTTTCCATATAAGCTCAACACATTGTTAGGCGCTATATCACACTAATTGCTTTCGTCAGTATCGAGAACAACCAATACATATTGTTGTACTAAACGTCTCTAGGTTTGTCGATTGCAAAACAATATCATTTGGCATTTAACAATATTCTTTGAGTTTTATAGGAAGAAGATGCAATTTATGAGGACTTGGATAAAAGCTTTAAGAAAGATCAAGATCAAGTCTTTAGAGAGCTTGTAGGCTAGTTTAGACTAGGATAGAAGGTATACTATAGTCCTTGTTTATCCTTGAAATGGTCTAGATAGCGAAAAGCTCAATAAACCAGCAAAATCCTGTTTTCAGTGACCTAGCGTCGTACAACGCTAGATAGTGGCACACAACGCTAGAACAGCTAAATTCATACTTTTGTGAATCAACGTTGCACAACGCTATATAGAGTTAGGCAACGCTGATTCACAACGTTGTACAACGCTCAGTAGTGTTGTACAACGCTGCAGTTAAAAAACTTGGAAAATTTCCTGAGTACCATCGTGCAACGCCATATAGCGTTGCACAACGCCTCAAAAATCCCAAGTTAGCTGTCCCATGTAAACAGTCGTTTTTACATGCAAAGTCTCTGGTAACGTTAGCCAACGTCTTTCAGCGTTGGGTAACGTTAGCGTTGTGTGACGGTATATAGAGTTGTACAACGCTCTGTTGAATCTGTCAGAGTTGTTCCTTTTAGCGTTGTGTAACGCCATTCAGTGGCAAGCAACGCTCTGACAATTTCCAACGGAATTGTCGGAGCTTTCCTTTGGTTATACACTCCTTCGTTGTGCGACGGCAGATAGCGTTGTACAACGCTCTGACAGACCAACGGCTATATTAAAGAGCCGTTAGAATTTACAACGGTCATATTCCAGCGTTGTATAACGCTATTCAGCGTTGTACAACGCTGTGGCCTGTTTTTGCTGGGGAACTGCTCATTTCGAGCCCTATTTATATCCACCCCTTGCTCTCTCTCCAATCAACGAGTTAGAGAGCTTGACTTTGCAAAATTAGACCAGAATTGAGCCTTTGAGCATAGGGATACTCTCCCACTTGAGCTTTTCATAGCTAGACCATCTTGAGAGATTTAGTAGCCTCAAACACCACCGCTCCGACATTGTCGCTAGGTGTAGGTTGGAATAGGTTGAGAGCTCTTCTCCTTTGAGGCCGTTGTGCCATTCGAGTTAGGCCGATCCGCCTCGAGTGTCCTTGTGACGAGGTGATTCGGTTCGAAGTTGTAGTCCCGTTCTTGTTGGAATTGAACGGAGCGCGCCCTTTCGTGGTAGCGGAACTCCCGGAGACGTACGACTAAAGCTAGCTTCTTCTAGCGGGTCGGAACTCCGTAATCACACCGCGTGTTCAATTTCTCTCTCTCTCTTTCTCTCTTTATTATCTTGCATTGTGAATTGCTTGTGTGCTTGCTTGTATTGGATACCAATTGAATTGTGATAGGATAGTTCATACCAAACCGGTCCAAAACCTTAATCGCTTCCGCTAAACCTTGATTGAGCCGCCCCCTTAGGGACAACACATATTTCTTTTAAACATGGAAGATTCAGTGTTATATCTGCTTAGCACATGGTCTACGCCAGTTGTAATACCCCATAATGAGGTTTAGTGTAGCCTAGCTAAGTTGTAAGAGTTTCAAGGCCTACGGGCATACTAACCTCAAAAAAAAAAAGTTGTAAGAGTTTCAAATAAACGAAAACATATCTTAATAATGCATACCTTTTTCTTAATATTCTTTAAGGGTTAAAATGCTCTATTCAGTGACCAAAAATATCAGAAGTCAAATTTGTTCTTCCACATGATACCAGGATCTTGCAAAATCACAGAATCAGACAAATGATGCTTTTCCCAGTAACTCTAAAGTTGTGATATTAGACGATAAAATAGTTGTTAAAATGAATTCAAAATTTTAATTCACGCACAATTATCAGAACAGTTTGAATTAACACAAATTGTCACATACAAATACACCAGTTTGAATTACTGCTATAAGGTATCTCCTCTCCATTTAGAGCACTCGTATTGAATACCTTTTCGTAGTGTTAATTCATAAAAAATATGACTGTTAAACTTATATGTTTGTCCAACCGATTCAATATATTTTACTACCCTTACAAACATTTGCCAAAATTTTGCTCGATAATTTGAGCAATTTACTTGCAAATTAAATGAGATTAGTTTAGAGATAAAAATAAACCTGATCTATTGACTCTAAGTCTCTAACTAATCTTTAGCCATGAATAAAAATAGAAAAAAAAAATTCATGCTATTACCCCTAAGTGTTCATGGCAGCACAACCTCTTACACAATCTCCACATCCATGGATAAAAGAAATGAGGCCAATCGAGAACGACCTCTGTTCATCAGAGTTGAACAAAATTTCTGCGAGATGGCGCCAACCAGACCTTCCACAGCTTTCGCATCATTCAACAGGAAAAAGAAGGCACAACTAAGACATAAAAATTAAAGAACCTAAAAAAAACCTAAACCCAAATCATGATGATTTTATATGTTACCTTTACAAAATTGTGGCTGAATCATATGCCGATTCTGTTCATAAGAAAATTTAAGCAATAATTAAAAATAAGAACACTATGTGCCATGTTATCAAATAAATGCAAAAAATTCATATGGGGTGTGTTTGGATGAGGGTTGGATAAGGAATTTCGGTATTGCTCAGTTCAATCAACAGGCAAAAGGCAAGAGTAGTAAACTGCATATTCAAGTTACTAAAAGTTCTTGACTAAATATCTGCATCTTCAATTGCCATATTTCAATTTAATGGGACAATTCATTTGTTGTGCTTGAATATAATATCAATGGATGTTAGTCGTAATTAGCCCAAATTAGCGATGCTATCAGCCAACAAAAGTAATATTTCATAACCATTAATGGGACCTTTTGCCTAACATATATAAGAAATAAAAATAAAAAATTACTTCCCAATAATGCCCTCGTTGAACTTTGTGCAATATGAAGTAATCATATCTATTTGTTTTCATAGATTCATTAATTTTCTCTTTTGCCGAGTACATTTGACAGCCGACATCATCTAGTAAATATCCCCAAACAAAGTCCCTTTGTTAATTCTCCATTTTGGTGAACTTACACCAAATATCTAATTCAGTAAAGAACAGAAGAAAAGTAAATGAATTTAGAACTTACAGAGATTCAATGGAGATGGAGATGGAGATGGCACGATCCTTGCAATGACGAAACGGCCTGTGGTGCCGCTGTGGATGTGACCTGTGGTGGAGGTCTCGACCACTCGAAGGAGATGATGCTGAGGGAGTCCGAGGTGGAGAGGAACGTAGGGGAATCCGTGAGAGGGAACGGGAAAAGGTGGATCTAGCTTTTTGGAGGAGAAAAGCCAGAAAGAACTCAGAGGAGAAAACAAAGAGACGGAGGGCTAGGCACTAATAAAAAAATTACGCTCATAACTGAATAGTCTATAATGTAGCAGAAAACTTTGTTAGAAAATTTGAATAATTCTGATTCGGCACACAGTGGGTTACAGACTTATTCTATGAAAAAAATAAAAATAAACTGCTGAAATTGAGATGGTCAAATGGATGCGGAAAAATTAAACAGGGACTCAAATGCCGTGTCTCGAATGAAAAATGCAAAACTGATCGACTCCCACGCATCTTTATTTATAAATAAAATACTGATACTGATGTAACAAGGGCTATCGGTGGACGACTGGACGTGCGCCAAGTCTAAAGAAAAAAATATATCTACGGCCTCAAGCTTAATCAAGGCCCTTTTAGTTAATATTAGGAGTTGAGAACCCTATTGCAAATTTTAATACTAATTTCGGCCCTTTGAAAAAAATCCTAAAATTTTATGGTCAATTGAATTAATAAATAGGCCGTTAATAAATATCCTCAATTAATTTAAAAAGTATCACGTATTCTATATTTTATAAATTACATAATTAGATTAAAAATAGCTATATTGTCCTTATTCAGAAACAATTATCTCTCGACACTATTCCTCCTCTATTAATTCGCCTTTATGCATGTCTATATGTACAACTGTAGTATCGCAAATTAAGAAAGCTAGTTGTGTGGGACTCATTACATGAGATAACATAGGATAACATCATAGTCAATCCGGAATAAATGCACTTGGTCCAGCCTTTTGCAATATTTGTTTGTGAGGTAGAATAAAATTAGTCGCAACTAACAAATGAGACCGTTAGCTAAAATGAAATCTCAATTTTTGAGAATCTAACAGTCAATCCGAACCGTTCAATATGTTCTCCATATTGAAATTTCATTGGAGATCAAAATTTTTACATTTTTCTGAAATTTTTTAATATTTTTTTGGTATTTTACAAAATTCTTAATCTAAATAATTATGGACCCTTTAATAACAATGATGTTTAAAAATCTCAAAAAAAATTGTAAAAAAATTCAGAAAAATATAAAATTTGGTCTCCAATGAGATTTCAATATGTAGAACACATGGAACGGTTCAGATTAGATAATAGAACATCAAAAATTGTGACATAATCGCGGCTGACGGATCCATCCGTGAGTCGTGGTTGATTTTAGTTTACATCTTTGTTTGTTGTTGAGAATTTTACATAGACTTTTGCGTTGCATGACTGAAAAAAATTGTAATATATCCATTACACAAAAAAAACATGTAGGATGGTTAAAAAATTCATAAAAGAAAAAAAAAATCTTGGGATCACATAAGGCTGACTTCTTACTTCGTCGAGTTACCGTAGAAAATACCTCCAACAATGAAAAATTCTTTGATGATTTAAATAAGTAAAAAAAAAACAAATCATAGAGGGACAAGTTGGTTCTCCAATCATGCATGTCGTGTTGACACAAATTATTTTTCTAATCGTATCATGCTAAATGGTCAAAGGAGCTAATACGACACGCATTTTGGCACGACACGATTGACACGTCTTTTCATGTCGTGTTTGATTATTTTATTATTTATTTTAAAAAAAATATAAAGAATTATTTAAAAATAAAATAAAGAAAAAATTACTAAAATATAGTAATTGATTATTTGATTGAGTTTAAAATTTGTATGAATATTTTTTTTTTATAAAATATAATAATTAGATGAGAAAAAACATAAGTCAAAACGATGGTAAGTTATGTGATATACAATTACAAATTGAATTTAAATATTAATTTTGTTAAGAAAATAAATATTAATAATTAAATTAGTATTGATATATATGAGTCAAGCTAAATTTTCTAATATTCCAATACAATACGATAACACGATCGTGTCGTGTCGTGTCGTGACACACCTATCATGCAATCTTGGAGAACAATAATTGTGTGCTTCCCCGACCCCTTGGATGATGGGATCCTCCCTGCGTCGAATTATAGACTGTTCATTATGGATCAATTAAATGACCCATGGCCGGACAGTTATAGACCGTTAATTGCGGATCAGACAATTTAGATTGGATCTGATCCCTCGCTATTAAATTCGGACAAATGAAGAGAAGCCTAACCCAATAACTGGTAGTTTGTGTAAGCCACTTCAAATTAGATGCAGGAATTATAAGTGTCATCCGCAAATATATCATTCCAGCCATCGCTAAATACAAAGTGAACATATACAGCAAATAAGGTGAACATATAGACAATCTAAGTGAACAGTTACAACAAATAAGTGTTGTCATCACTTGTTCGGAAGTTTACATGCATATTCAACTTATTTTCATTGAACTTATTTGTTCGTATGTGTTCACTTAGATCGTCTATATATTCACTTTGTTTGTGGTATATGTTCACTTTATATTTAGTGATGGCGGGGATGGCAAAATTACAGATGGAAGTAATCAATTTCCAATTAGATGATTAGATCACTTCTTCTAATAAATTACTGCTGCATTGTGTCGTGACAAAATAGCTGAATTAATTGACCGTAAGGTTTTTTTTCTTCCTCCTTTCTTGTCTTAGCTTTGGCATATCTTGGTGTATCTTTGCACCTTTAGTGGTCAAATTGATTTTGTTTCCTTCTCTGGCAGAGACATCAGCAACCACAACCGTGAATAAAAAGCAAATAAGTGTTCCCAAATTATTGATCATGCCACATCATGATTTTACGTAGTTAACAACTGTACTATTTTCTTATCCTGCCGCAAAGGCCATAGGTCCCAACTAATTTTTGTACGTCCCATGCGTATAATTTAGATAAACAAAAATATAAACTGCATAATTTTTTCTATATATATCATTTAGAGGGATTATATATATCAAATATGATGTGGTTGACAAAGTATTTGTAAAAAAATATATATTTTTTTGTTTTACATGCTTAATATTAGAGAAAGTTTACAATGCACTATAGTGCATAGGGAGTTCAGCACGGACTTTTTTGATATATTTTTGTAAATTGACAAATCTAATTAAACCAATCTAAACTACATATTGAAATCTCATAGCAAACCAAAATTTACAATTTAAAAAATTTTATTACTATTTTTTTAATTTTTTTAAAACCTGTCATTTTTTTAATACTGTAAATAGTAGTTTATTTCCGAAAATGCCAGGTTTTAAAACATTCGAAAAAATATTGATAAAATCTTAAAAATTGTAAAATTTGGTTTTCTATAAGATTTCAATATGTAGATTTAATTGGTTAAATTAAAATTGTCAATTTACAAAAATATCTCCGAAAAAAATTCGTGGTGCATAGAAATCCTTATGCACTATGGTGCATATTAAACTTTCTCTTAATATTATCGTATGTTACTTAGTAAATTTATTTTAAAAAAAAAAGGTTGATCGGCAATTGTCGATCCAACAAATTTAATAAGTACAGTTAAATACTCTTAAATTGTTTAAAAAAAAATCCGTTGTCAGTATAATCTATCTTTTTATGTTTTCCAACATCCAGTTATTATTATTATATATATATAGAGAGAGAGAGAAATGATTCAATCAAAGCGCTTTGACCGGAGTCCCGGTTAAACCCCGTCGGTTCTCAATTTTGAAAGTTCAAATGACCGATCCGAACCGTCAAATATGATTTCCATATTGAAATCTCCTTGCCAACCAAAATTTTCATTTTTTTTGAAATTTTTATGTATTTTTTTCGGATTTTCAAAAACAGCAATTTTTGTAGAGTTCAGAACAAATTAGATTAATGATTTTTGAAAATTCAAAAAAAAATGCTTAAAAAATTCAAAAAAAATGAAAATTTTGGTATGGAAGGAGATTTCAATATGGAGATCATATTTGACGGTTTGGATCGGTCATTTGAATTTTCAAAATTGAAATCTAACGGAATTTAATCGAGACTCCGGTCAAAGCGTTTTGATTGAAGAATATATATGGCATGCATGTTGAATATGGCATGCATGTTGAATACTGTAAGTGATGCAAGCCACGCTTGATGGTAAAGTATATATATGTTGTCTTCGGTCTTCCGTTCGTCCATTTACCTTTTGTTCACCATGACACTAGTCGTCTTGTGCAATTTTTTATTTTCAGGTTAATTAGATTTATGTCATTGCGAAAAGTTAAAATTAGTAGAATGCTATCACTAAATGACAAATTATTTTTATGCCACTACAAAATAAGTTTATTTATATGTATATTCAACTTATTTGTTTGTATGTGTTCACTTTGATCATTTATATGTTCACATTATCTATTTTATATGTTTATTTTACTCAAGCGGTGATAAGCGATGAAAAATTGTTAATGATAGTAATCAATTTCCTTAAAATATGACTTTTGCGTTCCGCCTCCCTACTAAACTGAATATCTCTCATTATTCAACTATAATTTAATAACATATTGTTATTCAATGTATCTCAGTTGTTTAACATGAAGCGGACTTAAATATGTCAAATCAAATCGCAATGGCTTGACATCATCCAGATTATTTTGTGGTCATAAAGACTTCGCGCGCATCACATTCTTTTTCCCCTCTTTGTCTCTTTTATAATGAATTCATGATGGAGAGATGCAGGAAATTGGATTCACTAGAAAGGAATTGGTTAATTTTCTTTATTCGTATCCTCTCAATTATATCTAGTTTGTCAACTATTTAAGTCCAAAACATAGTATTACTAGAATATTAGTTTTTGAGGGAACAATAAGGCAGATAAGGATATATTTTAAATTTCAACGTCGATGTCATTGAAAAATATTTCTTAATCAGCCTCAGCTACGCAAAAAAAAAAAAAAACAAATTGATAATTTATTGGCTATACTTAATTATATTAGGAAGTTTGCATTACAATACCAAACAAAGAAAAATATCTAAATTTTTGAAAAAAAAAATCAACATCTCTGTTTCTTTTTCTTTTGTTTTATTTATTTATTTATCATTATTTATTTTCTAGAACAAAAGAACGAGTAATGCAAGATTTCCGCAGCATTTCGTAATTGCGCAACATCAGCCCAAAAATTCTAGTACAACGCTTGCTGATGATCAAATATAAACATGCACATTTAGCAATGCACGTCCTTTGTTTGATAAAATATGGAAGCAATATACTAGAAATATTAACAAATGAAAAATTTGTGCTCATATTTTGCAGATGTGTCCCTAGTGTACTTGGTAATATAGGAATATACGCCGGTTGGTGTGTTTGGAAGTGTGGTGAATAAGAATAGAATAGCTTGTTCAAGAACAAGGGTGGTGAATAAGAAACGATGAAGAATTGCTTTTTCATGTAATTCTCGATGTTGTTTGGATGGTTACCTAAGAATAAGTACAAGAGAAAAATATAGAATAATGAATTGTTTTTTATATTTTTCAACTAAGTTTGTATAATTGTCCAAAATCAGATTTATTTTGCAACTGATCACAAGACATGAACGCTGCATTGTTTATGGATAATTAAAATTCTGACAGTCAAATATCATCAAATAAAACAACCAATCTAAAATCTAAAATGAATATTATTTGTTAAAAAAATGGAACAGTATGACCAGAGCTCAGTCGAAAGATGGTTATAAATTTTTGCAATAATCACTGCCCATTAGCAATTGGGACACAGTTGGCATCACAGGTATGCCATCGCACCGCCAATCGTGCAAAATAATATGAAAACAAATAAAAACTAAATAGTGGAACAAAAGCAAAAATATAAAATATGTCGGACGAATAAAAAATTAAATCTTGGCAACGTACAGCGCTGAAAATGCTATGAAAATTAAGCACCACAGAGACTCTAATTATTTCCTTATCTTCAAACACAAAAGAGCAAAAATAAAATATTAGATGGTGAAAGAATATGTTAATACTTTTAGTGGGCCTTGGAAGGACAGTTTCGAACTTAGTTCTCACATTTCGTCGGAACTAGAACAAGCAATGGATAGACCTGGCAAACGTGCCAAACGCACACGGAATAGACGCATTCCGTTTTCGTGCCGTTTCAGAAATGGAACCAAAAATACCATTTCGTTTCCGTTTCGTTTTCAAAACGGCAGAGAAAATTGGTGCCATATTCCGTTTCGTTTCTATTTTCCATTATAATTCCTTATTTCTGTGTTATATTTCGGTAAAACGGTATAATTATCTATTTCGTTTTCGTTTCATTTTTTGAAATGGCAGAGAATTTGGTGCCACATTCCGTTTCACTTATGAAAACGAAACGGCACCACGTTTTTTTATTCCGTTTTGACAGGCCTAACAATGGAACAGGCAATTCTCCTTGTTCTAGAGTTGTTTGGTGACACCTAAAATTTGCTAATTCGGAACAACAGCTAGATAGTTACCTTTTATGATGATTGGACCCAAAAGAACACAAGTTCCTCAACATCAATAATCAGCAAAAAGATGTTACACTAACAATATAAATTTTTGCAACCATGTTACGGAAAAATCAACCTGGTACTAATGTACTGCACATATTTAACCATGTTGAAACAAGCAATTGAATTTTTGTCCTTCTTTTAACACGAGAATAAACAAACAAATCTCGCATAATTGCTAATAGGTTACAACTTGCAAAATTGCAACTTGCAAGGCTTCACCTGGTCCGCATAACTTCAATCCTTTTGTACCTTTACGAAAACTCAGCATATAGGACCTGTTTGGATGGTGCCGGAATTTGAGGATTTTTCAATTCGTAGGCATAAATTTATTATAAACAATTCAAACTCTTTATAAAATTATACATTTCTCAATAAATTTATGTCTAGAAATAAAAAATTCTCCAAATTCCCCAAATTCCTAAGCGATCCAAACGACCCCATATAGATATTTCATGCAACAGTGTTTCAATTTCAAAAACACAATAATTACCCTACCGATCTTATTTCATGAAACTAGTAATTAATGGAGTTGTCCCAAGAGACCAAGACCAAATGGAACGAAATTTTCGCAGTGCAAGTCTTTCATCCGTGATTGTCTGATCAATGATAAATGTCCCTAATTAATATCAAACTCGTCGAGATTCATGTGGTCTATAAAAATCAACCCGTCAAGATTGAAACGTACGGTGATCACTAAAAAATTTGCAGTGCAGGTTTAAAAAGAAACTGCAGAGGATTCGGGCCCAGACCAAGTCAGGTAGCAGCAATTCATGTAACGGTCCCAACTATGCCATGATTAGTCCCAACGGATCCAACCACCTTCACATCTCGTGACTTATTTAGCGATCCAGACTCAAGAGTGGCAAGGCGGCAATGAGAGCAATTTTTTTTTTTTAATGTCAGTTTATTCTTTGGTAATACTTTCGGATCTTAATTGTTTCTAATTAATTTGTTCTGCTAACAAAGAGATTGATTTAATCCGGGCACTAACTAGTTTATCATCTGTACTCTGATCGCAAGTAGCGGATCAATATCCTCTGCAGATTTTTTTTTCCAAATTTTTTTTATCTAAACCGTCCGATCTAATTTCGTCGGACAGATTTTTACGGACCTCACAAATTTTGATAGATTTAATATTAATCACAGAACTTCCATCGTTGATCTCACAGTTCATATCAAAAATTTGCGGAGTATTTCGATTCCGCAAGTAGCACTTGCTCTATACCTCTATGTCAATTTATCGAATACCCCAGTACAAGACAAAAAGCTATACAAGTCCAAATCATAAAATGATTTGAGCACAAATTATCTAAAATCCGAACATGACTAGACCAGATGACCGAAATATTATCCAATATTAAACCCAATCCCCCCATGTATTTTTAAAGGAGTCAAACTCAAACTCCAATTCAATCCGAACCCACCCCCATCATATTTAGATCGGGATTCCACTTAACCTGGTAATTTACAAAAATAAAATAATCAAAGATTGGCCTATTAAAATTTTAAACGATCTAAAATTTGTATTGGCCTAATTAGATTTTAAGTCTAATCCGACCTAACTTTAAAATATTCAAAATTCAACATAATCGATGTCTGACGTCTGCAACTTACCTGATCTAATTGACCAACCTGACTACCGCAAGTTGAGTTGCACTTTTCCTAAATATATGCTTCAAACTAATAAACCAATATATTTGGATACTGACCACCATGAAATAATTGCTTGCCAGACGCGAACCAGTAACAGGAAAAATGATTTTCTCCCCAGAGACTTTTGAAATTATACCTCTGCCAATTTGGTGGTGAATTGACCTGTTGAATTCAGAAGGAATCGTTTCATCGCTCATATTATTATTTAGAATGAATTATACAATAATTCAAACGGTATTTAAAGTATTACATCATTATAATTTGGTTTAAAAATTTAAAAAAACAACATTTGGATCTTAAAAGTTTCCAATTTATATCCAAATAATGATTTTATTATCTCTGTTATTGGAATGACTACATTCATGTTATTTGCAATTGTAAACTAATAATAGTGAGTTGGATGCCACTGGCTAACACGCCTTCGAAAAAAATAGTGAGTTGGATGAAAATATATATTATTATTAATTTATAATGAACATTGAGAGTTGAATTAATTTGAGACTAGTTAGAGAGTTTGAGGACAATTGATACTTCCAAAATTTTGAGGATAAAAAGTGAACTAATGGAATTAAAAAAATAATTTGTGCTTTTTCCATCATTTATATCTTCGTCCTTTTGGTAAACCCTATCTCGAACTACGAATTTGTATTTAGTGATCTATATTAGTTGCGTCAAGATTTATTCATATATAAAAAAAAAATAGATAACGACAACTAGCTAGAATTTTTTAGTTTAAAGTTCAATATAAGTACAAAACGAAGACCCACGCCAGATGCCCTAATAATCAAACCTAACAACTTTCAAAAAGAAGTTCTAGAGCAAACCCATTAATTATAAGGCCACATGTTTGAAAAAAAAAACAAAAAAACCAACGACTTCCAATATTTTTCTTCTTTTAGTTCAAATATTTCGAAGAACTTGACTTTGAAATTATGGGTATACACAATTGTCTTCAAACACGGTTTCTCAATTCTCATACGTCGGCAATGCACCGAACTAAGTTTTGATCAAAATCCTGTGTTATGACCCCAATAATGAAAATACAAGGAAATTGTATAGAGCATTACCTTTCTCAGCTGTTAGTGAAAATTATATTTTCAAAGAAGAAAATGATAAATCACATTAGCTCACAGTAGCGTAACTAGAATAATGCACAAAAGAAAAAAAGAGAGATTTTATATTAGAGTCAGCTCGTTGAGTTATAGTTCCGTGTTTCATCCAAAAAAAAGTTATAGTTCCGTTACTATATATTTTTTGACATTTTTCTCAAATTAAGTTCAAACTTTTTAAAAATAATAAAGTAATAGTACAATTACTACGTACACGTCATATATCAACAATAAGTAATTCAAGCATCACCTAATACTAATAAATAATAATACATAAAAGTTGGTAACCTTTCAAAATACAACTAGTAGACAAAATTGTTTAAGATCGTCACTTTTCTTTTATAAATATAATACCCTTGACCTCCTTCCGCACTCTCTTCACCTTCCAACAAATTAGATAAATTAGAAAGCAACATTTTCACACCATGTAAATATAAGATTCTTTGGTTAACAATGGTAAAGTACTGAGATTATTCTTAATGAACGTGGGCTGGTAGTTTAATAGTAAGAGTATACTAGACTACTTTTTTCAGCAGTGTCGATGATTCAACCGCATGAGTTTAATTTCTAAAAGTTAATGGATATATCCTTCATTTTTGTTCAAAATAAAAGGTAAAACCTATGGTAATTATAAATCAGACGATTCATGTTTAAGAGAAAACCCAACTGCATGAACTTCACCAAAGTCAAATTAGGGGAGAAGAGAAAATTATTTGTTTTTCATTTAGAGAAGCAACGGACGTTGAGTTTTTTTTTTATCTATTTTTTTTAAAACGTATTAACAGGTAAGCCTGGATCATGCAGTTGTTAAAATGTCAACCAAATTTTGTATAAAATGTGAACATGCATTAAATTTAGGCTAGAAAATATGTGATGAAATTCTTGGCAGATCCAGTTTGAGAAATAATTATATAAGAAGATAATAATTGCTAAGTTTGAATTTCCTATGTCACGTTAATAATAAAGAAAATAAAATAATAATTGTTCCTAAATTTTATGCCTTATTGATTATAGCAACATAATGATAAATATTAAAATAATATTCGCCACAAAAATCTAAGCTATTTTTTATATGGTAAACAGGAGGTATGGATGAGCACATGGTAAAATTAATCTTGAGAGAAAGTTAGGCCTGGTGAGAGGGGACAGGATGTCTATTGGGGCATAAGGCCACAATTTTTGGTACCATGTCTGATGTCTCCCCAACCATCCGATGGGGAGCGTATCCTCTGGATGGTTGTTATTCAACCATCCAGTGGACGTCTTTCGATATGAGCCGTCTGATTTAATCTAAACGGTTAGATTTTTTCGGGCCTATCAATCTTAGTATCATGCACGGGGCATTTATAGCCATTGAGATTAAATCAGACGGCTGAGATCGAACCATCCACTGGATGGCCATCCAGAGGATGCGAATTCCCATCCGATGCATTATTTTGTTGAAGCAGATTTAGAACTGTGTAACACTACTCTTGAGAAAGGGGTAAAAAAGAGAATTGCGTAATAATGTAATTTAACTATCAAATCAGACGGTTAGAAGTTCCATCAAACCGTAAGATCTCCGATCCCCACGGCGAGTACGGTGCAGTGAGTAGTATACTACTAATAATTGTACCACTAAACAAATCAATAAAACCGAGGCTTAAAGTGAAAAAAATAGAAACTTAGGCAGGCTTTACATATGCGCCAAAACTTATTAAATAGTAAAACTACTGTAATAGATGATTTTATAAAGTAATTAGAATTTAAACTGCCACTCTGCGCCGTCATGCCTCATCCCCACTCAAGGCTCCACGATCCCACAAACTTCTCCCACGTCCACATCCTACGACTTTTCACAAATAACCTCTTTTACCGTTTTACGCCCAACTAGTAACTAAGACCAACATCGCGACACCTACTTAACGCGTGAAAATACGTAGAAAATGAACGTGCATCCAAGCACGTGAGATTTGATTTGCGCACGCCTGGCTGGAAAGGCCCTCCCCAAGCCAGGCGGATCTTTATTTTACACCCCCTGTTTTGAAAGTAAAATAAATTTAACCCCTGTTTTAAAACGAAAACAAAACAAACTAGTAAACTACCCCTTGCCATTGTTTGACCGATTCCCTTCTAGTTCGCCTTCCTCTTCTCCTCCTCTTTTGACCAATCAGAATTCACAACCCGGCCATTCCACGCCACCCTTCCTCTCCATTTAAAACTCAAAACCACTTCTCCCCAATTAATTTAATTTATTTAATCTCCCCTTTCTTCGCCTCCTCTCTCGTAAATAATCCAAGAGAGAATTTCGCGTCGCCATGCCAATTCATCCCAATTGGCCAGCGATCGTCGGAGCTTCCTTCACTGGTCTCATCCTCCTTCGTCTCGTCCTCTCCTACAAATCGATCTTGTATCTCTTCTTTCGTTGGTGGCGATGGTTGGATGAGAAGGCACAGGTGTACCAGTATTTCGAGATCCCGCGGTTTAGTCAGACCGGCGAAGAGGCTGAGAACCCATTATACCGAAAGGCGAATTCTTATGTCGCTTCGCTTCCTTCGCTTGAAGATTCCGATTCGGCGTCTCTCTTCTTCTCCCCAGCCCGTAAGCCGAGTGATTTCTCTCTGTCTCTCCGGCTTGGTCCCGGTCACACCGTGCAGGATTCGTTCCAAGGAGCAAGGTTGTCATGGAATAATCCTGGTGGTGGGGGCCCACCTAGGCTTGTTTTGCGTCTCAGGCGCCAGGACAGGACACGTGTGCTCCGCCCGTATTTGCAGTATGTCGAGTCGATCGCTGATGAAATAGAGGCGAGGAGGCGCGATTTGAAACTGTTCACCAATTCGACTAGTGGGGCTGATCGGGGTCATGTCTGGACCGCGGTTGCATTTACTCACCCGGCTTCGATTGATACTCTTGCCATGGATCAAGAATTGAAGACCCGCATCCGCAATGATCTTGAGTCCTTTCTCAAGGGCCATGACTATTACCATAATTTAGGCAGAGTATGGCGCCGGAGCTATTTACTGTATGGTGCCCCTGGAACTGGTAAATCGTCATTTGCGGCTGCCATGGCTCGGTTTTTGGGTTACGATGTGTATGATGTGGATTTGACACGGGTTGCCGGTAGTGAACTCCAAACTCTCCTCGCAAGAACCACTCCGAAATCTCTAATTCTAATGGAAGACCTCGACCGCCATCTTGCTGATGGTACAGTGCATCTTTCTGAGATTTTGAATTTCATGGATGGGATATTTTCATGCTGCGGCGAAGAACGGATCATGGTTTTCACAATGAGTAGTGATGAAAAGGAAGGAGGCATTGACCCAGCTGTGCTTCGACCGGGTCGGCTTGATGTACATATTCATTTTCCGATGTGTGATTTCGCAGCTTTCAAAACACTAGCTGGGAACTACCTAGGCATAAAGGACCATAAATTGTACCCACAAGTGGAAGAGGAATTTCAGAGCGGGGCTCGCCTCAGCCCGGCAGAGGTGGGTGAGATTATGATCACAAACCGTGGGTCCCCGAGTCGGGCAATTAAGACAGTGATCGGTGCTCTTCAGCACACCTCAAGGAGCTTGTCAGTAACCCGGAGGGTGGAAGACAACCGAGTTGGAGAGGAACCAAACGGGTTGCAATTTGGAAGGGATTCAACCATTAAAGAATTTAAGAAATTATATGGGTTTATTAAGGTGAAGAGTAGGAGGGAAGGACACCCCACAACAGAGGGGATACCGGCGACGCCGCTCAGTCATGGAAATGAGAAAGAGGGGTAATTGGGGATCAAATAAATCAACTGAAACATATCTTCATCCATTATCAAAAGGTGCAATTGGGTTACTACCGTTTTCTTTCTTTTCTTTGATTTTCTTTAATGAATTGCTCCAAGAATTGGAGTTACAGTAGTTCTGTTTTTTTTCCCTTTTCCTTAGTTTTCAATTTTTGTATGAACATGTTGTTCATAGGGGGGTTAGTAGTAGAATTGAATTAAACTGTTAAAGGTGACTGCCTGACTGGAACAAAAGAAGGAATTAAAGCAAAAAATGCATGGCTGGTCAAACTGTAAATTTGTTTTCTGATTTCGAATTGAAGGGATGATCCCTGTTCTATACTCTTTTTTTTATTCCTGATTCTAAAGTGTCTCGTGAAACAGAATTAGTGCCAATTTTTAAATTGACTTTATCTTTTAAAAATGTATTTGCTATGACTAACAATTCCATGTTGGTTCCGGGAATCTGAAGCGGGACCCTTTTCTGTTGTACTCCCTCCATCGTAAATCGCTCAGTTACCTTGTGTTGTAAGAATCATGCCTATAAGGCTAGAGCTGTTATTTATTTTTTTCTAGTTCCTAGCTTTTCATAGTTCATACATATATTTATAAATTATAAAAAGAGTTGTAAAACTGTAAAAAACAAAAGCGCCATTGGGGTAATAGAAAAAGCACTAGAACCTATGCTTTCTCCTAAAATGAAAAAAAGGTATGAAAAAAGGGTGCACACAAAAACTTTCACAAAAGATTAGAAGCCAAAGGGTTCCTCTTGTCTGGTTCAGATAATATCATGTCTCTGTTAACGATATTTCTAGGATTCTACGGTGTAAAATAACCTTAATACTGTATAAATATACGAAATTGATTGGCTTGGAAAGACTGAATGGTCGTACTCCGAGTGATACGTTCTAGTTTGTAAACCTTGCATTCTTTGTCTAATTTGGTTTGTTTAGCTTTGAGGAATGATTACATTTTACAACTCTTATAGAATAGAAAAATGCCTAAATCAAGCTGTCAGACAGCAAGGGTATTAAATGGTCCCACATCAGTATTAAGCGGCCCAATAAAAATTCCTACAGCTGCATTTGAGTTGGTTACAGTTTGCACCTCTTTCCAATTTATGAGTCCAAAGATTTATAATCTGAACAATTTATATGACGGGAAGTACATTGGCGGGTTACTTGTGAATAGGGCTGTTCACGAGTCAAGCCACGAGCGAGCTACCCCTTGATCGAGCTTGTCTCGTTAAGATAGCGAGCGAGCTGGCTTGTCTCGTTAAGGGGTACGAGCTCATATGCATGGATTGATCTCGTCTCGTTAATAAAACGAGTTGGCTCAAACGAGTTCAAGCTAGCTCGTATAGAACTTTCTTTTGTGGAATTTGTGATATCAGCTACATGAAAATTAAAACGAGCTCAAGCTAGCTCAAGCTAGCTTGTACAGAGCTCAAGCTAGCTCAAGCTAGCTCGTACAGAGCACAAGCCTATATCAAAATTAAACCAGAAAGGGTCATGCAAGTTTATGCATTTCATTTCCATACAAATACAATTCATATTGTCATACATAATATCACAAATCAATAAAGATAAAATAAGTTCCATAAACCATAATCCATACAAATGAAATGAAGTTCATACAAGATCAGTAACGATTCTAATAAATTGTTCATACAACACAAGTTCAAAGCTAAAACTGAACTACTAAAAATAAAAAATTAACACACAAAAAACGCAAAGTCATACAAACAGAACTACTTAATCCAGCACTTGTTCAAAGCAGAAATCATGTTAATTTGTGATGATTGAAGAGCTGAAGATAGCCTACATCCCCACCTAAATAGAAATCACAAAGTCACACTTACATCTACACAAAGTCACACTTACATCTACACAAATGTACCAATACACTGAGTCAATGAGTATGTGAGAATTTACCTTCTAATTGATACTTAATTGGCCGATTGGTATCTTCACAGTCAGATCTTCTTCTGCCTTTGCAGCATGCTGAAAAAGCAAAAGTCAGTCAAGCATAAATTCTATACAGTTCCATAAATTCCAGTTTGTGTTAAATTAGAAAAAAAGTATGTGAGAACTTACCTCTATAGTTTGCATTTCAGCCCTAGTATTTGCCCTTATCCAATCACCCCCACACACCAAATTCTCAACAACATTCTCTTTAAGAGAGCTCCTATAATCATCTAGAATGCGACCACCAGCACTAAATGCGGACTCAGAAGAAACTGTTGTGATTGGAATGCAAAGGACATCTTTTGCTAATTTGCTTAAAATTGGATACCTTACAGCATTTGTCTTCCACCATTGTAAGACATCAAATGGACTGGATGATCTATGTTGAAACACGGGTTCTTTCAGATAACTGTCCAGATCAGCTACTGGTGGTTCTTCACCCCAAGTGGACTCCAAATACCGCCAAAAGTTATTTGTACCTCCACTATATGGCTGAGCTGAACTTGAAGGACCTGCTGCTGCTTATAGGAATTAGTATTAGAAGACATAAAATCAACAATAAAGAGCTGTTGCTGCTGATCCAAATTAAATTAACATAAATTCAAAGAATTCAAGTTTATTACCTTCTCTTGCTGCCGTTGATGCCGCTGCCTCTGAAGAAGACATAAATTCCTTTGCATACAGGTCATAAAGAGCTCGTAATTTCTGCATGACTACATCAATACGACTTTCTACCTCATCCCTAAAGTATAGTACCCCATAAACAAACTTTACTGAAACCATCTTTAACCTAGGGTCCAAAATTGAAGCCACAGCCATCAAAACATTCACTTCCCCCCAATACTTCTCAAACTTCTCATACATTGCCAAACTCATCTCTCGAGTAAATTCATCATTACTAACATAGGCATCACATATCGCCTTTTTAACATTAAAAATCTCAACCAAAAACAGATTTGAAGTGGGATAAGAACTACCAGAAAAGACCTTTGTGGTTTCATTAAAAACAGTGAGCAAGTTGCGAACCTTTTCAGCCTTTTCCCATTGATCCCTTCTAGGTAGCCACTCAAAATTAGAATCCCTTTGAGCATACCCCTCAAAAGCCAGCTTGTAATGGATAGCCACATCAAGCATGTGATATGTGGAGTTCCACCTTGTTTTCACATCAATGCACAATGATCTGTTAGTGCATATGCCTAATTGAGTGGCTATCTCTCCAAATTTTACAAGCCGAGCTTGTGATTTTTTTAGATATTTAACCCCTTCTCTAATTTTATTGAGGCCTTTATCAATCTTGCCAAGTCCATCTTGCACAACTAAGTTCAGAATGTGAGCACAACATCTAATGTGGAAAAAATATCCTAGAAAATGTAACTTATCACGTGCTTCAAAACTCAACCTTAAAAGACCAGCTGCCTTATCATTATTAGAAGCATTGTCTAATGTGATTGTTCCAATTTTATCCTCAATACCCCATTTCCTAATTGCTTCTAAAATGACATCAGAAATAACCTCACCACTATGGGGAGGTGAAAGATCTTTAAAGGTAATTATCCTCTTTTGCAAGTTCCAACCAGAATCAATGTAATGTGCTGTTATGCACATGAAACCAACTGTTCGGTTGGATGTCCAACAGTCAGAAGTGAGAGACACCTTATCAACATCTTTGAAGATCTTTTTTAGTTTGTCTCTCTCACTCTCAACCACTTTCATGCACTCTCTTGTAATGGTTGTTCTACTGACCTTTTGCCAAAGAGGATTGTTATACAACATGTATTTACGGAAAAGTGAGTATTCGGAAAACATGAATGGCAACTCATGACCAACAATCACATTTGCAAGCATCTCTCTATCTTTTACTGGATCCCACTTTCCATTAACCCAAACACGATCCCCCTCATCTACAACTCCTAGTTGAGTTTCAGAAATAGGTATTAAACCAGCAGTTTTACCTTGATGGCGCTTGTAATGAACACAACTTTCAAGATGGCGCCAAAGATGGGTTGTGGTACCAGCTTTCACTGCCTTGTAGTGCTTTTGGCAATGAACACAATACACTTTCCCACGATCATTGTTTTTGAAGTTCAACCAGATTTCAGACGTGCGTTTCCGCTTCTTCAGATTACTATCTCCCGTACAGGCCGTACTAGGAGTAGGACTTGGAGTTTCAACTGATTCATTGGTTTGAGGCTCTTCAGCCACGGCCTCGCTATCACCTCCACTTGAAACTTGGACTTCTTCAATATTTGTCGTCTCAACAGCAACTGATGCTTGCGATTGTGTCATGTCTATAAAGTATAAACTGAATGTCAATTGATACTCAATTACTCATTAATAACATGTCAAACAAAAGATAAATTGAACAAAAAAAAAAATAACTAAGTGCTCATAACTTGACAGATCGTATAACAAATAACAAACTTGGCATTTCATTGAATAATACTCGCTAATGTCTGCAGCTCTCCTATGTGTACCATTTAACATTTTAAGAGAGCTAACTCAAGCAACTACGATAAAGGGTATCAAACTTTAATCATTCAGAGTGGCAGAGGATGCTTTATGGATTCGAACTTCAAAGCATAAGAGCATATTGCAAGAATAAACCAACATTATTATTACTAAATCAGTTCAACAGAAGCAACATATATCAACAATTATTATTACTATAGTTCAACAGTAAAGAAACATATATCAACATATATCAGTTCAACAGAAGCAACATATATCAATTATTGCTAAATCAGTTCAACAGAAGCAACATATATCAATTATTATTATTACTATAGTTCAACAGAAGCAACATATATCAACATATATCAGTTCAACAGAAGCAACTATAGTTCAACAGTAAAGAAAAGAAAAATGGGTGACACATGCGTTGTTACATTATTATTACTAAATTTCACTATTACAACATATATCAACAATTTATTTTTTGTCACGATATCAAACCGAAAAGCATAAAAAATATTATATGAACATAAGTTCTTCGTATCCCTACTGTACACTAATTATACACATGTACAAAGAATTATCTTACACAAAATTGCAAGCTAAGCCAATTGATTTCACACAGCAGCACAACACAAGTCAAAGAGAAAAAGAGAAAGAAAAGAGAGGATTCAAACCGAAATAGTTGCAAATGCAAAGAAGGAAAAGGAATGGCTTCAGCTGCTGTCGAAAGTCGAAACCAGTCTCCTTTGATGAGCAATCTTTTGATAGAACTGAGAAGAAAGAGGAAAGAGAAAATCTGAGAAGAAAGATAATTAAAAGCAAATATAGGTAGTAGAAGAGAAAATCTGACTAAACTGAGAAGAAATACCTTAAATCTGAGAGCTCGCCAGAGGAAAGAGTCAGGTACAGAGGAGAGCAGTGAGGAGGCCGGAAGCGACTCAGGTGACTAGCGAGAGCCGAGAGGAGAGGAGAGCAGTGAGTAGAGGAGAGGAGAGGAGAGGAGAGCAGTGAGCCAGTGAGGAGGCGACTCAGGAGCCGAGAGGCGAGAGGCGAGAGGCGACTAGCTAGAGCCGAGAGGCGAGAGGCGACTCAGGCGAGAGGCGAGAGCCGAGAGGCGAGAGGCGACTCAGGAGCCGAGAGGCGAGAGGCGAGAGCCGAGAGGCGAGAGGCGACTCAGGAGCCGAGAGGCGAGAGGCGAGAGGCGACTAGCGAGAGCCGAGAGGCGAGAGGCGACTCAGGCGACTAGCGAGAGCACAGAGTCAGTGAGGAGAGAAAGAGAAGAGTGAGCGAGTATAACAAGGAAGAATGGGATTATGGGAGCGGCGCTCTGCCTCTCAGTAGGGTTTAGTCATTATTAAAGAGAGTAATGGACGGATAGGATCTAAAATGATTTTAATCGTACGGACAGTACAGCTCGTTAACAATCAAGCTGTTAACGAGCGAGCTAGGCTATGTTCGGACTCGCAAATTCTGACTCGCGAGCTGTGCAGCTCGTCTCGTTAATAGCTCGAGCTGTAAACGAGCAAGCTGTTAGCGAGTCTTCTTCGAGTCGAACACGAGCGAGTTACGAGCTACGGGCTTTTCGTGCACCCCTACTTGTGAATATGATTATATGATATGTGTTCCTTTTTCATCTTTTTTATATTGTTTTTTTTTTCCTTTCGGCTCCGTTTGGATGGCTTCTTCCCGGAATAAGGAATAAGGAATAATCATTTTTTACCAATAAATTTATTTCTAACCATCCAAACTCTTCACAAAAGTTACACACTTCCCAATAAATTTATCATTTTCCAATAAATTTCTTCCCTTCTTCCTTCTTCCTACCTTATTCTCAACGATCCAAACGGAGCCTTCGAGAAGAAAATCACTTATATAGTTCTATTCTAGAAACAGTACGTGATTTATGTGATGGCGACTTGGTCTACAAAAGGGCTTTCAGCAAAGCATGCGCAATTTATATTCATTCTATTCTATGCTTTTTGTTTTTTCCTTTGAAAGTTCATTCCATGCTTTAGTAGAAAGGAAAAAAAAAACAAGTCCCAAAGAAACACTTCCTGGCAATGGCATGGTAAAAATCATCTTCTAGAATTATTTCTCAATTTCCACCGCACCATTTATATTTATTTTTTGGACATGAAGTTACAGTTGTGTTTATAGCAAAGAATGGTAAAAGAATCTAAATTTAACAAGTCATTCGTTTAGTCATTTGCACTTATGGCAGAAGTCATATGTTTAGTCATATCAGTTGCACTTCTGGCAGACGTTCATAAATTATGACGTTGAATCATTCATGTTTTGGTGGGGTTGGAGATGATTCACACCCACTCAATACCTGTTCCGAAAAGGTAGTACAAAATGATAGCCAGTGTTTTATTATTGGTATCAATTGGATTTTGGATATCATTCAACAGACACAGCACTGGGCTCATTAACCCACTACTGTAACTTAATCCTAATCCAATCTTCCATTTATCTTTTCAGGTTAAACAAATACAAAACTTTTCAGAGCCAATCTAGAAGCCTTTCAAATCCCACTAAAGACATCTTTTGCTTCATCCGAAAAAGAATGGAGTTTTCTTTGTCATGTTGGAATGTTGTGTAATTGTCAATTCAGATAATGGTTTCATAAGGTATGTAATCCTCTCATGGAAATTGACATCGATATGTGGCCATGTCCATTAATGCATGCCTTTTTTTCTGATTGAGATCATATCACCATTATCCTCACTCCTCAGAAAATTTGTATTAACGTCAACCTTTCCTAAAAGACAAAAAGCAAAAAAAAAAAAAAAAGGCGGTCTTTTGAATAGAAAACATAAACGAGATTCACTGTTGTACGCACTTCCATCGACTTATCCACATCTAACCAACTATTATCAATTTATCATCAGATAAATCTGGCGCAATAGTCAAGTGGTAGCTCTGTAGAGTACCAAATCTTAGTCCTTGAATAGAATAGAGATAATGTAAGGTAACGAAAAGGAGGTGTTTCCATATAAAACAAATCATAATTATAACTTGAAATTGGTATAAATGATGATGAAGAACTTTTTCTACAATTCTGTACGTTCAAATTTACTGATTAAAGAAATGACTATAAAAAATGAATTAGTCCTTCATTTTACCCTCCCCTAGGGAGTAAAAGTTAATAAAAATATCTCAATTTATTTCTTTATAATTTATTGATACATAAAGATATCTACCCTGTTCAGTCATGTACCCAGCAAATATGAGTGTGGTATAAATATCATTTGGAAGCAACTTTTGATTATTCTTATAGGCAGAATGCTATATCGCCATTGATCTAATTCGGGGCTCTTTTATGTATCGTATATCTATCCAGCACCAAGAACAAGATGCCAATAACACTGAACTAGTCGTTACAAATTTTTTTTTTCTTTTTGTGGAAATAAAATAACCATATGCCGCCCAATAATAGCAGCAGTAATTAACACAAGGAAGGTGCTAATGCAATCCAGAAATCAATCAACTCAACAGAACATTTGTTTAGTAAACGAGGGAAAATAAATAAATAAATACAACAAATTTTTTTAGGAAATTGATTACTACCATCTGCATTTTTGCCATCTCTGCCATCGCTAAATATAAAGTGAACATATACGCAAACAAAGTGAACATATAGACGATCTAAGTGAACACATACAAAGAAATAAGTTCAATGAAAATAAATTGAATATGTATGTAAACTTCTGAACAAGTTATGACAACACTTATTTATTTGTAAGTGTTCACTTAAATCGCCTATATGTTCACTTTATTTACTGTATATGTTCACTTTGTATTTAGCGATGGCTGGGATGGTATATTTGCTGATGGCACTTATAATTCCTAAATTTTTTATTGCTCGATTGTTCAAAGTTTTAGTTGTGCATATCAGCACGTTGAAAAAAAAAGGGAAATAAGAAAACAAACAGAGAATGATTGAAGAGTTCTGTTAGTTGTTCTACGTCAACAAGAGCACGTACTGACATGAAAGCAGGAACCAATTTAGATATGTTTGCCTAACAGACACATCAGTAAAGACAAAATATTGAAATAGTAGACAAAATTGAAGGGGCCACTTCGGCAGTAAGACAGGATTTATAAAATACAGGGAAACCAAGCCTCACAAAAACAAGAAAAGCATCACATTTTAAATTGCTTAGCAAGAAAGTACAGCATAAAAGATCGGATAAGCAAAAGCAGTCAAATCTTGTGTGCTAACAAGCAAATAAGTAGCCTTTTAGAAAAGTGAAAATACATCATACCTACATAACATGTAAAAGTTTTCACCAAGGAACAGCATGCCACCAATTAATTTCAGTTGGAAACATGTAAGACAACTATCAGTTACTGAAAAACTTCCTCTTTGCAAATGTTTATTTATTTTGTTAGAAGATTGTCATGTCAGCACAACATCCACAACGAGTGAAAGTATCAAATTTGAGACAGCAAGCTACCAAATTTTCTGAGGGGCATGACAACACAGTTCCACTAGCACTATAATATGAACTCAGAACTTATATGCACATGTTATCCTATCCTAATGGAAAGATCCATTTATACAACATAGTAGCCAATCTCACTGCCAACTCATTGAACATATCCAATCTTCTACTACTGATCTAATCACTTGATCTATTATTAGAATAGTAACATCAGACCAAGATATATTGATGAAATTCCATCCAAACATTCTAAACAGAAAATACTTGATAAAAAAAATAAAACAATTTCATCGATTCTTTTAAGTACCTAACTAAATTTGTCGTCCTCAACAGTTTCATCTAGCCGTGGCATTTCATCTCTTGGGTTAAGTTTGACTCCCCAGTCATGGAGCTTCTCTCTTGCCTCGTTTGACGGGGGTAGTTTTCTATTTCTTTTTCCATGCTTCTGAAAAGTACAAAAAGGCACTTTACCATAGCTTCAACCTTTACAGGTTCAACCAAATTGGACAAGAGTTCAGCAAAACTAAGCATGATTCTGCCGGTATTGGCCCAGAATAGTACCCATAATCACAATCCAAAATGGGTCACTCCTGTAACTCATGCTTTAAAATATCTTCCCTTTTTCAAGTACCAGCTGAAAACTGATATAAATTGGTTGATATCTCCAATTACACAGATGAAGCACAAATTATTCTTGCCACAGATTACAAAAAAGAAAGTACGTACCTTCATGGAGGCCCGCTGGCTTTTGCCTTTGCTCTTTATGAATGGAAATTTGAAACCCTCGACATCACCATTCTTAATGCTAGTTTCCAACTGCACAGATGAATTTACAAATGTTTCAAACAATAGCAAAGTACATTCCGAGTAACCAAATAATTCTAAAAGCATGCTGTGGCAAACCTGTACATGCAGAATGCATATCAGTATACTGGCAATAGGCAACCAGCTTTCTTCTGGTGAAAGGGAAAAATTTGTCCTGAAAAGTTTGACACAGCATTTTTTAAGAATATAAGAAATGAAAGAGGTCTTAAATACTTCTATAGATTTCTTAGCTTGTTAGTTGTCTTTCTTTTCTACTATCTAATTGTTCTTCTTCTTCCTTTGAAAAATTCATTTTGCAAATATCAATTGGAAGTGTTTCTCATCTCTCCTAATGAAATAACTACATTTTTTAAAGGACCAGCATGCTTATGGATGATGACAAATCTGCTCTTGTCAAAGTTTATATGGTCAGGGTTGCTAGACAGAGATATTCGGTAATATACTCCAAATGTGAGGTAAACAGTTATCTTAGTTAAATAAATTCAACATAGATAAATCAAGGAAAGAAACCGTATTTGATCTATAATCACCTCAGCAAATAAAAGCAATAATAATTACAAGAATAGAAATTGTAACCCTTAAAAAAACATATGTATCTATGTTCTCACACAAGACAGACCCCACTCTCAAAACGCCCCAAAATTACACAAACCACAGATTCCTGAACTCCAATTCCTTACCATACACTTTAAGATTTGGCAAATCCAAGATAAAATTTCTCAATAAAAGACGTACCTCAAGTATGGAGCCAAGTACACAATAGAATACACAAGATATCTCTGCTTTCCGGTATCCATCCAAGCAAAAACCCATCCCTACACTAAACCCACATCAGAAATATATTCTCAGGCCCAGATTTATCTACAAAGGGAAATAAAAAAAAAACCCATTAAAAAACAAGAACCTCACCAGGCAATTGAAGTAAGGGATGATGCTTATAATCGCCATGACAGCCAACCTCGTATCAGTCGAATCCATGGCCCCATCCCCATCATCATCCTTCCCCTCCTCGTGGGACCCACCAGGTTCAGTCGGAAGTACAAGTGAGCTCAGCACGCTCGCGCCTAAGGCGAGGGCGAAAGGTGCGTCGTGAATTAGTTCAGCTTTGCACAAAATCTTCCCTCGAACTCTTCGAGAGATACTACGCGCCTTTGATGAAAGACAGAGAGGTGGAGCAATGGAAGGTCGCAGATGGAGAGGTAGAGTGTTGGCTGGAACGGAGAGGATCATGGCGTGAGGAAGTAGGGATAAGAAAGAGAATAGAGAGCAAGCAAGAAGAAGCTTCTGAGTGAACTGGATACAGGATACTTCCCGCGGCGGCGCGGTGTTTGTGTCCGATACTCCAAACCTTAGATCACCTCCATTTCCCAAGTAATGGATGTGTTCGGTTCCCTGTTTGACGGGCCTTTGTAAATTGTAGGCCTTGGATGGAATTTGATTCTTTGAAGTTGCTGTTTCTATTTCAATTTTGACTTCACTCGAGTCGATTTCGCTAATATCAGTGTCATTGTGAAAAAACACTCGATGACTGTCTAACAAACTTTTATTTTAGTTTATTTATTTATTCCGCGTTTTTATATCGAAACAGTACATCTTACGGATTTATGTCTTTAGTTCAGAAAAATCATGAAAAATGTGCACATTTGCTAGTGAAAATCATTATGAAAGGTAAAACAAAAAATACATCTGTCTCAATTGTTTCCATGAGCCTATCAAATTTTGATGACAACAGAACAAATTATCAAACTTCAATCAATGGCTATGATCAAATGCTTCCTAATACTCCTCCATTAAGCTATCAATTGATCATTGACAGGGCAGAGTGAATCACCGCATGTCCAAACTCTAGTAAAATACACTTAAAATTGAAATTGTATAACCAAACTGACTTCAAATATTCCAATGAAGGACCACCCTGAAGCAATAAAACCTCTAAAGTCTCATGAAAATTCATGATTTGTCAAACTTCATGCAAATTGGGGGGTGAACTTTTGCCAAGGCAAGCAAGGCGGATGGTAAGATCCAAAGTCCATCGCCGCATAACAATCCAGATGCAACTGCAGGCACCATTAGTTTTGCCTTAGCACTATTAATCTTACTCCAAGTAAAAACAATCAAACTGCCCACACACATGTCGATTGCAAAGTTTGCACCGGCTATGAGCGGCACTGCCATGGCCACAGGAAGTGGCATCCACCGTCCGTACTTTGCTGGTAAAAAGTCCCTCAACACATTCACCCCAACTGCAAAGCCGAAGAAACCACAACATAGACTCAAGCAATTTTTTGGCAAAGCAGAGAAGCCTTCCACTCCCAAGATAGCCATGTTACGATATACTAATGCATATGGTGCCTTCCATATACCATTCGGGTTGCCAATGTCGAATGCCTTGTAGAAAAGGAAAAAAGAGAGAGGGGCGATTACACAGCCCATGGCTGTCCCAATTGCTTGGCTAATAACCATAGATCTCGGGGATGTTAATGTGAGATAACCAGTTCTGAAGTCATGCATTAAATCTGCTGAGATGTAAACTAGCGCTTTTACCAAACCACAAGCTACGAGTCCAGCAACCACACCCGAGTCTCTGCCTGACCAGGCTGCAAAAATGAAAAGGGCTACTTTGCCGTAGTTATATGCCATGTTTATGTCGGTTAGGCCGGCACCATATGCATTGGAAAAACCTAAGACTGGTGCGAGGATGTATGCTATGACGACATAGTACCATTTTATTTGATGGAACATCAGAGGTATGGCTATGATCGCTATGATGGTGAAGATAATGTAGCCTACGTAGGCAACCCATAGAGGAATGGTCTCCTTTACAAAATATGCATCATGCTTTTCATCACCCTGAATGAGGTGGCCATTGCCTTCATCTGCCACTGCAAACAGAATTCAACAAATTTTTTAATAGTTTTTTTAAATATAATTTGGTCAAATGAATTTTGCTTAAGCCATACTGGTTTAAATATTGAACCTGGACAAGTCTTGATTTTGTATCAACAGTAGCACATTATAACATCAAATGATACTTCTGTAATAACAGAACAAAGTTTTATTTATTTAGTTTTATGTGAGGTCTGTTCTAATAACTTGTATATTATGGAAGATCATTCATAGCGCATAGCTTCGTCGTTTGTTTGGTCGAACAGCCTTTAGTAGTGGTGTACTATATAGGCATACAACAGAGTGCTACCTGTGGGACTTGATGCGAAGGATACATACAAAAAAAAAAAAAAAAAAAAAGCCAAAATAATGAAATTTTATGAAAAGGGATCATTGTACCTATCTTAATTTTCTTCGCTTTTGATTTATCATACAAGCTTTTAGTAGTAAAGATGATTATCTTTGTAAAATTGTAGAGACCATCCCCCAAAATTAGAGCAATGGTGAGGAACGCCTGATATATGGGAAAGAGAAGTAACAACTTTTAAAATTAACATATACTAATATTATCAATCAATAAGACCAATTCATAAAATAGACCTTATAGCCTGCCAAGCTTCGCATACTACTTTCTGGAAGTTTTGCTGGGTACCAATCGCCTTTTAAATTGGTAAGTAATGGCCATGTTATGCCCCATGAAATAATTGCACCCAGAAGAAGAGAGAGATTCACCAAATGGGACACAATCATCCCTGCTCCAACATATGTGAGACTAAAATCAAAGAAAAATCTGCAATTTAAAAATGGAAATCAGTTGTAAATCGCCTCAGTACTGAACGTAGTAGCCACTGATTTGGTACTTTCTATCGAGTAAAGGTGGTCATCACCATTGACAACAAATTAGTTTGACAACTATTAAAAAGAACTTATGATTTTGAAATCCGAGACTTAAAATGCATGTGATCTATTCCCTATGAACAGTACATACAAAAAAAAAATACTAAAATTTGATTCAATTTCACCTTTCATGAAATGAGTTGAAAATAACAGTCTATATTTTACGATATTCTTTTTTATAAAGTTTCGCTCATATTACTTGAAATTTGGAATATATATATATATGAGAAAACCTATTGTGCATACTAATATACAGAAGTTTCGGTGCATACTGATCCGAACTCTTGGATCTGCTTCAAAATGACCGATCCAAACCATCCAATATGATCTCCCTATTGAAATCTCCTTGCCGACCAAATTTTACATTTTTTCGATATTTTTAAGTATTTTTTCGAATTTTTAAAAACAGCTATTTTTGAACGGTTCAGAAAAAATTAGATTAGCGGTTTTTGAAAATTTGAAAAAAATATGTAAAAATTTCGAAAAAATATAAAATTTGGTCGGTAAGGAGATTATAACAAGGAAATAATATTGGACGGTTTGGATCGGTCATTTTGAAGCAGATCCAAGAATTCGGATCAGTATGCACCGAAGCTTCCGTACATTAGTATGCACGATATGTTCTCTCTCTCTCTCTCTCTCTCTCTATATATATATATATATATATATATATAGATATGTCTAAAACATGTTTATAATTTTTTTTTTACGTCTTTGAGAAAGCGTCCTGAAGGTTGTCAAATTAAGATGTAATTGATGAATCTTGATCCCTGAGTAAAAGGCCCAGCTAATACAGTAAAACATAAGATATTAAGATGTGAAAGATATCAGCTTATTGGGTTTTTACTGGTACTGCTTATTGCAACTTGTTGTACATCCACAGTGCCTAACTGGTATGGTACTGAAATCTGATATTGCCAATTCACAATTCATGAAATGAGGGAGTAGTAGTAGACATTACGTTTGTTTCCTAGCTTGCAAACCAAATGTAGGGAACTGAGCAAAGCCACACATGTCTCCATTCGTGAAAAACCACTGGAAGAAGCTCCAGAGAAAACTTATTCCAAAAAATTTCAAAAATCCTCGGACCTGCTTTCTGTTGCAAACATATATTAAATTCAATCATCAACTACTTTTCACATTATTCTAAAGATTTAATTATAAGTTTTGAGTACAAACTTAGCCGCAATGTTGCCTTGAGGGGTATGAAAATTATTTATGAGTACAGCGGTTGCGGTTCCACTTGGATATGGCAACTTGTAGTCAAGTATCATGATCTGCAAGAAACAAAATAAATGAAGAGAGAAGCAAGATATAGAAAGTAAAAGAAAAAAAAATTACAGGAGTGGAATATAAAGTCAACTTAAAATACATCACCATCAATCAACAGCATAGCTATTCTACAGTCCATAGTCTTTTCTTTATAAAGAAAATAAAGTCAGAACACGAGCTGGAATTCTAGTTTAGGTACTTGATTACAACGCCTACAGTTCAAATTGTTGACAATTTAAAATTAGAACTATTTGTTACCTATAACTGCCTTAAAAAGGAACTAGTCACTAATAATATCCAGGCATTCAGAATTGCATGAGCTTGTAATAATTACCTTCCTGAGAGGAATCAGAGAGAAAAGCCCAACAAAGCAAACCGAAAATAAAAATCCAGTAAACCAGCCCATTGTGGGATTTTTGTAGCCTACATTTCCTGGTGTATCCACTCCCGTTTGTTCATAAGTTCTTCTATTAAGACCAAGCATGTAGGACCCAAAACCGCCTGCCAATACATAGAAACAAACAAGAAAGGAAAATAAAATAAAATGGGGAACAATAATTGGAATCAATAAGAGCTGACAATCAAGCATTGGTCTGAACTTTCATATAATATATTACAGAAATTCGCCGGTGTGGTTCTTTGCCACCCGACCCTCAAAAAATATATATATATATATATTACAGAAATGGTCCCAAAGTTTCACAGTATCATTTCAGTCCCTGTAAATTCCAATTCATATCCAATTAAAAGCAGACTATTTCTAAATGAAAACTAATAAAAACCATACCAGCAACTGAGATGCTATAGCAAGCCACGGCACAGGTCTGTACAACAGTATTCTCCTGTTTGGTAAAAGGCGCCGTCTTAAATCCGAGCTGACTGAGAATCTTAGTCCAGGCTTTCAGAAAAAAGAAAGAGAGAAGCGCAGCCGAGACATTCAGAGTAGGAGAAAGGCCAGTTGTCAGATTCAATTTCATGATTATGATGCTATACATTGTGCCGATAATAAAACTCGCCACAAGGCCTCGAAAGGTTAACTGCTCTGTCCAGTGCGGTATTGGCTTCTCTGTCGCGTTGTACTTGGAATCTGATTGTTCTGTATCTTCCAGTTTCTCAATCTCTTCAGCCACTCTTGCCCCTTCCATTTGGCTCACAATCTTAAGGGAAACTTGGAGTTGGAGAACTGCAATTATAGTTTTTTTTTTCTAACTTATGGAAAGTTAAGAGTTAATGAAACTTGTATTTCTTTTTTTATTTCTTAGAAGCATTTTGGGAAGCACAATATGTGCCAGCAGTTCTTCTAATTGTGTTGGAGGGTGAATGCTAGTTAATGTGAAATCGAAGAAACTGGGAAGAGAAGAAAAGGCTTACCTGGACTAGTAGTGAACAAAAACCGAGAATACCCAACAGGTACAACAACTGTGCTTATATATATATATATATATATATATATAAGCTATCGGAAATGAAGCAATTATTTTTTTAATGATAGATTATAGGCTCTATTTTTATTGTTTTCATGGAACTATCTTCTATTCTCAAGCCATAAAATGGTGTAACCTCCAGCCCATATACGGTGGACTAGAGGTATATTAGTTTTGGGAAATTTCATAGGGAAGCGAACAAGAGATATTTTAGTTTTGTGAATTTTATAGGAAAACCAACAAGAGAGAACTTATTTTTGGGAAATTTTATAGGAAAGAGAAAATGTGATAAATACTGTATGGGTCTAATAGTATTAATTGGGTCCCTTGTCCATTCATAAGGATTTCATTGAATGATACTAGGAAAGTATTCAATCTGCTCATTTACTGTTTCCTATCTGATTATTCTCTTCAACGTTAATGCAATTTCAATCATTTGATATGAAATAAACGATTCAGATGTGTATGAAACTATTTATAAAGAGAAATCGGACCCTAACACCACTGGTTTAAAGTGAGAATTTTTTTTTTTCCTTTTGTATGGTGAAGGACTATTCTTCTGACTTTGGTTGATGCAGATTTCTAGTTCAAGCATGCTAGTCTTATGAGTGATAAATTTGTCAAGATGCCTTGTCAAGTTCTTCCTTTGCCACACGTTTGTCACATAATGTGAAAGCTAAGATCATTTGTAGCTAGCCAATGTATTCACTAGTTAGTCTAGATACTCGTCTTGAATTGGGCCAAGCGGCAAGCGTTAATGTCCCCACAAACGATCAATGTGTTTTTACTATTTCTGTATTACTTTCTCACTGCTAATTTACCAAACTATATTTTCTGTTGACAAAAAATCAGCAAATTCTCTTCTATTGAATCACTTGTATGAACTTTAGCTAGCACTTCTAAATCCATCATTGATTTTAATTTAGTGATAATTTCTTACTTCATATCATTTGATATTTTTCATAGCAATTAAGGATACTGTTAACAAGACATCCGATTCTGTGTGCAGTGATTAGAGGAATCAAACTCACTGTTTATTTGATTTAGTCTAAATTTAAAGGATACACCCATCTGATTAACAATTCTCAAAATTAATGGATGATTTACTAAGTTACTGATCAAATGCGACAACGGGTTGTGTATAGGAAGTCAGCACAGCGATGGTTGCATTTTCTATAAAAATATTGGTTAAGCTCAAATGTGTTATATAGTATGAGCTGTCATGTTTATAAAAACAGTTATTAAAGCGAGATAATGCTGGAAGTGTATAATTCTGCCAAGGTCAACGCACAGTTTTCAGATAAACCCCGTAAAAAAGGAATCAGATAAGCAGAGCAACCTCTGACCCTTTAGTTTTTTAATTATTTTTATGACGCATACTAGAGGCTGACCGTAATTTACAAAAAAATTACAAAAGCAAGATATATCACTATTAGAAAACGGAAATCATAAACTTTAAAAGTTCTGCCACGAGAAAGCCGAGGAGCTTTAAAATGCCGCAAATTATGTATAATAATTATTAATAAATAAATAAATAAAATGACAGATAAAAGGAAGGAACTAACTTTATTTTGTCGTTTCCATTATGTAAATGGCATCACAATTAACATGCATGGAAATCTGTTGACGAACTTATTATTAATTTAATAGTGCTATTTTTTAATTATACAATAAAATTTTTTAAATTATGAAATCTTACTTTAAAATATAAAAGAGTTCATTTCTCACATACATTTTCTTTGTTCCAACAATCTATATATTACAGCCATGAGCATTGATGTTTCATAGTGGAGTAGATGTAGATGTATTGAAAAAATAATAATAAAAAATAATTTTTCTGATGTACAACATTAGCAAGTGAAATAGTAAAGATAAAATATTTAGAAAAAAATATGTTTCTAAAATTTATACATTATGAAACTGCGTTAGTTTTATTTCAGACACTTCCATTTTTATTTTATAGTCTTAAAGCGCCTTACTTCCAAATCAACCTCTCAAACATGTATATGATTCTAGAGTCATCTTTCAATAATCTGAAAATAATATAAACTCTATTTTATTTTAATAAAATTTTGATATATAGATCAAATTGGATAGTTTAGATTGGTCGTTTGAAATTTGGATATCAATAATGATAACAAAGTATCAACTGCTTACTGCATTCTAAATTAAGCATTCTGGCTAGCTTAATTCTATATACATAGATTATAAACAGAAATTATTTCTTCCATAGGGTGCGTTTGGATCGTTGGAAGAAAGAAGAAGAAGAAGGAAGAAGAAGAAAAAAAATTATAAACAATCCAAATTTTTCACAAAGTTACACACTTCCTAATACTTCTTTCCACTTCTTCCCTTCTTCCCTTCTTCCCACACCTATCCAAACGGAGCCATAGGTAACCAACTCACAAGCATAATTCTATATACATAGATTATAAACAGAAATTATTCTATATACATAAAAAAAAACTCACAAGCATAATTGGTCTAAATAGAGCTTGACCAGAATTGTGCTAAATTACAAAAATTCAACTTGCAAGCAACAGTACAAGATTATCTAAACAAATCCAAATAGGTTCAGATATATCTGTCAGCACGTTATGATCACTTAATTCTCCTGAATTTGGGCTTACACAGCTTTGTAATTAGACACCACACTAACTGTTATCCCTAGGAATAGTTGCATTTCATACCAGCTGACATGTTGGGAAACAAGTAATTTAAATTCGTAAAAAATATTTATGTATGCTTCTCAACCGTATTAAAAGAATGCCAACGCAAATTCCTTCTGGAGGTAGCCAACTCATAAGCGTATATTTGAATTGTTTACGGTTGCTTGATCAGTTGACATTATTAGTGCTTGATTAAAACGTCCTCATTTACAAATACTAAATTACTTGCAAGCAACAGTACACGCTAATGTAAAGAAGGAAACTAGATTGATTTAGATATGTCTGTAAATATTTAACATCAGATAATAAACAAATAATATTATAACAGATATTTTGTGCGTGGGTTTCCATAACTTCACAAGCCAGAAAAAAAGAAGACTTAATATTTGATAACCAGCCTACATTTGTACATGAATTATTTATGGAGGTGTTGGAAATGAAAAGTCATAATAACAAAACAATGTTAACCCTGAAAATAGTATAATTTCAACTTTATAACGGACTACTGGATAATATATATTACTCCACCAAGTTCGATAAATAAATTCAAATTTTATTTCAAAATAAACACTAATCCCATTGGAAAAAAAAAGGAAATTACTTCCAACTATTCTATTCATCCTTTTTTTTTCCTTCGCGCACACGTAATCTATTTTATTTCGCTCCCTTATTCAGATCTGGCGACATCTCCTTCTTTTACTTTCCTTCAGCGCTCTCCTCTCTTTTACCAATGCTCAATTCTCTCCTCTCTCTCCCACCGGCGCTCATCCGTCTCCTATCTCCCACCAACGCTCATCTATCTCTTACTCGTACTCTCCTCACCACATTTCTCTCTTCAACGGGCTATCATCTCCTCCCTTCTTTCTTCGGAGGACCATCCTCTCCCTCCTTCAACGGAAAAGACTGACGTAGCTTTGGACAAATTTTGCTCCGAACTGACGCGTGTTATCCACTCCCACATGAAAGTGCATCTAGGTCTCTATTTTATTCCTAAAAGTGTTATAATATGTGAGTAACTAATAAGCGCAAGTATTCAGTTTGTTGTTGCAAGGAATCATCTTATAAGTGCATTTATTAGATACAATAAGGAACCATCTTAGTATAAATAGTTAGATCGTTGCAATAAGGTATCATCTTGTAAAATTTATTAAATATAATAAGAGATCATATAAGATATGTATAAATTTTCAGTTAGGTGCAACAAGGAATAATCTTATATTCTTATTAATACATATATTAGATATAATAAAGGATCAACTTGTAAGCATAAATGGTATAGAACTTACATATGTAATAAGATGAAATATGTAATAAGAACGGTTAAAGAGAAAAATACCATTTTAAGGATCAATTTATTAAATAGGTGTACGAGAGAAAGATGAGAGTCATGGGACAGAGGAGATGAGAGGAGAGAAAGATGAGAGTCAAGGGACGGAGAAAAGGAAGAAAAAGACGTGAGATAGGGCTGTCAAACATGGCTGAAATGTACATAACAACATGTTCCGTTTGCCATTCCATTAAGAAACGTGGTATAAGATTCTATTTCTTTAACCGTTCTATTTTTAAAATGGTATAGAATATTTCGTTATTCGTTCCACTTCAGAATTTACATATAAAACGGTTTGAAAAGAGGCGAAACGGTATGATTCTGCGTTTCGTTATTAGAACATAATGAAATTCTGTTATTCGTTCCGTTTCTCTTAACCGAAACGAAATCATGGGCCATTTTGTCACGTTGACAGCTCTAACGTGAGACAGAAGAGAGAAAAGAAAGAGGAGCGAAAGTTAGAGAGAGGCGCTGGTGCAAAAAAAAAAAAACGCTCCAAGCGTCTTTTTCGTTTTTGAACCGGATGATACGAATTATGAAAATTGCACTTACCATCCGGTAAAAAAATACCTATATAAATATAAAAGGATCTTTCACCTTTCAACATTTAAGAAATTAAGACTTTCCTCGTTGAAGTTTGAATCGCATGTATATATAGCGCCTTCAGTTCTAATTCAATACACTCATCATAAAAAATTAGATCTTTTGACTCGCAGTTTTGTCTTTTCTCTAACAATAACTTCCATATATATCCAACTTTTATTCATGCACAAATTTTCCAACAAGGAAAAAAATGTCAGCCCATGCTTGTTTGCCAATAATAATTGATAAAAGAAAAAGAAATCTTCCTACAGCTGTAGTCTGTAGAGCTAGGGCTGTCAATAGTAACAGTTTATCTATTTACTCTATTTGTATCATATTCGATGAGACGAATATAAATAAAATTTTATTTGCATTAATTTATTGAATAACGATATGAATAAGAGTATTTCGTAATCGTTATTTATTCATACCATTATGTATATAATTTATAATCTTTATCATAAATAAAATATGATTGTAAGACCCGACTGAAATGTTAATAACTAGTTAAATCAGAAACATACGTTTGTAAGATTTAATTGATACAATAATAACTAATAATGCAATCAAAGTGGATAATACTACATTGAAATACTATTAAGTTCTTTCTGATTTTCATTCACGCACTACATTAAAAAATACCAAAATATTTTTCGGAACATCCTTTCTTTTTCATAGTTGTTTGTTTATCGATATTTTTTTCATTGAGTTATTAACATTATTATTTCTTTTCTATCGTTATTTTTTTAATAGATAAAGATAAAGTTCAGATAAGTCAATTTTTATCGGATACGGATAGAATATGGATAAAAAAAATTTTAACGAATATGAATAACTAAAATCTCTCTACATTATCTTATCTTATCCATTGACAGCTCTAAATAGAGATCAGACATTTTCTTTTCTTTTCAATTTTCATATTCTCACCGAATTCACGCTAGTCAGTAGTCACCATAGTTTCTCTACTATAAAAATTATACTATCTAAATATATATCTTGCACAAATCTCAAAGAACTTCGTAAAACTCGCACAAAAATATATAATAAATAAAGAACGTCAACACACATAGTGCAGTTCATGGTAAAAATATTTTATTAATAGCAAAATTAATTGAACGGGAGATAGTCATCAAATAATAAAGAGTAAATTTTTTCAGAGGTCACTAAAGTTTATACATTGTCCAATTTTAGTCACTGAACTTTAATTTGTCCATTTTGAATCATTGAACTTCAATTTTATCCGATTTTGATCACTCTATTAAAACTCCATCCAGTTCCGTCTAACTAATTAAATTAGGGTGCAAATTGGAGACACCAGTGACCGCTTCTTTCTTCCTTCTTTTTTTTTTTTTTTTTTGAAATTGTGCCCTTAGGCTAAACTTTCATTCAACTAATAACAGTCATCAGTTACAGGGAAGCAAATAAAGGAAAAGTAAAGCCCACAACAGTGATCCCCTTCATTCTAGCGTGTTTTGCAATGCCATCTGCTAGTGAGTTCATAGCCCTTCTTATAAAATTACAAGAATACCCCTGACCCACAAACAAACATTTCAAATCTAAAATATCGTGGAAGCATTGCCAATCGATGGAATCAACAGTGGTAATACCGGTCATGACTTTCTGAAGTTGTTCGCAGTCCATAAGGAAAGAGCAGGAGTTAATGCCTCGAGCTTTGACCGCCATGAATGCAGCCTTCAGTGCTTGGATTTCAGAGTGAATAGGTAAAAAGGCATTACCAGTACCACAACCATATTCAATTAGTGAACCATCCTTGTTAAATAAGACATATGCCCAGCCAGAACCCCCATCTCCCTGTGCTACCCATGATCCATCAATGTGACAGTAGAAGTCCAAAACAGGAACAGAATCAGTGAAAGGCTGGTGTCGTGCAGGAAGTTGACCTGAGTGTAGCATTTCAGCCTTCGATAAGGTGTCAATCATACCTCCTGCAGCATGGATAACTGAAACAGTATGAAAGGTCTTCCCATCATAGACCGATCTGCATCTTTGTTTCCAGAGATTCCAAGCTATTGCCGCAAAACTCTTGAATTGTTTCTCGTCTAACAAAGTGGATAAGAGAACCATAATATCAGCAGCACTGTCAGGCAGTGCGTCAGTTCGTATACCTAAGCTCGAGGATAGCCATACTTGTCTTGCCAGGTGGCACTTGAAGATAGAGTGTACAACATCCTCTTTAACTTCCCCACATAACGAACACCCTTGCGGCTGCTTCCCTAGTCTAGTAGCAAACAAATGGTCCAGCGGCAGCGCAGAGTTAGTTATTTTCCAGAGAAATAAACGGACCCTTGGGAGGATCCCTTTACTGTGCCAGATCGCCTTGTACAAAGATTTGAAATTTTGGGGGAGTTGTTGCATTTGGTGTTGAGCTTTAATCAGCAAGTGGTATGCAGATTTAAGTGTGAACTGGCCATTGCTCGTTGTAGTGAAGATCAACCTATCTGGATGTGCATTTCTCACCGGTGTATCAGGGAAAGTGATGGCCAGGTACAGGGCAGTATGAAAACCAAAATTTGCAATGAGCCTAGAAGTGTTCCACTTACCATAATCCTTATCCACCAGGTTGGCAATTGTTAAGCGGCGGGCATTAACATTGTGTGGTTGAAAATGGGTCCACATGTCATGCCATGGCTCTCCCATAGCGCGACACACTTCTCCATTACCGATTTGCCACCTAACGTTATTCTGCAGCATCACACGAACACTCAGGATGGCCCTCCAGAGAGAGGTGCATCTTGTAGTACGTTGTGTGTTCCATATGTTAGCTCTTGAAAGGTACTTAGCTTGAACCAAGGAAACCCAGATTGCTGAGTTTTTTGAGGCAATTTGCCATAGAGCTTTCATATGTAGGGATTGATTGAAAGCAGTGAGATCCTTCAGACCCAAACCTCCTTGATTTTTCGGCTTAGTTATTGTTTTCCAGGCTACCAATGGCATACGAGCATCATTCCCTTTATCCCAAAAGAAAGAACGCACCTTTCTTTCAATAGTTGTTATGATCGAGGCTGGTAGAGATGTGGTTGACATTGTGTACAGGAGGAGAGGTTCAATCACCGACTTAATGAGAATTATTTTCCCCGCCTGAGACAAGAATTGACGTTTCCATGATTGAAGCCTGCCATCAATCTGATCTAATAGCGGGCCAAAATCCCCTGGACGATTAGCGATAATAGGTGTGCCAAGGTACAGATCCTCATTTGTTGCCCGTGAAGCTGTGAAGACATCTTTAGCAAACTGCTGCAGCTCTGGCGGTGTGCATTTTGAGAACCAAATTCTCGATTTTGAAGCCCCTATCTCCTGACCTGAGACCTTACAAAAAGTATTAAGTAATGCCATAATACGAAGCACCTCAGTGTGACTTGCTTCACCAAAGATTAGTAGGTCGTCAGCATAAAGAAGGCTAGTGAGAGTAGGGGCACCACGGGCTAAAGTCACACCTTTAATCTCCCTTTTATAAACCATGTAATCCAACAATCTAGAAAGGACATCTAAGGCGATAATGAACAAGTAAGGTGAAAGGGAGCAGCCTTGTTTGACTCCTCTAGTTGGTTGGATAAAACCGTCATTTTTCCCATTCAAGACAATAGAAAAGCGTGAAGATGTGACACAAGCCTTTACCCAATCGACATAGTTATCGGGTAACCCGTACAGATTCAGCACCCTAAAGATGTACCGCCAATTGAGTTTATCAAAAGCTTTGGAGAGGTCAGCTTTCAAACAAAAGCAATGTTTTCTGAAAGATGACAGTGAGAAAGTATGTATAACCTCTCTAAAAACTCTAACATTGTCACCAATTTGCCGACTTGGGGTGAAAGCAGCTTGCGAAGGTGAAACCAGAATAGGTATGAATGGCTGCAGCCTTTTGGACAGAAGTCTGGAGATGATCTTGTAAATAACATTGCACACACTTATTGGGCGATAATCAGAAACTTGTTGTGGGGATTCCTTCTTTGGTATGAGAATTAGGTTTGATCTTGCAATGTTGGGACACATCACCTTTGTTGAAAAGAAAAGTTGAACCTGCTGCAACACTATATGTCTTAGTGTATTCCAGTGGGTTTGAATAAATCTGGCATTGACTCCATCAGGCCCTGGAGCACGATCTGGTGGCAAAGAGAAAAGAGTTGCAACAATTTCTTAGTCTCACTTCCTCGGTTACCGCAACAATACACTGATCTTTCTTCCTTCTCAGAGAAGATGCAGTGCTTCGTCTCTTCTTCTCCCTTTGAATTCTGATCTCTTAATTCGTCCCCATCCAAAGCAACACATCTATCTCTTTTATCTCTCCTCCATTTCTCTCTTTAGATTGAAATATAAGTTGTTAAAAAGGATAAAATTCCGATCATGTACGTTGGATCCAAAATGAAAAAAGAGAAGAAAAAATGAAAGCTGCCAAGAGTGAGGGTGGAGGAGCTCGGCTCTGACAAAACTTGTTCGGACGATTCACACCATGGCAACAAACAATTCTTGGTGTTGTTAGAAAGATGGAGTCCAGGAGAACATAATGAAATCAATGTGGACCACTGTTGTCTCTTGATTTACACTTAATTTGAAGGAGAAGTTCTTGAGCTAGTACAAAGACAAATATAAAATATGTAAATTAGATCCATAAAAATCAAATTGATTTCTCACACATCTTCCTGAAGATGCTAGAAGTAAGTTGTGCCCATCAATTGAGGCTACAGTGGAGCAGATAGGTGGAATACCGACTGATCCCACGGTTAAGTACACCGGTGGTTAAATCCAAACCATTGATAGTACGCACATTAATTAAAGTTGAGGTCTCGTTTAACAAATCAGTTGGATGCTCTAATAGTTATAGGAGATGAAGTTCTTCAAGCAAGCAAACTTAAGCAAACACTAGAAGACAACAAGACTCCTAAATCTTTTGCCTCGAATTTTATTGTATAGAAACCACAATAGATTTTTCAATGTTACGGATTATTATATGATGAATGAAAGAAATAGGCCAATTTATAATAATATTCGGCCTCATCATTTTTATTAATAAATTAATAAAAAAGTTTATATTATTGTTTAGCATATAGAGAATGGAGACACTAGTATGTGTAAACTCGCACAGGAGAATTAGAAATCTGTGAAATTTCCTATCAAGATGTTGCTTTAGAGAGAGACAAAGCTAGAGATTAGAAAAGACATAAGCGCTGGGTATGGTGGGGTAGAGAAGAAAAAAAAAAGCGGTGTTGCTTTGGATGGGAACGAATTAAGAGATCAGAATTCAAAGGGAGAAGAAGAGACGAAGCACTGCATCTTCTCCGAGAAGGAAGAAATAAGCGGTCACTGGTGTCTTCAATGTGCACCCTAATTTAATTAGTTAGACGAAACTGGATGGGGGTTTAACAGAGTGACCAAAATGGGACAAAATTGAAGTTCAATGGTTCAAAATGGACAAATTAAAGTTCAGTGACTAAAATTAGACAATGTATATACTTTAGTGACCTATGGAAAAATTTACTCTAAAATAATAAATGTTCCTACCTACGGCTCCGTTTGGATAAGGTGTGGGAAAAAGAGAAAAAGGAAAGAAGAAAAAAAGTGAGAAGAAGTATTGGAAAGTGTGTAACTTTGTGAAGAGTTTGAATTGTTTATAATAAATTTATTTTCTTATTTCCTTCTTTCCAAATAGAATTCAAACGAAGCCTACAGGAAAGCGTACTATATAATATAATGAAAAAATTTATTAAAGACAAAAATACCCTCAAGAATTATAAAAAGGCCAAAAAAAATCAGAATTTTTAAAATGAGCACAGCTATAACGGCAATACTAATGCCGCTATAGGACTTTTTTTTCTGCCGTTTTACTTCCATTTTTACTTTTTAATGTCCGCCATACTTTTTTATTTTTCGTTTAAATTTATTTTTTACTTTACTTTGCTTATAACATGAATCAATTTCAATGTATTTTACATAATGTTTACATATATGTAGTATCAATATTTTTAAAATTATTCAATTTTATTTGTATGTAGGATTCTCTAAAATGATACGATACGATCGTGTTGGCACGATACGATCGTGTTGGCACGACACGACACGACACGATACGAGTACGAAATTGGCACGACATGATCATATTATCGTGTCATGTCATAATTGTGTCGCATTTATTTCAGTATATATATCAGTACAAAATTGTCAAAATATTTTTGTTAAAAGATTAATTGATGGTTATATTTTTTTGCTAGTTGATTATTCTTTTATTGTTTGAATAGATTATAAATATAAAATGTATTAAAAAAAGTAAATATACGTTAAAAAAAAATAAAGTATGTTTATAATTTGAATTTTAATATAAAATCAATTTAAATATAATTTTGTAGAAAAATAATTTTTTAAAAAAGTATGTTTATGATGTTATTTTTGGTAATGTTAAAAATTAAATTCGTTGTCGTGTCATATTCGTGTCGTGTTGCGTGTTAGTCGTGTCGTGTCAAATCATGTTAATTTTTTTAAGATTGCAAATACGACACAATTATGACATGACACGATAACACGATCGTGTCGTGCCAATTTCGTACTCGTGTTGTGTCGTGTCGTGCCAATACGCATGCTGTGTCGTGCCAACACGATCATATCGTATCATTTTAGAGAACCCTACATACAAATTGATACTACATATATGTAAACATTATGTAAAATATATTAAAATTGATTCATGTTATAAGCAAACTAAAGTAAAAACCAAATTTAAACGAAAAATAAAAAGTATGGCGGGCATTAAAAAGTAAAAATGAAAGTAAAACGGCAGCCAAAAAAAAAAAGTCTTATAGTGGCATTAGTATTGTCGCTATAGACAGTAAAATGAGAAAAAAATTAAAAATTCAGTTAGACTATAGAGACAATTCTATTGTCGCTATAGCTATACTTATTTTAAAAATTCTGATCCTCCTTTGTCCTTTTTATAATTCTTAAGGATATTTTTGTCTTTAATAAAAATTTTCCTAATATAATTGCTTGCATCATTGGGGGGTGTTCCGGTGAATTTTTGTGCCAATAATTGTTATTTCTATTTTTTTTTTTGTAAAGTTAAACGGGCGATGTGGCGATAAGTTACTTCTGCAAATTTTATTAAAAAAAAATCAAAAGTTAAGTTTAAAAAATACAATTCAGAAATAGCACGGAACAAATCCGGGTAAAAATATGGATAAAATAAACAACAAAAAGGAAAATGGCGAAAAAAAATTAAAGAAGGGGCGTTGAAACGCGAGAGCAGAGAACAGACAACTTTTATGGGATCTAGTCCCGCGCGGGACCGTCCAGCGCATAGATCACAGCCGTGTGATTTAATCTCAATGACAAAGGGAGCTCCGTGCATGTAACCAGATTGATAGACCCGAACCGTCCAGATCAGATTGGACGGTTCTAAGACTGCGCTGGACGGTCCCGCGCGGGAGCGGATACGGATTCAACTCGCACCCATCGCCAGTGTATAAGTGTATTCATTCCGGATCCATTTAGGTATGACCGTATATATATGAGTGTTTATGAGTCCACCTAAAGGAGTATTTAAACTTCTTAAAATTTATTTGGACATAGCTATTAAATTTAAACTTCTTAAAATTTATTTGGACATAGCTATATTAAATTTTTCCGTAATTATATTTCATATATAGTTTATCAAAGATTATTAAATTTGACTGTTCTAAAATAAAAGTCATTCGACCTGAAGTTGAAAAAAAAGGAATTTGCATCAATAGAAGTATATTTGGCGAATGTCAAAATGATCGAATTAATCTATTATTAAAATATACCAACCAATAAAAACATAAAACCAAAAAACAGCTACCAAAAACAGTACATATGAATATTTTAAATTTAAAAAAAAAACATATACACGTAGCTAATTCGGATCCGGACTGTTAGCCCTCTGCACTAAAACTTTATGAACCGAATAAGCATCTAGCATTCTAGCTAGATTTATTTGGGGTAATTAGTTTGGTTCTCAAAACTTCCCCAAATTTACAGTATCTTCGTCTTTGTCAAACAAACAAAAAAACATATATGAATAGTCGCTGTAGCTGCCTCAACAGCCTACAAATGTTCTGCCCAAGCACCATGTCGCCATCGTGCTTTGGAGATTCTAAACGCAAGGCTGTGGACCTATGGTGAAGGAATTGTCGATAAGATGATTTACTGTCATGGGAGCCTTCCAAATGGCCTATTGTCTGATTCAAATAATAAAGCACAATGCTTAGTTCCATACTTCCATGTTAACATGCATATGCTAGTAATGACCATACAGGGATAAGGTATCATTTTTAATATTTAGCTAATCACACATAACTTATTTTTAACACAACAACACAAGGTCGTTGTACAATCGATTTCCATTTCAGCTATTATAAGTGCGATCGGCAGAATAACCATCCGCGCCATCGCTGTTATATATTATAAATGTTTAATTTAATAATAAGAAGTATTCAGTTTAATGCATCGAAATCGCGCTAGAGTCAAAGTCACGTGTGGTCAAGAGGTGTGCTAGGAGGCAGGGGTAGAATCGGAAAAAATTTAATTTGAACCGAATCGGTTCATTTCCAATTCTAATTTTTACATGTATTTTTTGTCCGGTTCGTGACCCGTTCGCTTGGTTTTTTTTCTTATAACAGTTGTATTTCTGTTGCAACTAACTGAACATTTATATTTAAATAACTGAACATTTATACTTATTAAACTGAACATTCGTACTTACTAAACTACACATTTATACTTAATAAAATAAACATGTTTGCTCATAACATTTTTATTTTCTGTTGCAACTAACTGAACAGTTGTACTCAATTAACTGAACATTTATATTGACCAAACTGAACTTTTGGCAAAAAAAAAAAATCAAAATGAACATATTTGATCTAGCGAACACTTATAAAATAGTGAACAATTCTACTACAAAGTGAACATTTATATATATTAAAGTTAACACTTGTAAAAACGAAATGAATAAAAAATTCACACTGGATGAGTAGAGGGGAGAGAGCGCTGCTCGCTGACGCGTAATGACAGCGATGGCAAATTGAGCGATGTAATCAATTTTCATTTCCATTTGGAGTGCCTTCCACAATTTTGAACGTTTTTTTTTTAACAATTTCGTACAGCCCATTAGGGCCCAAAAGATTCCACATTTTTTCAAAAAGAAATATTGCCAACAGACAAGTGAATATAGTCGTGTCAACCGGATCATAATACAGATCCGATATGTTTCGAACCGGAACATACATCTGTCATCTGTGCGTCCAAGTCCGACGCACTAATTTATTGACTCATTGGTTGGTTAGGCTGGGTTGATAAATTCATAATTACATTTCTAATATACACATAATATGATGATATTATTTTTAATATGTTGGATAAAACCTACCAAGTGAGAGGTTACTAAATTTCAAACTATTATATTCAACATGTCACAAACAAACACAATCCTAAATAACATTGCGCATACTCAGTAATTGAAACGTTCAACATAGCATGAACATCACCAACAACATGCAAAATTCTTACAAATAACACATCTATGCCCACAACTATAAAAATACGTTTAATAATAATAAAAGGATAAAATTTCGCAAACAGTCTACTTATTAGGATCTAGACAACTTTATATGAAGAGTGCACGAATTTTTAGGAACTAAAACTACATCATCAAATATACTAATAATTCGATAATATATCTAATTTTAAGCACAACATATCTAAATGATGAGTATTATAACTTCAATTTTCTTATTATGAGGAATTTTAATATCAGTTAGTGTACTTGTCATATCATGAATAGAATGACAAACTAATCCATTTAGTATATATAATTTTAATTTAAACCAGTAAAAGAATTGAAATTTGTTTAGATTTAAGAATGTATTGTTTCCATAGGATTAAAGAATAAAGCCAAAGAACAATTATCGATTTTTAATATGCTTTTCACAGAAAGGAATTAGTCTCGTTAGGAAGTGTCATTGCTTTACAGTGTGAAAATTATATTGTAATATTCTCTCCAGAAAACAACACACTAAAACTTAGAGCGTCTCGGTACAATCCACAATTTGACATCCACTAGTTAATGACAAATCCACCACAAAAATATTGAGTTGGGCATCTCATTCAGTAGCTTCTGAGAATTTTCTTAAAAAATATTACCATAATTCCTTCTCGCATTAGGCACATTGTTTTGCTTTGATATACTGTTGACGAATATGATTCTTCCTAGAAATCTTAGCGCATGCTCTCCTGAAATAACTCCAATTAACAATTCAATATATTTTTTATTGGAATAGTAGCGTTTTGCCCATTGTCTATTAAATTCCATTAATGAAACAATCCAAAATGGAAAATAAAAAGAAAAGAAAAATTGAGGCACAAGCATGGCTAGAAAAATATATATACAATAATGCAATACAGTATGCAATCTGAAAAATCAAGCTTTGAAGCTGTCCACAAGCAAGAACTTTGGAAGTTTCTAAAACGAATTTCAGTACTTTTTTTTTTTGTTCGAACTGCAATGTTTGATCAAATTGGAAACCTAAAATTGGGTATTTTTTTACCAATTATTCATCAAGTTTGGAATAATTTTAAAACTGATCAATCATCCATAAGTAATTCTCATTTAAAAGTTATTGACACATAATCAGGGAAGAATTTTTAATATGCATCAAATTTAATTTCATTTCATCTAAATAATAATAAGACAATATTTAATTTAATTTTGAAAAACTTTGAATTAATTGTATTTGTAGACTTCTGTAGACATCCAATTATGCTTTCAAAAAGGAGTCCTAATAAGTCATGCTGTCATGTGTAAAGTAGGAAAGTGATGTGTCCATTTATAATGAGAGGTGGCTTTGAGTATCCAATCCAACTCCATTCAGCCCCTCTTTCAAAAAAATTCAGCCCCTCTTTGGGTCAACTCGATCAAAAGCGAGTCGGATAAAAGACAAGGATCACAGCCAATGGGTCCTCTGGAAAACAATGTGGGGCTGGGCATTGTGTAGCTCCAACATCACACTTGATGTATAGTTAATTACTTAATAATTAATTGATATGACCAATATATATTGTGCTACATTTTTCCTTTGAAAAAGTAATTCTACAGGTTTTTTTTTTTTGTAAACATAAACGCAATTTAATTTGGCACCAGAATTATGAATGAGCAAAAAAAAAAAATTGGCTGGACAGTCCTAGAGCGGGAAAGTTTGTACAATAATTTTAGTCAGATAATTGAAAATTTGAAATGAAAAACAGATAGTATTTACACCCAAGTTTTTTTTTTATGGTCAGGTGATAATTACCACACCGACAGGATTGTATTAAAAGAAAAGTTATTTACAAATGTATTTACACCCAAGTTACAAAAAGTTACTGAACTTATTTTTGGTAACCAATGAAACATTTCTAAATGAGCGAAATGATGAATTAATCATTCAATATTGCATGAAATATACATATCAATTTAATTAGCTTTCAGGGGACGCAGTTGACGAATGTTTAAATTGTTGATAACAAGAAGAAAGTTGAGATACTAAAAAATAAAAATAATATCCTGCAAATGAGAAAAAAATATTTTTTTCTACCTAAAAGTTTTTTTTTATTTCAAGAAACTAAAAAATATTTTTTTACTTAAAATATTTTTTTTCCTACCTAAAAGAAATTAAATCTCGTTGGCAGGATTGATTCAGCTATAAAGGCCACGCAAAAGTGTCTTTTTCCTAATAATAATCTCAGAATCATATCTCTGACGCACCCATGATGTAACACAATTCGCATCGAAAGGCACCTCTTTTTCCTTACGCCTCGACCTTTCTCGCGGCTAGAAAGCGAACCAAGTTCGAAAGCTTCCAAAGCTGGTTTCTTTCTTAATTGTATTCTGTTTCAAAAGAAAAATGCAAAAAAATTACTTACTGCTAAAAGAAATTATAGAACTACACTCCAAGTTCTAAAAGCAGGTTACAGGAGTGCTCGTAACTGCAATAACAGCTTGGTAAAATAAAATCGCTGAATTAAGATAGTAGCCCAATGTAGCGTGTGTGGACATTTTCATAACACAGAAAAAAACCAAACCCAAAGAACTAAAAAAACAAATTGATTAAATAAGATATTGCAATAGGGTTACTAACGTCCAAACTGTTGCGGAAGGAAATGTCCAAATGTCACATCCTTCGGTGGAGCAAACTCAAATCACACGAATTCTTAAATCTAGTATAAAAATGATATATAATCGATATCCAATTTAATTTACTTCGGCATCCATAACAATTATATTGACATTCCTAAAACTAAATATAATCTAAAATTATACATACATTTTTCACCATTAACTAAATTTAGTTGTTGCAATCTAAAAAATAGTTGATTAATCAAAATATGATTTCACTAATATTTAAAATTTCAGCAAAGTCACTTGAGGAAAACCAAATTGCATATGGTTATTCCAAACAGATGGTCTAAGGATGAAATAGTGAGTAATGCTATTATCAAACATGTTTAATACTTATGCTTGTCAAAAGCAGTCAGATCTCAATTCTCGAGCTGCAAATGATCGATTCAAATTGTTTATTGTGTTTTCATATTAAATCTTGTAGAAGACTAAATTTCACATGTTTAATACTTCTGATTTGAATCCATATTTTTATGGTATAAATAAATGTGTTAGTTATTTATCGTTAAAAATTCGTCTCATGTTCTCCTCTTAACTCATTAATTACTAAATCTCCGTCACATTCATTGTTTTGCACGTAACAAATTAACTTCTCTATCAATTGATAGCGTGTTAAAGCCACGCGACTTAGCTTGGTCCATGGTCTCTCTCGTTCTCTCTCTCTCTCGCGTAGACTTTTTTTTTTTCCCTATCGCTTTGCGATTCTCCAATCGATCTTTCCTTCGCCTCCTATTTTTTCACCGACCCACTTTCTCTTCTAAAGCGAGGGATCAGTACAAATTGTAACCTCTCTTTTTCAGTGGCAGTGTCAATGGACCGAGTACCAAACCCACAAAGTATAAGATAGGCTGTTATAGGTTTGTACTACAATAATCTTCGCTCGTAACTTCGTACAAAGAAGCAGTACATGCGTTTTCTTTTTTTAACACGAGCCAATTTAAGAGGAAAAGATCGAGCTTTAAAAGGCGTGTGATCGCCTCTGTATGGAACTTGGGATGAGTGATTGTTAGCACTTCCACAAACCCATTCCAAGACTTGATGGTTGTTTTCATTTTTCTGTGACAAGTTCTGAGCTTTCTGGAATTAGTGCATGCACCGTGCATAGGTGAGATATCTAGCTTTCTCTTGCAAAAAGTTCGCCTAATTATTGCTCTTCAATGATTGCAAAATTAAGTGCATAGGTTGAAGTATAGCTGTCTAACGTTGATAAATGGCACGGAACGAGCTGTTCCGTTTGCCATTTCGTTAAGAAAACGAAATGGATTTCGTTACCGTTTACCGTGCCACTTAATAAACGAAATGATTTCGCTAAACGGCATGTACAAAAACACGTGAAATCACAGTAAACCGTTCCATTTCCTGTGCTGTTTGCCGTTTCGTTAAGAAAACGAAACATTTTGCTATGCCACTTACCGTTTCGTTACCGTATCACGTCACGGCGAAACGGTCCAACGGTTTCCGTTGACAGCCTTAGGTTGAAGTCTTTATTGAAACTGTACGTTATTTAGTTAGTTGTCTGTTTGTCACTACATTCTGAAGTGCCATGTTTTTTCTCCCCTGCTAAAACAGAGTGTTTTTTTTTTTCATTTTCCTAATCAAGCAATCAAGAACAAGCTTGTTTGTTCCAATGTGCTAGCATTTATTCTCTGATCATCTCACCAATCAAGTTCTGTTCTCAGTTTTGGAAGTCTAAATTGCTAGAGCAACGACCAGGTACAGGTTGCAATTTTTATCTAAAATTTAGCAATTTTATGGCCAATTTAGACCAGTCAAACTCGGTTACACTGTGTTGTTCTCATTAATTACTGAATTAAATATTATATCACCCCAGAGCACACTCTGCGGTCTCAAATCTCAAATTAGTATCTAACCCCTCTTCCAATCTGACCCAAGTTTCTCCCAAAATGCAGCAGGAAAAGAGAAGAAAGAAAAGGAAACCTCCAGCCTCCGACGACCATATTGAGCTGATGGAAGCAGATTCATCAAAACAAAATCACACCAGTGAGATAGAGAAGACCCAATCGGACATCGAATCAGAGCCGCTCGATTCGATTGAGTTCAGACGGCTCCCGCCATGGTCAAAACAAATCACGGTGCGCGGCCTGGTGGCGAGTCTATTTATTGGAATAATGTACAGTGTGATTGTGATGAAGTTGAACCTCACCACCGGCCTCGTACCGACCATGAACGTCTCGGCTGCCTTGCTGGCATTTGTTTTTCTCAGAGCCTGGACCAAGCTTTTGCATAAACTCGGCATTGTGACGACGCCGTTCACGCGCCAGGAAAACACCATTGTTCAGACTTGCGCCGTGGCTTGCTACAGCATCGCCGTTGGAGGTTTGTGAATAGTAAACTAGTTACATTGTTGCCTGAAATTGGCTAGGATGTTATCATGTTCTTGTTTGGGGGTTTTCTTATTTTGCAAATTTGACCTTCAGAAATTTTAGGTTTAGTTTTAGACCTTCAGCTCAGCGGAGATCTGCTTAATCCAAAAAAATAAAATAGAATGTTATGCGTCCTTCTCAAGTAGATTTTGCGGAATAATATAGGAAAAGATTTGGCAGCCCAAATATGTACCCAAGTAGGCCCACAAAAAGTATAGTTTGCAAATGGCCTCTTGTTTCTGAATTATATCGAACGAGTATAAGAATAAGTGAATAACCCACAAAAAATTACCTCATTTTAACTTACTCCTAGAATCAAGGTTGAATCATAATTTCGTTTGAAATTTATACAATAAGTTTGACCTATTTCGAAAAGTTATTTTTTAAATTAAGTTTCCAAGAAGCTGTTTGCAAATACAAAAGATGGCGACAATATGACAGTAACAGAAAGCTATTTTAATTGCAATGTTGTATTTAGCTTGTTGGCTTCGTTTTATCTTTTGCTCTGTTTTTTCCTTGACACTTGTATTGGTTTAATTTTAGGAGGTTTTGGGTCATATTTGCTGGGTTTAAACAAAAAGACGTATGAGCAAGCAGGAGAAGATACACCTGGTAATGTTCCGGGGAGTTATAAAGAACCTGGGATTGGATGGATGACTGGATTTATGCTAAGTGTTAGCTTTGTTGGTCTTCTTGCTCTTGTACCACTTAGAAGGGTGATTGATTCCTTCAACTCTGATCATGTCACGTTGATTTTGGATTTTAGTGGTTTGGAAAACATAGAAATAACTTCATAGGAGTCTATTTTTTTTTTCTAAATTTAACTTGCACAAAACAGAGTTTGAATTTTTAGACCTGGGTATATTTATTTAATTATAAATCCCATTCACCTCTCCTAGAAATTTTACAAACCATATTTTACCAGTAAAGGTTTTAAGTATAAATAGAGTAATTTTTACACCCTATTTTCTGAATAATTGTTTATGGAAATTTTGTCATCCCTGCCATCGTTAAATATAAAGTAATATACGGCAAACAAAGTGAACCCATAAACAATCTAAGTGAACACATACAAACAAATAAGTTCAATGAAAATAAGTTGAATATGCATGTAAAATTCCGAACAAATGATGACAAAAATTATTTGTTTGTAAGTGTTCACTTAGATCAATTATATGTTCACCTTGTTTGCTGCATATGTTTACTTTATATTTAGCGATGATAGGGATGACAAAACTGCAGATGACAGTTATCATTCCTGGTTTTTTATACCGTCATATACAAAAGGCAAGCATTTCCCATATGTTGCTCTTATTATTGTATCAAATTAGAAAAAGTGGTGGAATTATTGCCCTAATAATTTGTAGTACGACATGTCAATATTATCTTTTTGGCAGCTAGCACATATATTGTGCCTAGCTGAATCATGTCTTCTTTTGATCTTATCTTTCTGCTGAAGTCAAGATACTCTAAACCGATATGATTTGGACAATACGGAACCTCTTGGAGGATACTTTTTCTAAGAGCTCTTGACAAGGACAATCCTTGAAAATAGGAATTTTCTTCAAATTAACCCATCATCCACCCACCCTTCACAGCTTCGCAAGTTGTAATAACTTTTTAAAATAATTAGTATATCCCTTATAAGCATTGTATCATTTTATTCAGATTATGATAATTGACTACAAGTTGACATACCCAAGTGGCACCGCAACTGCCGTTCTGATAAATGGATTTCATACCCCTCAAGGAGATGAGATGGCAAAGTATGCAATCATTAAAAAAAAATGCACTTACAAGTAATTTTTACATTTTAAACCACTGTCAGTAAAAACATTTATCATTTTGTAACAGAAACCAGGTTCGTGGGTTTGCGAAATACTTTACAATAAGTTTTCTCTGGAGCGTTTTCCAATGGTTCTATTCAGGTGGAGAGGGATGTGGTTTCTCACAATTTCCTACTTTTGGTCTTCAAGCTTGGAAACAAACGTAATATTCCACAATATTTTTAAAATTTTCATGTTGATCAGAATATGTTATTCGATATTCTCTGAATAATGGAATTAGTAAAATCACATTTTTTTTTAAACCCTGTATTAGAAATTAGAAATATATAAGGCTTGGACGTCGTGCGATGCACGTGAAAGCGATTTACTGTGCTAACTACAGTTCTCTCATCCTATCCGTTCATTTTCCGTAGTTCATCTGAGCCATTGGTTGCCTCTTCTCTCTACGGAGAGGTCCTCCGTACCCTCAATCCCGCTAATCGCTCCTGTTGGTTTCCTTTTCTCTCTGTGCTGTCCATCTCTCGACGGCTCCGTGCAGTCAACGCCATGCGGTTGCCCATGCCCGTCCACGCCTATCCCCTTTATGCTCTTCTCTTGGTTTCTGTCCACTTGCTTTTTGTGGGACAGCGCCAATTCTTCTTCTTTCCCTCTCTCTTTCTCGCCGTCGATTTCTAAGCACCTCTGAGGTGTCGATTCCAATGCCAGGCACGCGGTCGAGTCGAATGGACTTGAAGATCTCCGTGCTCCTAATTCTGCATATCACGACCATCTTTGAGCGCTCGACACAACCCTACCTACACCTGAGCTCTTTCTGTAGACAGAACCTGAGCTCTTCCTCTCTGAGGTGAGTACCATTTTTACCCCTCTCTCTCTCTCGACCCTAAATTGCGCATAGACTAAATGCACAAAAAAGGATCCAAGAGCTTTCGAGTTTGCGTGTAACTTTTTTTTTGTTAAATTGGTGAAATTGTTCTAATTGATTCTAATAATTTACTAATTTTACTTTACTGGTGAAAAAAAAATAGTCGACAAAAATCATACTGTACAGTCAGTCTTTTTTAAGAAGAGGCGTAATTATTTTTAGTTTTACTTTATCCATTGGTGATCTATTTATTTTTCTACTCATTGTTGTGGGCTTTAAATTATTTTCAATTAATTGTATGATTTTTTGTTATAGCTGAATTTGGTATTGATTAACTGTTAGTTTGTTTCTTCTTTCATTCATTAAGGTGAGCAGCTTTCTGAAAACATCAATGACGAAAGGTTGTCGTGTGTCAGTGTGTAGATCACCATTTCACCAGGTGAAAACCTGTCTATTATGATAAAGCTATGTATAATGAACATTAATTTCTCAATTTAATTATTGTACATATGTTGTGGAATCAAAATGTTAGATTAGATATAGAGCAACTTGGAGCACCTATCCTATTAAATAATAGGACCAGTTCGAAAGTCAGTAGCTCTGTAAATGTCATAGAAAATCTTCTGATGTGATTTTACTTTTCTTTTTATTTTCTTTTATCTTCAATTTGGTAATCATTTTATCAATGTTACCATAAATTACCTTCATATTTTATCTACGTGATCATGACAGATAATTAATAATTAGTAGATAAAAGAATTCATTATTTTTTATAATATACTCTGGGAATAGAAGTATCCATACAAAATAATATAGCTGGGATTGCATATGTTACTTTCAAAAAAGACAATGCATGTACATACAATTTGCTAATACCTTCTGGAGGCCAACTATTGTCTTTGAGTAATTTCATGTTCAACATGCTGGTCCTTTTTGAAGAAAGTGCACTAAATGAAAAGGTACTGCTACAAAGGTATAGAGCTCCAAACCGTTGTATCAGATCTCATTTTAGACATATATGCTCATTTCATGCTGTGAGTTATGCTGTGTTATTGTGGACTTCCAATTCAGATCAGGTTTAGGGGGTAAAATTACTCACATTTTATGTTTACGGATGTTCGTTTTATTAGTTTCATGGATGTTCATTTTTTATTTGATTAGGGATTTTAAGAGAAAAAAAAATCACTTATAAGCTTTTTATATCAGATTTATTATATCGAAGAAGAATTAATCATGTATTCATGGTGCTATGACTTTTCAGTTCAAATATGTGGTGTGTGGCTGTGGATTTATTAAGCAATTGAGGATATGAACATAGCACCAAATCAGTTGAAGCGAGTTGCTGAACAAAAATATCAGGTGCCTCTTCTTTTCGTCATTAAATGCATATTGTTTGTTTTTCTGTCTTTGAAATAATTATCTGTTTTATTTATACATTATCAATCCCTTCCATCTTTGATGTCATATTGGTATCCTCTCTTCCCCTTTTAAAAGTTTGCATTTAATAGAGAAATTCGTATCAGGATTGGCTTGAGGTCTGTGTTCATTATAGATGGTGGAGAGCAAATTTATAGATTAAGAAAAAAAACTTTCAAAGTCTTCTAGAAAATTTATTTCTTTTGTTTTGATTTTCCCCTTCCTTTGCTTATACTGGTAACTATGTTGGTAAATTTGTGGGACTGATCTAATTCTTCTGCTGTTGGTTGTTTGCACTTAAAGTCTCTTATGAATTTTGATCACAGGAGTCTGATCTCCAAAAGAAGTTTATTTTATGCACCAACAAACAAGTGTTTACCCTAATGTCAGTTCTAAAAATGAGTTAGCTGGTAAGTTTTTTTTTTAAAGTATTTCAACAACCATCTAACATGTTACATCCAAATTGGATGATTGTCTATACCATTTGCCTTTGGTTTGAAACCCGGATTAATGCTTCAAAGAATGTTATATTGCTGGATCTAATTAAAATCTATAAGTGTGATTATCTATTTTAGTTGATGGTAAATGAAATAAAGTGGAAGGCAACATAAGTGCTTGACATTAACTGTGAAATAAAAAATAAACCTTAAATTGTCTTATTTTATAATTGCTCGATGTTAAATGTTGAGGTCTTCTTTGTTGGCCTCTGTGCTGGTTTAAAAACTAAGGTTTTGCCATCCTCTTTTAGCCAACCATGAAGTTAGGGTTGTTGTCAGAATTTTCTTTCGTCAATGTAGCTTTTTATTTTGTTTTTTATGCTTAATGTAAATTTGGGACATACCACCAAAGTAAAAGTAAAGATCACAATAATAACTTAATTTTGAACATCTGCAGTGCGGCACTTATCTGTTTCTTTGTTGTTGAAGAGTCTGTTAGCTCCTCAAGTATTTCTGCCAGTCAATATTTTTATTGAAATTTTTATACAAGCTTTTAATTGAGCACTGATTATAACAATATATTTGTTGTGCATGAAATACAGCAGTAAGTCAGTGGTGTTGTCATTGATGTTCCAGCTAAACTGCTTCAAAGAAGCAAGGGTTTTCTATGACAGTAAATTGGTTGGGACAGACAATAAATGAGCATATTTGGAAAGCAAAACTCTAGAAGGTGAGCTTCATCAGACTGTCCCAAAAGATTTCTGGTTTATGTCAATTCTATTGTGGTCGAGATGCAGTTTGTTTCAGCATAAAGGTGTATACATTGATTTATGATAGAGAATGAGCTTAGTGTATTAACTTGCATTGGAATCAACACTTATTACATGCATCTTTAGACTTGCAGCCCCACAAGTGTAAGGCATCATGGGTTCAACATGAGTTAATTACAAAATTATCTTGATCAAACATATTTATTCTTAATAGCATTGATGGTTATAAATCTATATCATGACCAATTACGAACGATTAGTGTAAAATTTTAAACACAAACAAGATCGCGCAACGCGCGAGATTAGCACTAGTTGATGTTAATTTGGGACTTTTGCAGATTCTTCTTTGATTTCAGCCTTACATATGTGGGAGCAGGCATGATTTGCTCTCATCTAGTAAACCTCTCTCTCCTTTTTGGAGCAATTCTTTCTTGGGGTGTGATGTGGCCTCTTTTGGCTGATTTGAAAGGTGATTGGTATCCCAGTAGCTTACCTGAGGGCAGCATGCGCAGTTTGCAAGGTTATAAGGTTTGTATTGATATTTGCAAAAATACTCATTAAACATCCTTGTGCTGTACAGGTTCGTATGGTTAACAAATAGTGTACCAGTTCCGATATCAGGCAGTCAGTTCCTCCTCTCTTTTCCTGTTTTTGTGCTATGGTTGTGATAGTGATCTAGTATCAAATTACAATGGGTATCTAGAAGAACCTAAAATTAAGAGTTTCCATGGACCTGTATGCCAATTGCCAAGTGCATGAGTATTGTCTTAGATTCAAAAGACAGAGATCATATATATCAGTATTTAAGCTACAAGTCTACAACTATTTTTGTTTTTGTAGGTTTTCATCTCAATAGCTTTAATCCTTGGGGATGGTCTCTATAACTTTGTCAAAATTCTTGGTTTTACCGCGAAGAATGTGCATGTGCGTTCAAGATGCAAGAACTTGAAGAAAGGTATCTATGATTGTTATGACAGAATTTGATACAAAAGCATGCATAATTAATCTCATGTTTGCCTTTCTATCTTTGTGGCCCCTTTTGGCATCCAAGTCCTAAGCTACTTGATAGCCAGATATAAACATTGCTTAGTTAGTTGCAAAAAGTGCATTTGCCAAAAAAAACTTGCAAAAAGTGAAGAAAGTAAACAAAATAATGCTAGGCTTAGACAGGAAAATAAGGATTAATAATACCACCTGCTGACATGTGCGTAGACTTTTGGTACAAAGACCCCAAGCCTACCACTCCACTCCCACCCACCATCTACAGTGCTTGAAGTACAATATAATCACGGTACTAGACTAGTCACCTGGGTAGTACGTACTATCTTCAGATTTGACAAATAAACTAGTGAAAGTTGCACAACTGACAAGTCATCTAGGAGAAGGGTAAAAAAAACATGAGGAATTCTAGACTAACTGATTGCAAAATTAATCAAAGTGGCAGATGAAGACACTCCAGTCCTAGATGATATACGTCGAAACGAGGTTTTTACACGCGACAACATACCAATATGGATGGCGTACGCAGGCTATGCAATTCTAACCATCATAGCACTAGTCTCCATTCCTCTCATGTTCCCTCAAATGAAGTGGTACTATGTCATAGTTGCGTACCTTCTTGCCCCTGCCCTGGGGTTCTGCAATGCATATGGTGCTGGCCTTACTGACATAAACATGGCCTACAATTATGGCAAAGTGGCGCTATTTATTCTCGCTGCCCTGGCTGGAAAAGACTCAGGTGTAGTAGCTGGTCTGGTTGGATGTGGTTTGATTAAATCAGTTGTTTCCATTTCTGCTGATTTAATGCACGATTTCAAGACTGGACATCTTACAATGACCTCTCCAAGGTCAATGCTTCTGAGCCAGACAATCGGTACCGCAATGGGATGTGTAATTGCACCTTTGACCTTCTTTATGTTTTATAATGCATTCGATATAGGCAATCCTGATGGCAACTGGAAGGCGCCATATGCATTGATTTACAGAAACATGGCAATTCTGGGAGTTGAAGGTTTCTCTGCATTGCCGCACCATTGCCTACAACTGTGCTATGGATTTTTTGGGTTTGCAGTGGTTGCCAACCTAATGAGAGATCTCTTCCCTGAAAAATATGGTAGATGGGTCCCACTCCCGATGGCCATGGCTGCACCTTTTTTAATAGGTGCAAGTTTTGCAATTGATATGTGCATAGGAACGTTGATAGTGTTTATCTGGCATAAGATTAATTCGAGTCGGGCCTCATTAATGGTCCCAGCTGTGGCATCGGGTCTGATTTGTGGAGATGGATTGTGGATTTTCCCTTCATCTTTGCTAGCCATGGCAAAAATAAACCCACCAATCTGTATGAAGTTCATGGCTACACATTAGAGATGATACAGAACTTGGACATGGCAACTATTATAGAGTGATTTCTGCAACAAATGCAATTTTCATCAATTTAGCTGATGAAAAAGGAAAAATTGCAAGTATATATTTGTATTGATCCTACGAATTAAACTGAATTTTAGGGTAGCCTTCTCGATTTTCGAAAAAAAGGTATATAAGGCACTTAATTAGGAGAGATGGCATCTTGTATACATGTAGTTATATATATAGCTTAGATCCAGTGTTGTATCAAGTGTCTTGAGTATAAGAAGAAGTATATATGATATAGCAAGCTGTAGCTTTAATTCACTCAGCATCTTTCTGCCCAAGCAATGTTTTATAACTTTTTGTATATTCATACACCAATTCTTCACATGTAGACCTGTTCTTTTGTAAGTTTTCTGGCTTCTGCTTAGCTAAAGCTTGCCAAGTACGACTGTACGAGTACGCACTAAATAAATTTTATTTTGCTGGTAAGCAATATTCCCTGCAAAGTCTACAACTATTTTTGTTTTTGTAGGTTTTCATCTCAATAGCTTTAATCCTTGGGGATGGTCTCTATAACTTTGTCAAAATTCTTGGTTTTACCGCGAAGAATGTGCATGTGCGTTCAAGATGCAAGAACTTGAAGAAAGGTATCTATGATTGTTATGACAGAATTTGATACAAAAGCATGCATAATTAATCTCATGTTTGCCTTTCTATCTTTGTGGCCCCTTTTGGCATCCAAGTCCTAAGCTACTTGATAGCCAGATATAAACATTGCTTAGTTAGTTGCAAAAAGTGCATTTGCCAAAAAAAACTTGCAAAAAGTGAAGAAAGTAAACAAAATAATGCTAGGCTTAGACAGGAAAATAAGGATTAATAATACCACCTGCTGACATGTGCGTAGACTTTTGGTACAAAGACCCCAAGCCTACCACTCCACTCCCACCCACCATCTACAGTGCTTGAAGTACAATATAATCACGGTACTAGACTAGTCACCTGGGTAGTACGTACTATCTTCAGATTTGACAAATAAACTAGTGAAAGTTGCACAACTGACAAGTCATCTAGGAGAAGGGTAAAAAAAACATGAGGAATTCTAGACTAACTGATTGCAAAATTAATCAAAGTGGCAGATGAAGACACTCCAGTCCTAGATGATATACGTCGAAACGAGGTTTTTACACGCGACAACATACCAATATGGATGGCGTACGCAGGCTATGCAATTCTAACCATCATAGCACTAGTCTCCATTCCTCTCATGTTCCCTCAAATGAAGTGGTACTATGTCATAGTTGCGTACCTTCTTGCCCCTGCCCTGGGGTTCTGCAATGCATATGGTGCTGGCCTTACTGACATAAACATGGCCTACAATTATGGCAAAGTGGCGCTATTTATTCTCGCTGCCCTGGCTGGAAAAGACTCAGGTGTAGTAGCTGGTCTGGTTGGATGTGGTTTGATTAAATCAGTTGTTTCCATTTCTGCTGATTTAATGCACGATTTCAAGACTGGACATCTTACAATGACCTCTCCAAGGTCAATGCTTCTGAGCCAGACAATCGGTACCGCAATGGGATGTGTAATTGCACCTTTGACCTTCTTTATGTTTTATAATGCATTCGATATAGGCAATCCTGATGGCAACTGGAAGGCGCCATATGCATTGATTTACAGAAACATGGCAATTCTGGGAGTTGAAGGTTTCTCTGCATTGCCGCACCATTGCCTACAACTGTGCTATGGATTTTTTGGGTTTGCAGTGGTTGCCAACCTAATGAGAGATCTCTTCCCTGAAAAATATGGTAGATGGGTCCCACTCCCGATGGCCATGGCTGCACCTTTTTTAATAGGTGCAAGTTTTGCAATTGATATGTGCATAGGAACGTTGATAGTGTTTATCTGGCATAAGATTAATTCGAGTCGGGCCTCATTAATGGTCCCAGCTGTGGCATCGGGTCTGATTTGTGGAGATGGATTGTGGATTTTCCCTTCATCTTTGCTAGCCATGGCAAAAATAAACCCACCAATCTGTATGAAGTTCATGGCTACACATTAGAGATGATACAGAACTTGGACATGGCAACTATTATAGAGTGATTTCTGCAACAAATGCAATTTTCATCAATTTAGCTGATGAAAAAGGAAAAATTGCAAGTATATATTTGTATTGATCCTACGAATTAAACTGAATTTTAGGGTAGCCTTCTCGATTTTCGAAAAAAAGGTATATAAGGCACTTAATTAGGAGAGATGGCATCTTGTATACATGTAGTTATATATATAGCTTAGATCCAGTGTTGTATCAAGTGTCTTGAGTATAAGAAGAAGTATATATGATATAGCAAGCTGTAGCTTTAATTCACTCAGCATCTTTCTGCCCAAGCAATGTTTTATAACTTTTTGTATATTCATACACCAATTCTTCACATGTAGACCTGTTCTTTTGTAAGTTTTCTGGCTTCTGCTTAGCTAAAGCTTGCCAAGTACGACTGTACGAGTACGCACTAAATAAATTTTATTTTGCTGGTAAGCAATATTCCCTGCAAAGTGCTTTGTTTGTATCATAATATCACATCAATTTATAATAACACCTTGATTTATTTGCACCATTAGCATCCAAGTACCAAATGCTGAAAAGGACAGATCACATCAAATAATTATTGGTACTACATGCTGATGTATGTGATTGCCACTGTTTTGCAATAAATTTGAATGAGCTGTCCCACTACTATTTCATCTAACATTAACAAACTATACTAGAGTATATAAAAGCAGAAATAAAAAATACATCCACTAGGCTGTTACATGTGCAATTTGGCTGGACTTGTGTATATAAAGGTTCTAAAGTCTATCAAAATAGGTCACACAGTACACACAACCAAACAGCTTTTGTTACAGCCGATGAATTCAATCTCACATTCGTAGTGCCACTTGTGGTCCCCTTTGGCACAGGAATGTACCAGCAGAAATTGGGTCTGTACTGGTTGGTTGATCCCGATTCAATTAAATAAACAAAAGAATTGGTTGCTATATAGTATATATATTTCTTTTCTGTTCTGCTCTGTTGTAAAAATTGCCTATTTGAAATACTTATCACCATATAGACAAGACAAATTATTAGAAAATTTAAGACACTCAAGACATACCGGATTTGTGAAGCTTACTGCTGCTGTTCACAGCCGTAGGTCGCATTGTGACCCTTGGTATTATTGATAGACTTTCACAGAGCAATGATAGGAGATGTCACCTGCATGGTTGCATGGTAAATTTGACTGTATACAATTTCAAACAATTTATCATAACATAATATATCCTGGTACTATATGCTGCGTATATCTTCTTGGATGAAGATGTCAAGAATAATTTTGTCAGGTGGTTGTTTGCCAACAGAAATTATGGCAAATACCTTTCCATGGTTTCAGAATTACATAGATCCAAAGTTGTATCATATTCGGGGTCAATGAGGAACTTCACATCACAATAATTTATTCCCAATGAGCAAAACAAAAACGTATACTCCAGAGCAAAGATTGGGCAACAATTTCCTTATGAAAACCAAGTTATAGCCACTTGAGAATATAATAATCAGGTGCGAATTAAATAATAGAAACAGTGCGGTGCTAATACTATGAATTCTTATAAAATAAGCTAAATGATTTGCGTGTTTGTCTACTGATAATATTAAAATAAAAGAAGGCCTCCAAGCGTCATCCCCGAACATAATAAAATAGGACCACTATGATTCATAAAATGATTAATTCCTTGCATCTATTAAGTTATGGTTTTCATTTTCAGATGTGGCCAACTTACATTGCACAATCCAGCTCAGAAAGGATAACATAACACTAAAATTAACTCTCTTCGTTTATTCTATCTACTATGGTTTCGTCTTCATTGGGGAAAAAATAATATTGAAAAATATAGAAAAGATAAGATGAGATAAGAATAAGAATTTCTCTTCTGTACTGCTGCTAAAAGAAAATTACAATAGGAAAGGTCTTCTCAAGTATTATAGGAGTATTACATTATTAATTAATTGCATCCTTGATCATATCCATATGAATTACATAATAATATGATATATAACAGCTGGGAGAAGTGATTCAGTCAAAACAGATTACCTTAATAAGCACAGCTAAAATAGCATGTCATGAATTTTAATGATCCGAGTCATCCGTTTTGATCAAACTCTTATCATGATTTACTTTGCAAGGCTATTAGAACTCTGCTCATTGCACAAGGTTACCACTTAGCAGAACAAAATTTATTATAATATTTTCATAATACATTATAATCTATGAGAGATTGAACTACAACAACAATGGAGCCCCCAAAACTCGAGACTAAAATCTCGCCCAATTTAGCTTCAATATGCCAAAACCCCAAAATTAACACCAATAGATAAATTGGAAAAGCAAAAACAAAAACCAAAGGGACAAAAATTTCAAAATCATGGACAAGGGAAAGAAGGACAAAAAATACTCTTAGCAGAATTAGAATTTCTGATTTGCCTCACAAATCCAAAAACCCAGTTTTCTGCAAGACGGCGTTGCGAACCCGACACAAATCCCGTCCTTTGAGCGTCCTCCCGGCCCCTTCCAGAACCGAAAAACTGCTCATGTGCGATCTCGCCACAATCACATGCGGCGGCACCATCTCCTCCATGTCATCCTCCCCAATTCCTTCCATCATGATTTCCTCTTCCTCATCAAACACCCACATCTCATCCCCAACCTCATGACCTCTCCCCTTCCTTCCCTCTCTCCGCCTCCCCGGCCACACCGGCACCGCCACTGGCGCCGATTGGTTATACGCTTTGCGAGAAGGAGGTGATGGCCTCGTGATAGGAACAGACACTGGAGGTGTGACTGGAGACGATTGCCGTCGGACCGGACCCGGACCGGGTCCAGGCGAATTCGTCGATTCCAACAAAGCCGAAAGGCCGAAGCTACCCGGCAAAAAAGCACGAGATGTGCGTCTAAAAGACGCCGGAGAGGTGGTGACAGGAGAGGAGACGGAGCAAGGGGAGGAAAGGTCGGAGGAGGAGGACCAGACGACGTCGGACTCGTCGAGCTCGAGAGCTGAGCTCAGAGTCGGGTTGGGGTCTAAATCGGAGTCGTCGGGTTGTTTCAAGAGGCCGAGGAAGCGAAGCGAGAGAGAAGAGGTGGCGGAGGAGCGAGGTATCGTCAGCGCCGTGTTAGATTCTTCTCCCATCTCTTCTCTTCTCTCTCTCCTCTCCTTTGTTATTTGGTTCTTCCAAGCTTGGATTTATAGATGGAGTTCAGTTCAGATATATACAGCTTTTCATGTGTAGTTCTGTGTGGCGGGTTTTAGAAGAGAGTATAGTATACTGTTATACGGTTCATGCGCGGACATAGTTTGAGAAGATCTACAATTAACTGGGGAAATTGCGGAATCATTAAGGAGAGATGTCGCTTTTATGATTTATCCCAGTTATAAACGAGGATAAAAGTGTGGGACCCGGTTGTCGGTGAGGGATTGAGAGATACTGGGGGCGGTATCGCGGGAAAGCAGAGCGGCGCACATAAAGGCCGTGTGGCCGTGCCGCCGTGTGGCCGTGTGGGTGGAGATTGCATGTGATGGCGAAAGTACTAGAATTAGATGAGGTTCAGGGTCTGCACTTCAGGTTTTGTACGAGATGCTTGTCCAACCTCTTTCTTTTTATTTCTCTTTTTTTTTTTTTTTTTTGGCGTTGAGGCCCGTAGGCAAAATATTCATTAATCAAATAAAAGAGGTACAAACAGTCAGCTACAAACTTCCGAAAGATAAAAAAGCGGATAAGAATAATCCTTACATGACACTTTTCTGATCCTAGCATAATTAGCTAACAAATGTGAATCCAAATTGTTCTCTCTCGGAATGAAAGTGCAAGAGAAGCCAGGATGGGCACGGAAGGAATTAATGAGGTTCAAGATCATGTGATAGTCTTGCCAGTAAACAGAATCAGTTGGAAGTCTACCATCGATCAGCTGCTGAAGTTGGGAGCAATCAGTGTAGAAGGAACACTCAAGGATCCCCAATAACTGCACGGCCTGGACAGCCATGTGCATAGCCAAGGCTTCAGTTTGGAAGGACGAGATAGCCTCTCCAACAGCTAATTCATACTGCAGCAGAGTTCCCTGGGAGGATATCAGATAAGCCCATCCAGCTGAGCCCAGGGAAGAGAAAGAGCCATCCACAAAGACACTGACACCCTCTTGTTGTTGCTCAATTGAAGCTTTCCAGATATGCCTCAGCGGTTTAGGAACGAGCATTATGGAGGATAGGCGAGATACACGGTTATAATACTCGGCCAATCGAAACACCGCGCTATGAGTGAGTTGTGTACCCTGAAAAATAAAGGAGCATCTACATTTCCAGAGGGCCCACAGATGGTTGGCAAAGGAAACGAACCTGTCCTTTTATTTCTCTGCAGAAATGATAATATAATATTTCCAGTGTTTGAGTTGAGGGGAAAATTGATTCTTTAGATCTTCTGTTTATGTTTTGCACTTATTATAATTTTTCTATTTTCTATTACAAAGAAATAAAATATAGTTATCAAAGTTGTAAAAATGCGACATTTTATCGTTGGCAATGCTGTTTTATTATAAAACAATGTTTGATTAAAAAATTGATCCAAACACATAAAAATTGCAAAATTTGTGCTCTTCAATCATCTGATACGCTAAGTTGTTTTGCCCAATATATTTATATCAAAATTTTATTTTTGCAAAAATTATATATATTATTAATCGTGAAATTCAATTTAATACCAGAGTATGGTTAAGTTATGTTAGATATATTTGAATTCATATCATACTTATTATAAAAATAGAACATAATATAACGGTTTTATCAATCGTTTTATCGCTGATAAAACTCTAAAACACCAAAACAAGTTTTGATCGCTGAACTGCACAAATCTAATTTGAAAGACTTTTTAATTATAAATAACAAAGCTTAAAAGGAAAATTGTTATTTTAAAAATATTAAAATAAATAAATTTTAGTAACTTTTGCGTTAAATACTCTTGATTCAATCAGCCACCTAATCCTTTCTTTTCTAATCAATCAATTCACCGCCAAAACTTGTTGTATTGTAACAACAAAATTATCGTCTCATATTTGTCAATTAACAAAGAACAAATATATTTATTGAAGTTGAAACTCGATAATTTAGAACCACTTCTTTTTATTGTAACAATTGATATTTTGAAGTCAATGTTTAAATTATCCTAACCGCAGTTATTAAAACTCGAATCTGCGACCTCTTACACAAACGATAACGTCTCAGTCGACAACTTAAAATTGTTACTATCTTATGCAAAACCTATGTATAAAATATGTCAGCTAACTAACAATTTCATGCTAAATTGGATCAAGGTAAAAAAGTTTTTGTTACTAGTTGAATATTTTTTAGTTCTGAAAATAATTAGATTTACCATTGACAGTTTGATAGAACAATCAAAATCAATGATGAAATAGAGGAAATCACAAAAGACATTTATTAGAGTCAAAACAATTAGATCTAGGATTGGCAACAAGTCTAGCTAAAATGAACGAGATGACTTTAAACCAAGCTTGATTTGAAATAGAATCGAGATTTATCGAATCAAATCGAGCTAGTATCGAGTTTCATAACGAGCTCGTTGAAATATATGAATCATTGAAACTTTATATATATATTACTCAAGTAATGTACAAATTAGTCAATATGTTTTAAAGTTTTTATATTATTTTATAAACTAATATTTTATTTATTTTAACAAAGCTGAAATTGCCATTCCAAGGTTTAAGGTTTGGGTTCGCCTTGTGGCGGCGCTACCACACTTATGGAGGGAGGAATATGTTACTCAGGCGGTTGGCCTTTTTGGTAACTATCTGGGTACGATTGCTCATAGTGAACCTGGAAATTTGGCAAATTGGGATGCGGCAGTGGCAGTACCTGATTTGGAGAAGATTCCACACAGAGTCATCATTAAGGTGGGAGGTCTTGATTACTTGGTGACGGTACTAATCTTGAAATGGTTGCCATGTCAAGCCTTCTCGCTAGCTCATCTGCCGACACTCCCCCCAGTGGTTGATCGGCCTAGTGTGAGAACCGTTAAAGCACCAGTGTTTGTTGACAGCTCACCTTCTCAACAAGAGGAAACTATTACCATCAAGGTCAAAGATCTGCAGCGCATCTTCCATAATGTCGATCCTTCAGTGATTCCGGCTAACCTGGTGGCAGCGATGGAGGAAGCCTCCGCGAAAGATACACGTGGCAAACAGAAGGCTGACGGCAGTGTAACGATCCTCAAACGGAACTTTGAAGTCGCCACCACAAGTAACGGTACTGTTCCGTCTTCTGGACGTAGTCCTAACGGCACTCATCATGTCAGTGCTGACTCGTCACACCAGAGGTGTGCTCAACTGAGGCCACACAAACGCCTCTCCAATCTGGATATAGAGGAGTTGCAGGCGTCAGTTCATGCATGTCAGCCCGAGGAAACAAACAACAAACAGTTGGGACTGCTTGATGACTCTGCACAGGTTCTTTTTCCTTCTCAGGAATTTGTTTCTGTATGCACAGCTGGTTCTGACTGCACGGAATTTTTATCCGTTAACACCTTGTTTCCTGAGGCAATTTCAAATGTGTCCAATTCACTTATGGTTTTTGGGGAAACAGCCAAACTAAAACCTATAACCAAGATTTCAAAATCAATGAGGGGCAAAGTGAAAGGCACAAGAATTACATCTGTTAGGAAATCAATTCCACGTAATTGCAAGACAGATGGGGTTGCACCAGCTATCATTGAACATATTGAACCAGACAACTTTGTCAATGTTCCTCTCACTTATGCTGAGTCTTTGGACATAGCCTCCCTTATTGGTGCACCAAATAAACAGTTGGTAATCTTTGAGCCCAATAAGGCCCAACAGACCTTGGCTAGTCGCATTTCTGTCAGGCTTGCTAACACTTCTGAATCTCATCAGATTGTCAGCCCCTTGAAGCCCAAAGGCAGGCCCAACAAGAAGGGAAAGATGACACCGATCAAGAGCATGGCACCGGCACCCCCTGAGTTCACCTGTGATGGCAATGCTTTTCAGCCTTATGACAAGGAACGGTGTATCCAGCTTGATGCAAGCTCGGATGATGATTTGTCCAGTTAAACCTCTTAAAGAGTGTTCTTGCTAGCTTTATGCTATTTTTGTAGAAGCACTACATTTTTAATGAATTGTAAACCTATTAAACTCTTAACTTGGAATGTTAGAGGTTTATGTGATGTAGCAAAAAGGAGGGTTATTTCTGACGGGTTGAGAACTTCACATTGTGACATTGCTTGTCTCCAAGAGACAAAGTTACATACCCTTGACTTCTCCTTACTTCGAACTCTCATGCCATCTTTTTTTGATACCAATGTGGTCTCCTTAGATGCCCTCAACACTAGGGGAGGCTGCATCATTTGTTGGAAACGTTTCTATTCCCTTCTTAACTCGTGGACAACACGTTATTCTTGCTCTGCCTTGCTACTAGATAGTAGAACAAATTGCCAAGTTTTGATAACTTGTATCTATGCTCCCCATACTGCTGCGCAGAGAGCTGAATGTTTTCATCAGCTGCTTCAAAACGCACACCTATCACCTGGGTTATGGGCCATTTTGGGCGATTTCAATTCTGTAAGATGGATGACGGAGCGATCCACCCTTTGTACAGATTTTTCTATGATGCGGGCCCTCAATGACTTCATAGAATCGGCCCGCTTGATAGATGTGCCTTTACAGAATAGAAATTATACTTGGTCAAATATGCAACCAGACCCTATTTTTTCGCGCCTGGATAGAATATTACTTTCGCCGGATTGGCAAAAACTCTATCCAAATATAACTATGGAGGCACTCCCTATTCTGGTTTCAGACCATTGTCCATTACTCCTTCGTTGCAGGCAGCTAAGCACGATAGCAAAGCCTTTCAGGATTGAAAAATTCTGGTTACAAAACAGGAATGCAAATGACCTAGTTACAAATACTTGGAATTTATTTCCACAAAAGGAATGTGCTATGGACAATTTCGAATCAAAGTACACGAATGTACACAAAGCTTTGAGGCAGTGGCACAAAAATAATTACTCACATCTTGCTATCTTTCTCTTAAATGCCAAAACAGTGGCAGCACTTCTTGACAAGCTGGAAGAGTTGAGACAATTATTGCCGTTAGAAAAAACTTTGAGAATACTTGTCAGAGAGCGTGCTTATGAGATTGCAAATGTAATGGAGGTTAGATGGCACCAAAGGGCACGTACCAAGTGGCTAGCATGTGGAGATCGCAATACAAGATTTTTCCACGCTATTGCTTCTGTCAAAAAGAGGGCCAAATTCATTTCTTCAATAACAGTTGGTGGCCAACTTTTAAGAAATACTCATGATATCTCTAAGGCTTTCACTACCTACTATAAACAATTGTTGGGTACTGACATCTCAACTGCCCCATTTGTTACTTCAACCTTTTATGAAGATTTTGCCTATCAACTTCTCGATCTTACTGTCCCCTTCAGTGAGATAGAAATACATAGAGCTGTCATGAGTATGGCTAACAACAAATCTTGTGGGCCCGATGGACTGCCAAATGAGTTCTTCAAAGTACATTGGCACGTTCTTAAGCAAGACTTGATGCAAATTTTCAACTCCTTGACTCAAAACACTCTGGATTTGTCTAATGCTAACCTTGCTCATATAATTTTGCTACCTAAGGAGACTCAAGCTCAACTTCTGACAGCTTTCAGACCGATCAGTCTTATTTGTTATATTCCAAAGTTGATCTCCAAGATTTTGGCAAATCGATTGGCCCCACATATTCCACATTTGGTGTCAAAGGCACAGAGTGGTTTTGTCAAAGGAAGGCTTTTAACAGAGAACTTCTGCTCAGCTAGGGAATTGATCTCAGAAATTTCAAAAAAGCGAGACCCAGCTTTCATGTTAAAGCTTGATTTCAAGAAAGCATTTGATTCAGTTTCCTGGCCATTTCTCTTTCAAGTTCTGGCAAGCAGAGGCATCCCTTCTCAGTTCATTAGTTGGATCAAATTGTTGTTTGAATCATCCAAGTCATCGATGGTCATTAATGACTTCGTGGGCTCTCCTTTCTCTCACAAAAGAGGACTGAGACAGGGTGATCCTCTGTCCCCTTTCCTTTTTCTTTTGGCAGCAGATGTTCTAGAGAGAATGCTGGAGACAGTCTCTTCTGCAATTGAATTCAGTCTGACTACCAAGCTGCACAAACCGTTTTACATTTTCTAATATGCGGATGATACGCTATTGTTTGCAACTGCTAAAGGAATTGCTCCGTCTGTCTTGCGGTTTGTGCTGACACACTTCTCTGAAATCTCGGGTATTTCAATAAATCTGACAAAAAGTGCTCTGGTACCGTTTAACCTAACTGAGCAACAAAGCAATGATCTACAAATAACTATGGGATGCACAACCTCTTCACTCCCATTAACTTACCTGGGATTCCCTCTGACAGTGCACAGACCAGGAAGACAAGAGTTTCAACCTTTAATTGATAAAGTGCAAGCAAAGTTGTAGAGTTGGAAAGGGGCACTTCTATCAAGAGCTGGAAGAATTGTTTTGGCAAGTTCTGTTCTCTCTTCTATACCAGTCTTCTTCATGTCTGTCTTCAGATTGCCAGCTTGGGTTATCAAAGCCATTGATCGAATTAGAAGAAATTTCATATGGAGTAACAACCGACAAACAGGCAGAGGTATTCCCTTACTCTCTTGGGACCGCGTGTGCTCACCAAAGACTCTAGGAGGTTTTGGCTTGATGAATCTAAAAATACAGAACATAGCCCTTCTACTACGGTGGTGGTGGAGACTTTACAGTGAAGCAAACTCTCAGTGGTATATAATTGCCAGTTCTCTATACCAAAAAAGAAACTTGCTCACTCCACCGATGGGTTGGAAGAAGGAGGGGTCCTTTTTTTGGAAGGATTTACTAGCACTGAGATTGTATTTCCAACTGTCAACCACTTCGGTGATTCATTCAGGGAGGAATACATTGTTCTGGTATGACAGCTGGGGACATATGCGTCTCATGCACTTTGGTTTCGAAGGACAAACACTTTCAAATAAGTTTGTTTCATTGGCAAATGCAGTTCCTGTGGTGAGGCAATTGCTGCCTGGCCCTTTAAACCTTGTGCAAGAGGAACTTGTCAGGCAAGCCATTCAATTACAACCTTCTACACAGCCTGATCAATTAATTTGGAAGTGGAATTCAAATGGCCTGTACACCGCATCATCCTTCTACAGAGCATTCATTACTGCCGGCAGGCAAGTTTTCCCACTTCACTCTCTGTGGAAATTGAAGATCCCTCCTACTATTAAGTGCTTCTTGCTATTGCTGGCCCACAACAGGATCCTCACGCAAGAACAATTGCAGAAAAGAAATATTCCTTTTCAGATGGGATGTGCTATGTGCAATCAGCCAATCTGTGAAACATCTTCACATCTCTTCCTCTCATGCCCTTTCGCAGCAGAGATTTGGCGATCCTTAGAGAATAGCGCAGCAATACCCTACCTGCCAGCTCAATCTTCCTGCTTGCAGGCACTTCAACAATGTTTACTGACACCAACAGTTACACCCTTCAAAAAAACTGTTATAGCAAGTGCCTTATGGGGAATTTGGTTAGAAAGGAATAACAGAATCTTCAGGGGAGAGGAAAGATCATTAGGAGCGATTCATTACTGGATTGTTGAGGAAGCAACTCTGTTTATGAAGTTTTGTTAGACTGCTGTTTTTTGGTTTTTTTTTTTTCCTAGGTAGCCTCTACCTAGTCTCTCCAAAAAAAAAATTATTTTATTTATTTTATAATAAACTTTTAAAAAAATCAGTATTTATTAGGGGTGAGCAAAAAACTCGTAAGTCGTGAGCTAACTCGAACTCGACTCAGAAAAGCTCGATTGCAACTCGAGCCAACAGAACTCGAGTTGGAAGAACTTGAGCTGAACTAACTCGGTTGGTTAACGAGTCGAGTTTGAGTTGAAGTCAACTCAGCTCGCAACTCGTGAGCTGACTCGTGACATAATAAATTTATATTTCAAATATATATTATTAACATAATTTATGAGTAATAAAAATTTATAAATTAATAAAAATAATTTTCTTCTTCTATATTTATATTTTAGATAATATTACATATGATAGATTGAGTTTCAAGACATATTTTGTTTCAAATCAATAAAAAGAATATAAAGACAACAATTTTATTGTTTACAATATTGTATATGTCAAAAAAATTTAATACTAAAATAACATATGAACTAAATGAATAAAAATTTAAAGGATATATGTTTATTTCAAGCTAGCTCGTGAGCCCACGAGCTAGCTCGAGTTTGGGATGAGTCGAGTTTGAGCTAGCTTACAAAACTCGAAAGTATTTCTAACTCAGCTCAACTTAACTCGAGTTACAGCTGAGTTGAGTTTGAGTTGTCCCCGACTCGCTCGAACTCAGCTCATATACAGCCCTAGTATTTATATGTAAGAAATAAATATATTATATATCAAATTAGGTACTAAATCTTATAAATTAGTTAATAAAATTATATATCGAGTTAATTTTGAGTTAAATTCGAGTATGTCGAATTTGCTTCAGCCCAAATAAACAAGCCAATTTCGAACAAAAATCTAATCAATCTCGAGAGCGCCACGAGCTTTTTTGCCAGGCCTAGATCGCCTACTTTGATTTACAAAATGCCTTTTTTTTGCCTTTTTGTAATATTCCTTTATTATTTTGTACTGCTATGTTTTTGTACTATATTCTATTATGTGTTGGATCTATTTAATAGGGTCATAGGGATGCATGTTAAGGTGCGGTTAATAATATTCTCTGATTCATTACTGATACAAGAGTCGCCTGATGACTATTAGCTAGCATTAAATTGAAGATATCTCATAACCTTTTTTATTTAAATAAAAATTATAAGGATACTAATTAATTAATATTCATATCAAAAAGGAATTTGAGTCATTGTGTTCATTGAGAAAGTAATTTAAAATGTGCAACAAGGCGATCTAATATCATTCTCTGGAAGCCGTACAAACTACAGTGCCAAGCACTGATCAAATTTAAACAAACAAAATTTTATCTTGTCTCTTTCGACGCGTGTAGGCCATGATGTCTTTATTTATCCAAGGATTCTGATAAGGACGCAACATTTGTTGGATGAGATACCTCAGGGTCCAAAGCTCCTAATCTTCTAATAATTACAGTCCAAAAAGTAACTAAGAAAGGTTCTAAAGCAAAGCATGGTTCTGAAAATCGGAATCGGAATCGGAATCGGGCTGTTGATTCAAGGAGTCAAATCGGGTGAATCGGAAAAATCGGATGAATCGGATCGGAAAATCGGATTTTTAATAAAAATCATATTTTATGCAATTAAAATTTAGAAAAAATAAAAAAAATAGAAAAAAGTATTTTGTCAAATGTAAGCTAAATATCATCAATTGTAGTATAAAATTAATTAAAATATAACAATTATATCATTATGGAAGCTATTGTGATACTTTCAAACTTTTCAGAAAATAAAATTTTGAAAATAATTAAAATATTTTTTATTAATAAAAAATTTTTGATACGCAAACATTGGTTAAAACACTTTAATGTCTCAGTTAGAATCTTAGAATAAAAATTTACAATTTTTCTATACTTTGGATCATTTTTTTAATCAAGCATAGTTTTGTTTAAATTTATTTTTCAATTCAAAAAAAATCTGAGCTGTCCAAAGTCTATAAAATGCACAAATGGAGAGGTCCAGTTCGGACCTTTCTTCCCCCAGACCCATCTTTCCTTTTCCCGTCACCTCACCATTGCTTTGCATCGCATTAAATAAAAAAAAAGGTCGCTGAACAACCCATCAGAGGGACGCCAACCTCCTCCTACTCCTTTCCCAAGCTCTCAAGCGTCTCTCTCGCCTCTAGACACCTCAGGTCGCGTTCCCCACACCCCTTCTCCTCAATCCGTTGGTGAAAACCACCATTAATGGCAGTTTTTGAAGATGTCGACCCGATTCCGCCCCAAACCACCTAAAATCGTTTCGGCCTCCGCCGATTCCGATCCGATTCAGCCGATTCGAATCGGAATCGGCCGATTTTTTGAACCATGAAGCAAAGGACGTGGCGAGGTTAAACCCAGTCAATCTCGCACATTGAATGGTAAATGACTAAATGACGCTTTATCTTAGAAAAGACTTTGGCGCTTTTGTTGATTGATTCTCCAAATCCTTCATTTGGGCCACTGATCAATCTCTTTGAAACCAATTATTGATCAGCAAGTTGTGTTTATGGTTAGCTTTCATTGTTAATTGAAGTAGGGACAACATGGACCTACTGCTGGTCTCGTACAATATATTTCAATTGATTCTTCATCTGATGAGTACTGTTCAGTGTTCACTGTTATTTATTTGTTTCTTTTTATAAAAGCGATGCTTCGTATTGTCAATTATTATATTTATTAAAGTTGATAAGCAGCCTGCAGCCCAACCAAAGATGCTCATACGGTCATACCAGACTTCTATGAGATTCTTTTGCTCATCACATTTCACCTGTGGATCATATCATTCCAAAGATTAACAACACAATAATTTTGACATAAGTTTTTTTTCTTTTTAATTCCCTTGCCAAGTTTTGTGGATCAAAGAAATTCTAAAGTATTTTTTCCTAATTGTTTGGAATAGACAAAAGAAAGAGGAAAGACAGTTAGATTTTATGTTTGCATAAATTGAAAACCACCGTGTCTTACATGAATTTTATTCTCTAATAACAAAATCTCTCTTTGTTATTTTAGGGTGATTTATCCGGATCTCTTTGACATCACCATGCGGTTCGCATTAAAAAACAAATCCAATTCGCTATTATTAATGGTTAGGTGTCGGTTGTTCATCAATGGTTTTGCATCATTATTATAACAAAGAGAATAGTATATAATTAAACAAATCTGTGAGATGATTATGTATATAGATAAGTTCGGTAGCATGAAGGAAATTGATCGTACGATAAACAGGAAATTTAATAATTAAAAAGAAAGTATATATGGTACTTACCAGAAACCAAGTCATGCAAAAAAAAAAAGCAAGAGAAAATTTTATTACGTGGTGAATTAGTTCACTCATACCATCCTTGAATTAAAAAATAAAAAATAAAAATTGGCCTTTTCCCGGTAAACACTGAACAACAGACGTGTTGTTTGTCAATATCTATGGCATATTTGCTGCACGGAGGAAACAATAGCTCAATTTCCTCGTTGCAACACAATCATAGAATAAATAAAAGGTGCTTTCGATAGGTAATTACCTCCCTGCTTTGTTCTGAAGGAAAGAAAGATTATAGCGTGATAGAATACATGGGGCATGATCACTTAACCGATGGGAATGTTGGGATCTTCTACGATTTGAAAATATGCTACTTAATTGTTTAAATTGGTATTCATCCTTTTGTTTGCTCCTTTTCCTAACTTAAAAAAAAAATAACACTACTACTTATAAAAAATTGATCATTGGGTGGGTAAATTTTGATAAATATCATTGTATGATATTTTTTTTATTATTTTAACTCAAATGTGTTAGATTAGTAAAGTGTTATAATTACAATATGATAAATTCAATAATAAGGTCATATTATATATAAATGATCTATGAGTTGTCTTATTTTAGAATTTTTTAGGAAAAAATACATCTTATTTTTAATTGATATTATGTGTGTTGTGCTATGATTAGTTGGAAGTAAACAAAAACAGAAAGATAATAACCATGATAAAAAATATGATCCATAATGAATCTAAATTCCATTTGTATTTATCTCTTATCATGTATTCTTTATGCATTGTTGTTATATTTCTAATTCCAACTCGGCTAGATGAAAGGTTTAAATATGTTATCTCGTTATCAAGTCCAAACCATTGATCAGATCATAAAAATTCATTGTCTATATTGTATATTATTGTAATAAATATAATTGAACACATCGATTTTGAATTGATGTTTTTATAAAAAATAGAGATATATAATTGGAGACATCAATTTTTACTTCCGCAAAGATTAAAAGAAAAATCTATGAAAGAGCACGTAAAATTATCTACTTATATCGCGCTTAACTTCTGAATGCAGCTACTTTTTTGTTATGAGCTAAGTCTAATATATCAGGGCATCATTTAACATAATATTTATAAGTATACATATCTTTAACATACAAAAATGATAATTTTCTATGTTGGACTAGGTCTAATAGATCTATAAATTATTAAAATTAAAAGATTAGTCTTAAGTTTTTTTAGGGTGATCTGCTCCAGAATTCTAAATCGGAGGGAGAGAAAAAGAAAATAATGGAAACAATTCAAAACTTTACTCTGCCCAAGACTTGCTGCAGGAGAGAAATTTGAGGATGGAAAGGAAGAGAGGAGGGAGTAATAAATGGAGTGATTTTGTGAAGGGTTTACTCTACTGTTCTACACTCCAATTTGGATGGTAACAAACTCTGGACAACCTTCCTCTCCTTCACTCTCCTCTCCTTTAATCACGTTGTTCTTGAGCACAGCCTTAGGATCGGATGGTGATTGCCATGCCGGCAAACTTCTTTAAATAAAAGAAAGTTGGTTACAAAATATAATATGATCATACAAAGCCAACTATACTATGATCATGATATATAAACTGATACATTTTTAAAATCCAACTATATTATAGGCAAGCTACTTTGTCTTGTCACCTTTATTTATCCATCACCGAGTTTCAAGTTTTTTTTATGAGTGGGAGACTGGGAGTAGAGCCGTTGATGCTCCTCTCTATTTTTGGCTTGTCAGCAGAATTATTCTACATCACCATAAGGACGGTTCGAAAGCACATGTTAGACTAATTGATTGTGCTTGGATAAGGTAGGTTTTTTGTATGCAAAATTGCATCCTTCGAGAGCGGATCATAAGTGCTGGACAAGTTATGGTTTGAATTTGGTTAGATGAGTCGGTACTAATGAGTGGTATATTGGGCCTAAATATTGTTTAAGTGTTATGTCATTAGTTTGTTGTTTGTACCAGTTAAAAATTGGTAGTCATTTTGAAATTTGAATTTTTATTGTTATATTTTTGTAAAATTTTTTTAATTAATGAAAAATTATCAGCATTTTGATGGCCTTAAAAAAAGACTCACCATCTAAAGTATTTTGGGGCCGTTTGGATCAAGTGAAATTTGGAGAATTTCTTATTCCTAAGCATAAATTTATCATAAACAATCTAAATTCTTCACAAAATTACACAATTTCTAATACTTTATGCCTAGATGCCCCTTAGTTTAAAATACTTCTTGAAGGAATATCTTTTAGTTGTGTGTAGGGCTGTATACGAGCCGAGTTTGAGCGAGTTGAGCATAACTCGAACTCGAACTCGTTACAACTCGAGTCAACTCGTGACTCGTTCGGGAGGTAGTTCCGAGCTAATCGAGCTAACTCGAACTCGTCATTTTGTAACTCGAGTCAACTCGTGACTCGGTATTCAACTCGTGAATATAGTAAATTGATGCAATAATTATTTATGAGTATTACAATAATATAAAAAATAAATTTTATTATCAATTTTATTCTTTTTCATTGATTTGAAGCAAAATATGTCTTGAAACTCAATATTAATACTCATAGATCATGGTGATGATCTCCAAAAAATTAAAATTTATTACGTCACGAGTCAGCTCACGAGTCAACGAGCCGAGTTGAACCTAACTCAAACTCGACTCGTTTATTAACCGAGTTGGTTCAACTCGAGTTATTCCAACTCGAGTTCTTTTAGCTCGAGTTATAATCGAGCTTTTCATGAGTCGAGTTCGAGTAACTCACGAGTTACGAGCTTTTTGCTCACCCCTAGTTGTGTGCCTTAGTTTAAAATACTTCTTGAAGGAATATCTTTTAGTTGTGTGCCAGACTGTTGGCCGACCTGCATTAGCAGTACAAAGTACAAACACAAATGAAGAATTCCTTTCTATTGTAATAATATTGGCGTAGACAACCTACAAGTCTATAACCACAGCACATCCTCTCAAAGTGACGACAAAACGGCGCAGTTAATAAGGACCACAGATTGTGGAGCATAGGAAATGCTGTCTCACTTTACCAACTTGCACTCCGCAATGTTGTCTTTTCCCATCTTGATGGTCCCACTTGTATAGACGTAAAAAAGCAATCACCGCTGCATAACCATTGGTGATTGACATTATCCGCCGGACCCATAAAAATTGATTTCATCTAAGCCAGAACTTTCCGAAAAAATTAATACTAGCCTTACTGTTCATATTAATTTTGATAATAACAGAAAAAAAATTGAAATTTTAATACTAACGTTGCTGGATCGTCATCCCAGTTGACGAAAGCCCAATACCCTAGGATCGTCATCCCAGTTGACGATCCAAGCTTGGATCGTCATCCGAAATAACGAACAAACAAAAAAACCAAATATTTTAAGTTTCTGAAATTTTTTTGTTTGGATCGTCATCCGAAATGACGATCCAAACAAAAAATTTCAGAAACTTTTTTTATGCAAATTTTGCATTTTAGCCCCCAAAGTTTTTATTATTACAAAATATATAATTTATGATTAAAAATTAAACATAATTAAAACATCTATTATAAAAATATATGTATATAATTAAATTATGTATGTTAAATACATAATATTTTATATGCTTGTAATATTTATTTATACATATATATATATAATGTAACATTTATTTTATATATTAAATACATATTATTGTATATAATTAAATATATGATGCATATTATTATGTATATACATTTCTATGAATATTTATTTATACATTAAAAAAAATTATATATTAATATCTACATTTAATGTATAACAATTTTTTTTATTGGACTACTATGTTAAAATAATAATTTTAGAGTCATCGGCGAATAAATTCAACAAAAAATATATTCAATTCTTTCGCTGATGACCCTAAAATATTATGTATTTAACATGCATAATTTAATTATATACTTATATTTTTATAATAGATGTTTTAATTATGTTTAATTTTTAATCATAAATTATATATTTTGTAATAATAAAAATTTTAGGGGCTAAAATGCAAAATTTGCATAAAAAAGAGTTTCTGAAATTTTTTGAACAAAAAAATTCAGAAATTTTTTTAATGCAAATTTTGCATTTTAACCCCCAAAATTTTTATTATTACAAAATATATAATTTATGATTAAAAATTAAACATAATTAAAACATCTATTATAAAAATTAAACATAATTAAAAATAATTATACACTTATATTTTTATAATAGATGTTTTAATTATGTTTAATTTTTAATCATAAATTATATATTTTGTAATAATAAAAACTTTGGGGGCTAAAATGCAAAATTTGCATAAAAAAAAAGTTTCTGAAATTTTTTGTTTGGATCGTCATTTCGGATGACGATCCAAACAAAAAAATTTCAGAAACTTAAAATATTTGGTTTTATTGTTTGTTCATTATTTCGGATGACGATCCAAGCTTGGATCGTCAACTGGGATGACGATCCAAGGGTATTGGGCTTTCGTCAACTGGGATGACGATCCAGCAACGTTAGTATTAAAATTTCGATTTTTTTTCTGTTATTATCAAAATTAATATGAACAGTAAGGCTAGTATTAATTTTTTCGGCAGAACTTTTATCATGGACCAAATTGGGCTTAGGCTTGTGTTGAATGTGTCGTGTCGGGCCTTAGTACAACAATAGTAAACTCCGTGGACCGTGGTTCGCAGTTTAAATGGAAAATTGATTATTTTCATTGCTAAGCCAGCGATTTCCTCGTCCAGTGCATTTTTTTCTCATCCAGCTTACTTTATCTCGTGCGTAAATATTTAGTTAGATAATTACAAATATTCTGTCAATTGAGTATAAATGTTCAATTAGTTGCAATAAAAAATATAAATGTTATCAGCAAAAATGTTCATTTGGATAAATATTGGTGTGTTTGGATGAGCCGGAAATAGGAAATAAGAATAAGGAATTTCGGTTTGCGTGCTTATTGTTATTCTTGTGCAATCCAAACAACACAAGAATAAAGAATTTGGGACCTTATTCCTATACTAACAAAATCGTAGTATAAGAATAAGGAATATGGATAAACACGCAAACCGAAATTTCTTATTCCTATTCCATATTCACGGCTTATTCCGTTGCATCCAAACACACCCTATAAGTGTTTAGTTGAGTAAGAACAAATGTTAAGTTTCGTAAGTACAAATGTTCAGGTTATTACATATAAATGTTTAGTTTTTTTTAATAGGTGCGTGTCAAGCGAAGGGGTCACGAACCGGAAAAAAAAAACCACATGAAAAAATTAGAAGGGGTCATGAACCGATCCGGTTCAAATTAATTTTTTTCCGACTTTGTCCCTGGCGCACCTCTCTCCAAGGCTGACGCGACTGATGCGCAACCCTATATAATAAAACCATAGTTGATGCATTTAACTGAACACTTTTGATTATTAAACTGAACACATTTGATTATTAAACTGAACATATGTAACAGTAGCGACGCGAGATGTTTTTTTTAGCGATGGAACTTATCATTCCTGATTTAAATGTGTTTGGTAATTTGGTTCCGTTTGCCTTATTCATGAACGACTTTCCTTGTTCCTCTCTTATTCGTAAACTAGTTTATTTATTTGGTAGTGCGGTGAATAAGAATTGAATAATTTGTTCTTGAATAAAGATGTTGAATAATTTATTCTTGAATAAAGATGTTGAATAAGGAATGATGAAAAATTGTTTATTCATGAATTGAGAGATGTTGTTTGAATGATTAGTTAAGAATAAGAATAAGAAAAAATATTTCGTTGTTAGTTCCAATCTAATTCTAACATTTTATTGGAACTAGAATAAGGATCATAATAGCTAATTTCACTTGACGAAAGATTGAAGTTCTAAACACGAATGAACAAAAACAACTAGTTTTGAACGAAAATTGCTTACTAGCATCATCCCTGCACCATCCCATGCCATTTTTTTCAAATATAACTCCCTCATCCAATGCTTCCTTCACTCCCCTCATCCAGTGTTTCCTCTTTTTCTTCTCACTCACGCTCCATTATCTTTCTCCTTGGTCTCTTCTATCTTTCTTCTCTTTTTTTACTCCGGTCTCCTTCTGCAACTGTTATATTCGTTCATTTTATTGATTTGTATATCAAGTTTGTTTATCTATGTGTTCAATTTATTCAATTATGAATTAGATTTTATTTTTTTTGTATTGTGGTTCAGATTTTTATTTGCATATTCAGCTTATTTTTATTGAACTTATTCATTTGTATGTGTTCATTTTGAAGAATTATATGTTTACTTTTTTCCTATTTTATATGTTCATTTTGTTCAAGCGATGGAAAAAACTGCAAATTGCAAGTATCATTTCTGGTTCTAAACAGCTAGTATACTAAATCATTCTTGTTCCAACAAAACGTAGAAATGATTAATGAAATTAGAAATCAGTTTCGTCAACAAAATGAAATGGTTAATGAAATATTCTAGTTTCATCACCGTTTCCCACGTTATGCAGGCCTAATCATCAATCTTGTTGTTCTAAATTAGGGGTGTACAACGGATGGGTTGATGATATTTTTATTAAAATTTGACCTCAATCCGATAATATTAGATTAGAAAATAAATTTACTTAACCCACTCATAATCTAACCCAAGCCATCAATTTTTTTATGTGCAGATTTTTACGAATTAAGTGGGTTTAACGGGTTAATATCTTGATCACATAAAATGCACATATAAATTATTTTGTGACTATTACTAACTAGTTTGAAGCAAATTGGAGGGTAATTTGGAGGATATTTTGACTTTCGAGACCTTGCGGGAGAGATCACTTGCGATGAACTGAGCTTGAGAGTATGATGCATTTCGATCTCATTGCGTTTCTTTTTTTGAGCAATTACTGATTTTGGTTATTATATTATCTTAAAATGAAAAAGAGGAGAGACGCAAGTAATAAAACTTTAGCATCAAATGATGACCTTAACTTTCTAAATAAGAATTTTGTTTTTTTTTTAGATTATCTAACTTTAAATGGATGATTCAATGATGAGTCACAGGAGAATTTTCAACGGTGAGCTTTAATGGATATATGAAATCTAACTGTTCATTTTGGATTTTTTTTTTTTAAAAGGCAACTGCTTATTTTGGATTGAGCAGCTTTAGTGTTCTCTAAAATGACACGGTATGATCGTGTTGGCATGACATGATGTGTGTGTTGACACGACACGAATACAAAATTATCGTGTCGTGTCATAATCGTGTCGTGTTGGGACATTAGAAAATTTGACACGATTCAACACGACACGATTCGACAAGTAACACGACATGAACACGACACCTCAACATAAATTTAATTATTAATATTGATTATTTAAACAAAATTAATAATTTATTTTCAATTTATAATACCAAATCATATTATTTACCATCATTTAAATCATAATATTGTTCTAATTTAATCATTATTTTTTAGAAAAAGTATTAATAAATTTTTAAACTTAATTAAATAAGTAATTATACTTTTAGTAATTTTTTTCTTACTTTTTAATTTTTTAATAATTTTTTAATTTAAAAAATAATAAAATAATCTGACACGATTTGACACAACTAACACGACGTGTTAACACGACACGACATGATCGTGTCAGTCGTGTCGTGTCAGAACGTGTCAGAATGCGTATCGTGTTGCCTCTTCTCACCACTAAACACGACACGATTAAAAAATTAGTCTGTGTCAACACGACACGACACGAGATTGTAACATGATCGTGTTTGACACGATACGTAATATTGGAGAACACTAACAGCTTTATGTGAAAAGGACTGTTTCTCAAAGCGGAAAAAAATAAAAGAAACAGATACAATATGTTGAAGTTGAAATAAGGTTAGTCGAGAAGCGTTAAATTCACAAATTCACGAGAAAATATTGATATGATAAGTATAATTTACATTCATTAACAGAAGTGTACAACTTAAGGCTCTGTTTGGATAGGTGTGGAAAGAAGGAAAGAAGTGAGAAGAAGTATTGGGAAGTGTGTAATTTTGTGAAGAGTTTGAATTGTTTATAATAAATTTCTTCCTTCTTCTTTCTTCCTACTTTCTTCTCAACGCAACCAAATGGAGCCTAAAGAAGATCAGATTTGGACAATAATAGATCAGTGACATTTGTGTTTGTTATTTCTCTTTTTCTTAAAAAGAATTATGCGTGAGTTCCCTATTTTTGGCAAGGTTAGAATGTGTTATAGGCTTATAGCTAAGATACGTGTTCTTCTTAGAATTGTACTTGAAAAATTGATCCAGCAACCGGCTTGATTTTAAAGTTTCTATTTTTCTTTTTCCGTAAAAAAAAAAATTAACAGATTTCTATGTACTAACAGGGATGACGTTTTTTTTTTGGCCCCACCAGTCAAATATATTTGGACGGTTTTGATACGAGGACAATATCACGATTCACGAGGTTTTACAGGATTTAACAGGACAATCCGTTTTACCAGAAATGGAGAAGATCGGTAATATTTTGGGGTCAAGTATATTTAATAAGGGTTTGCGTGTTTGTTCGTATCCAATTACGAATCGACAAATAAAGCCCACCATCGGCATGGGCTGTTCATTTATGATCCAATAGTAATACCCTTGTAGTAAATCAAGCGTCCAATCTCATATGAACGGTTGAGATCATACACTCCAGTACAAGCGTGTTAATAAATGTGATAAGATCTATTAAAGGGTGGTAGGTTGGGAAGTGAAAATACGGTCGAATCCAATAAATCGAGATTTAAAGCGAAGAGTCAGGACGGAACTTGGGAGCAGATTCCAAGAGCATCGGAAGTCACGACAGGAAAGCAGTCGACTCGACTCGAACAGAAAGGTAATTTTATGCTCGAATCAGTTCAATTCTTCCTTTAATAGATCCCCTTTCTCTGAACTCTCGAACCTTTTTGTTTTCTGATTGGAAAGGTTGAGCTTTGTTTGCGAAAGGAAATGGCGGAGGAGAAGAAGGTGCTCAAGTTCGACGAGGTCGCGCAGCACAACACCGCCAAGGATTGCTGGCTCATCATCTCCGGCAAGGTATTTGGGTTTCTCAGATCTGTTGGTTTCTCGTGTTATTGTCGCGCTTTGATTTTGGTTTTTAGTCTAGAGAGTACAGTCTGGATGCTTCGTCAGTTGGTCTTGTCGTTTTCGTTGTTGTTGTTTTGGTCTAGATGTAGTACTTCGACACTAATATTTTAAGATTTAGGGGATTAGGGAAGGGTTTTCGTAACAGGGAATTTATGTTTTGTTAATAAGAGCGAATTTTTTATACATCCAACTAGTGGGCATCTGAAAGTTTGACCATCCATCCTAGATGGGCATGTATTTTGCTAATAATTATTTCACAAATTTGAAATCCCCTATCTTGTTACATCAGATGATGTACTAAAGTAAGAAATATTTTCGGCTTTCTTTTATTAAATTCTTGCCTTTACCTGTGAAGTTTAATTGAATGCCCCAAAATATGTACAAGAGTTGGATGTACCCTGAATCTGGATGCTCCATGTAATATGCTGATACCTAAAATCCCTTTAAAACATACGACTCCTGGCAGTACTGACGTTTAGAAGTATAAATCTTAGTAAATAAGCGTTTGTTTATTGTAGGGTCGAAACAAATTTATACAGCAAAACTGTGTGGTGATACCTTTTGTCATTTTCTGATAAAATTTGGGAATGGTTTGGGGCCTGTTTATTGATTGGATCTGAATCCCAACTACCTTGTTTTTATATTCCAGATCTTAACCAACTAGGTAAGAATGTACCTTTTTCTGTGTACAACTGTTTGCTACTGATATGCTCTGTGTGTGTGTGACTGTGTGTGGTTACTTAAGCTGCTTCCATCTTTAGAAAACTAGTTTTGAATGCTCTTACTTTGTCTTATTTTCTATTAAATTCTGCAATTACTCTTTGACTTTGTGTACTTTGGTTGTCCTTATTAATTAAAACAAATTTGTTTTTATTTAACATAACAAATCAGGTTTATGATCTGACTCCATTTATGGATGAGCATCCTGGTGGTGATGAGGTCTTACTAGCTGCTACTGGTAAAGCATTTCTCTCCAGTCCTTTTACACCTTGATTATTCTGTCCCATGTTCTCTTATTTAATTTTGTTTGTGATTAAGTTCTGCTTTCAATCAATGGTCTGAACCATTTCTATGATATGATAATGCACTTAAAGTTAGAAATCACATTTAACTATTTATTCTGCTTAATTCAATGCAATTTATGTCTAATGCTTGCTATTTTTAGCTAAAAGAATGAACTCACACTTTATGTACATCAATCAAACTATTCAGGAAAAGATGCAACAAACGATTTTGAAGATGTCGGCCACAGCAATGCTGCAAGGGAACAGATGGCCGAGTTCTACATCGGAGACGTTGACGAGTCTACTGTCCCTGTGAAACGGTCCTACATCCCCCCTGTACAAGGTGTCCAGAAACCTGAGGCTGGCTCCGATGTAGTGGTCAAAATACTCCAGTTCCTAGTGCCCATCTTGATCCTCGGTTTGGCATTTGCCGTGAGGCACTTCACCAAATCTGAGGATCAGTAAAGCTGTGTTCTGTTTTCAAAGTAGTCATCTTGGGTTACGTTATTTTTCTGCATGGCAATTAATGGGGTCATTGTTTGGGTCGTTGGACATTGACTTTGGTATTGAGATCTATCTGCGTATTGGAGTTCAAAATATTATAGTTCTGTTTGTAGCACCTGAGCCTTGAGCATATTTCAATGCAATAGTAATTTTTAGTGTAATGCTTACAATAATGAAAACATCAGTTGGCGATCTGCTAGTTTCTTCAGTCTTCAAATTTTTGTCAGAAAGGTAACTGGCTTAAGGCCCCACACTGTCAAAAAGGTAGGTGGCTTAACATTATATTGACTAACAAATACAGGCGATCCGTGTTACAAATAGTCTCTTGAATCTAGAAGCATGACATTTGTTTCTTTTTTCTTTTTTTAAGTTTGATTCATTAAAATTGAAAGAGTCAATTATTGTCCTATTTGTTTCGCTACTACGCAAGTGGTCATTTAAATATTTTAAAGTGTTGTAAGGTTCTAAGCGAAAGATTTATTTTAAAGTGCTCCGTAGTTGAAGCAATTCTTTTTGTCTTTGAATTTAGTGATATTAGGAAATTAATCATTTGACTTGATACTATATATGAACTATACTTGTCCAATGCATAGACGCATAGTTAGCAATACAAGTGATGTAGTATCACGATGTTGTACGTGTATCTAAAAGGGCAATGATAATTTATCCCGGTTTTGTTTCATCACCGACTTTTTTTTTAACAGTCTAAAAAGAACGTTACAGTTAATGTGGGTTTACGTTTACCAATAATCAATAATTGATGAACTCAACTTAAAACATAGTTATGAATCAGAATCATTGATCTTGATCTACTCGACAGATACGGTTTGGATATTGACCTTATTTTTCAAATTCAGATACGGTGTCGATTTCAGATATTAAACACATTTTTCGGATTCCGATACAGTTCAAAGCAGAGTTTATCCGCTCAATTTTCATACCTAACGATAAGCCTTCTCTTGTTTTGGGTGTATGTTTTGAGTCCAATTGCTTTGGATATCAAACGCATTTTTCAGATTCGGATACAGTTCATAGCGGATTATCCGTGCAGTTTGTATTCCTAATTATAATCCTTCTTTTGTGTTAGGAGGCATGTTGTAAGGCCAACTGTTTCATCCTTTTCTGGTGCACACGGTCGGAGTGTTTGTTACCCTTACCATGGCAAACTCATATTTAATGGTTTTAAGAATATGAACTCTCTCTCTAAACATCCTCTGTCTAGCATGTCTAAATATATATATATATATGAACTATACAAAATATTTTAGCCCGAGGAAATGTCAAAACACAAAAGTATCTGCTGTCTTCTTTGGATTCATCAATCATCACAAGAAGCGACATAGCCACTGGCTTCATACAGTTCATAATCCCAGCATCAACAATGAGGCCATTAATTTATTTTCCTTGCGCTAAATTTCACTAAATATAGATCACAACAAAAACAATACAGCATAAAATACAATTACAAAATGTTAGTTTCTGACTCGACAAACAATTGCAATTGCTGCCTTCTATTTATTCTAAGGCAGTTGTTGATATATACAGGTAATGCGAACTAGTTCAATGATGTACCTTCTCTATGCCCCTTAAAATTAGGTTTCTGAAATACCAAAAATAGGAGGTATATTGTGCAGATTAATTAAGTAAGCCTTCTATCATGAAGTTGTCTCCAGTTGAATTAAATTCTCATGCTTGCCTTTTAGGAAGAATGCAAGCTCCGAAGGGGTCACAACTAACTTCAGCCACTCTTGCAACTCCTCTCCTTCAACCTTTTCTTTCTCTGTATTTAATTAACAATGGCAAAAAATGTTTTCACACCAACAAAACAGAAAATCCTGATTTATAACTGTTCAAATGAAACATGGATGAACTTCACAATTTTGAAATACCTTCCAAATAGGCACCGAGACCCTCCAGTACAGTGGGGTTTGCCTTTATAACAGAAAGAGCTACGTCAAGGGCCGATTGAAGTAATCCTTTGACCTCTCTCTGGACCATATCTACTAATTGACCCTGCATTTGACACGATCTAATTTGTTGATGAATAGTTCTGTTCTTTCCACTGACATTAATTATAGTTGATTATCATGCAAGACTAACTTGCAGGGAGAAAGAGCCAAAACTGCCACAAAACATACAATTAGCAACCAAAAATAAGACGAGAAATAAAAACCTGATCTCTTCCCCATCCAGCACCTCCTGACTCGTCGAGTCCCCCACCTGATAAAGTTGCCAGAGACAATGGGCCAATATTTTGGTTAAGCCCATACTCAGCTACAGCTTTGTAGGCCATGTCTGTGGCCCGCCTTATGTCGTCAAGAGCCCCAGTGGAGACACGGCCAGAATATGACACCTCCTCTGCTGCCCGACCCCCCAAAAGAGTTACTAATCTGCCACGCAACTCGTCTATGAATAGCAAGTACCTATCCTCTGTTGTGGGAGGGGTGTAGGTGAACCCTAGTGCACCACCTGACCGTGGCAATATGCTTAATTTCTGCAATTGGGTCAGAGAAATTCAGATGTTGATTGAGATGTAAACTTTATGGGATATATTTAGCGGTTTCAGTATGTTGATTGGAATCAGATACTGGGATTCTTTTTCTTTTCATTTCTTCCAGTGGAAATTAAGAGCGGTGCAGTTCATTATCATTTAGAAAACCATCAATGGGAAGCGTCTCAAATTTATTAAAGAGACCCTATTTTGCATGTGGTTGTTCACAAGAAAATTATATGAATATGCCTAATAATTATAGGTATTGTGATATATTAATTGAAGTCGGTCAGCTAGAACTAGGGGTCTAAATTACATTCTCAAAATTTTGGTTTCTAGAATGGAAAGGTAAGGTAATGAAACTGCTGATCCAGCGATAAGCCAATTATGAAAACAAAATATAATAATGGCATATTTTTAAAAATTAGACCTCAACACGAGGCTGCCCTGGAAGCAATTTTGCAACAGCTGTCCCTACAACTGCATGACCTGCCTCATGCCGTGCAACAACTGCTTTCTCACTGCCCTTTAGCTTAGCATGCTTCTTCTCTATACCCTGGAAAAGAACTTGCAGCTTGAAATCATTGTAGCTTCATAGGAAAATTTGATGTTACAATGGGCATTCTACATAAAGCACCTTAAGGTTGACATCGGAAGTCATTAATTCAAATCCTATTCTGCTTGCTCTTTTATTCCCAGTGCATGCTCATCAAAAACCTTAGTTATGGACGTACAGCAATTTTTGGGGGTCAGGAGGATTTACTCTTTAATTGATGCGCAGAAATTCTTCTGTATTTTTTTCACCATTTTACAAATGATTTTCAGTCCTAGCTGACATAATTGGTCGCATATGAGCTACCAATTATATAGGATCAAGAAAGAAAATGATACTGCTTAAACTATTATGACAATATTGAGATCAAGAAATTAGACTATCCAGTGTACCCTAACAATTAGGAATGGAAGTGCATGGATTATCTCCATCCTTCATTAGCAATGAGCAACTAAATAGACGCCTAGAATCCCATTATACCCAGACAATTGGATCATTATGCTTACGTGTGTCAATTCATCACTTTTTGAATTTTCTCTCCCCCCCAACCTTGAAAATTGTACAAGTCTTAAGGCTAAATTGATCGACCTGAAACAGGGTTGACAAATGCTTACGTATACCCCACTAAAGTAGGATTGTGCATATTAGAAAGTATAAAGCCCAAAATAATTGGATGCATCTCATGAATTTAAGTAAGAAGGTAACACCAACTACACTTCGACCATACGAAAATCAGGATTTTACAGAAGTACAAAAAAAAAAAAGGATGTACATACGGCTATAGATCGTTCCACAGCATTGATGAAATCAATCTTCTCCACAACTTCTTTACTTAACCTTCCAGCTAACAAAGCAGCCTCATTTACCAGATTGGCCAGATCAGCTCTGCAGCATTTTTATCCACAATACATGAAGGACAAAAATTAGTTCCCCGATTACACTAGTTTACTTTAATGAAGTTATGCAAAACTAGAATATACTTCTTAGATTATACCCGGTGAAACCAGTTGTCATAGATGCAATCTCACTCAGATCAACATCCTCAGCAAGAGGCAGCTCTTTTCTATTTACATGCACATTTAGGATAGATTCTCTCCCCTTCCTGTCAGGCGCTTCCACCTGTAATTCAAATTATGATATTAATTAATACCAGAACACTTTTTGGTACCAAACAGGTGTTACAAAGCAACTCGTCTTAGATTTTAATGCAGAATGATATACCATGACAACACGATCAAATCTGCCTGGCCGGCGTAAGGCTGGATCTAGCACATCTGCACGGTTAGTTGCTCCAAGTACTATTACAGCTGAGCTGCTATCAAATCCATCCATTTCCTAAATAACAAAATAATTTAATTTTAAAATAAGAGAGAGAGAGAGAGAAAAATTTTGAAGCTAGGAAGTTTCCTTACAGTAAGCAGCTGATTGAGTGTCTGCTCTCGCTCATCATTGCTGACAATGCGAAATCTTCCATCTCTACTTTTTGCTACTGCATCAATCTAAACACATCAAAGAAACAAAGAAATTAACAAAAATATACAAGATTTTAAAAGGTACAAAGTGTACAAAAGTATCAAGCCAACAAGAAGGAAAGCAGTTTCAACCTCATCAATGAAAATAATAGATGGTGCCTCCCTTTTGGCCCTTGAAAACAAATCACGGACCCTAGAAGCACCCATACCAACATACAATTCGACAAATTCACTAGCCGAACAGCTTATAAAGGGAACATCCGCTTCCCCTGCCACTGCCTTCGCAAGCAGTGTTTTTCCTGTACCAGGCATACCCACCTAGACAAAAAAAAAAACATACAATCAAAATTATGGAACTTCAGTCATAGTTCGGGACAGGTATATCCACAAAATTGTATGAGAGAAGTCATCCATACAATCAAGTGCTTCAGATTAGGATTGCTTAGACAAATCACTAGTTGGGGATGTTTTCACGTTCATAACTGTACCCATCTGACAACAACAACAACAACAACTAAGCCTTTTATCCCAAGCAAGTTGGGGTAGGCTAGAAAGAAACCCGACAAGAGAGCACATCCAAGAACAAAAAACAAAAGTCCATATATACAACAAAGCTTACCAACAACACGCCTCTAGGAGGGCGGGCACCTAGACGAATATATTTCTCTGGGTTCCTCAAAAATTCCTAACAATATTGCAAAAAACAAAGATTAATTCTTTCTCTAAAAAAAATTAATTAGTTAATTATTTGAAGTCCAAAATATACACATGAGTACAGTAATTAACATACAACAATCTCCTCCAACTCCTCTTTAGCTTCATCTACCCCTGCCACATCAGCAAATGTGATCACGTCAGATTGATCTGACACCTTTGAACCACCAGAACCTGAGTTCTTTCCTTTCCTCATTTGCCCTGTTGTATGCTGTAAACAAAACAGAAAATGTAAATACAAGAAAGAAACCATTATCCTAATTTCAGTTTTAGATATGCGGACTAAAAGAAGAAAACTTCCATACTGTTGAAAAGGATATAGGGAAGCGTTGAAGAACCCCAGCAATCAATACCACATAGAAAAGAGCAACCTAGGTCAGTAATTAAAAAAAAAAAGTAAGTAATTAGAAACATCAAAAGGCCTGTGTTCAAAAATTTAGAAGAAAAACAAGAAGACCAATTTGAAGTATTCGTGATGTAATAGTCCAACTTCGTCCTATTTTAAAAAATCAACTCTTGGTAATTTATGTTCCAGGAACGTTAGTTTTGTTATTATCCTTTTTCTGACTTCACACTTAATAAGAATGTACTGGCCTGAAGCCTATTATCTAGTTAATAAAATTTTCATCCACAGGGACACTACTACCAACTTTGTATTACTTATTTCCATAGTAGATGGTAGTACAATTAATCAACAGTCTGATATTTTATCCTGAAATAAAAAAATTACTTCATGCAGTGCAACATATGTGAGGAAATATTCATTGAAATGAATTCCAAATGCATTAACCAACATCAAAAGTGAATTTATGTTAATTCCCCAATCACATTGGCCTGGAGCATATTTTTGGGACCAAAGAAGAAGCAACACCTTGCTGCTACTATGTAGTTAAGAAAATGCATTTTTGGAAATCATACACATTCTATAATCAATTCACATTAAATTGATTAAGAAAATGTTTTTCAAAACTCTGATGAAAGAACTGAGACCTCAAATCGTCAGTTGTCAAATGAGCAATCATTAAAATTTGGAGCTCAAACATATCAATACAGAGTTCTCCATTTCTCCAATTACAGAATTCATTATGTATGGTAGCAGCATAATAAAATCTGTACACTAGTGAAATTTGATATACTTATCTGATCTGAATCAGGTAGCTCAGAAGCTTTACTGATTATAACTAGTGTAAAATTTACCAACATAAGCTATGAATTCAAAATGAAAAGGTAAGAATATACACACCATGTGTCTGCCAGGACATATTTCCTATTGAATTGAAGTTCATTTATGAACTTCAGCATGCACTAGTTCCCGCATACAACAATTGCGGCACTAAAATGAACAATTAAATAAAAGTACAGAAATAAAGAAGAGAGAGAGCCCAAAAACCCACCAAAACAGAGTTCCAGAACCCCCCTGACCGTTTATCAGGCGAGCCAAACTCCACTCTGTTCTCCAGCATCTTTTCATAAGGTGTCTTGATATCAACAGGCCGGGTTGTGGTGTACAAGATCCGCTTAGTCGGTGCTGCGTTCCTTATCACCTCTTCCATCTCCTGTGATGGTCGGTTCAACTCACCTACTGACTGAGAGCCAAATCCAGATTGATCAGACTTCAATTTGAACATGATGTGCACCCCATCTACCTCAACCTTTTGCACCTGATTGCTGTTTATCTTGCTGATGAACTCGCTGTACGGCACACTGACAGTGGTAACGGGTTCCGAACCCAGGAAGGAATTACCAGGTCGGAGCATCCGAAAAGCAAAAATACAAACCGCTAACTGTAAAAGCAGAAAGCTAACATCCTGATTTTCACCAATTGGTTTCCACTCCCACCGGGTCCGGTTCTCTCTCCACCACCAATTCTTCCACTTCTTCTCTCTTTTCGGAGGATTTGATGAAGGCGAATTCGACCCGGAAGCTGAATTCGAGCTATTACCCGGTTTCTGAATCCCTTCACTACTATTTGAAGTGGTTTCCGTTGCAATATCGCTTGACGAGCTCTCACTTTCTTGCTCACGAGAACTGTTAGCATAAACTTTCATCGATTTGTGGTTTTGATTACTGATAATTAAATGCAACGGGTCGAACCGGGCACGATGAACCGGGATGGAAGCAAATAAATTAGACTTACAACACAAAAGAACTGGATTAATTGAACGGTCGCGGGTCGAGCAGCTGGGGAAACGGAGAGAGCGCGGTTTGGAAGGTGGATTGGAAGGGATGGAGCAAGGCGCGAACGACTGGAGAGAATCCATGGTGGAGTGCATACTGTGCATTGGGATTGAACCCTAGTCGGAGAAGAAGAAGAAGTGGAAAGAAAGCGAGAGTGTTAGTGAGGCAACAGTTGGATTTATATAGCTCAAAGGTTCAAAGAGAGATATTGGATAAGAGAGAGGTTAGAAGAGAAGAGAGATGAAAGCGAACGCGCGTTCAAGTTATTTGCGCGAGGAGGTTGCTCAAAAAAGGGAATTGACGGAGCGGCCGAGAGGAGAAGAGCGCCTGGTCTGAAAGTACAATTTGTTAGATGAACTCGGAGTACAGTCGTACATAGTAAATGGGACGTTTGGACAGTTTGTGTCAGGGATTTTGTCGAGTTTGTGTCGTGTACGGAGAGAGCCGGGTGTTGGTATGTTTCTTGGGTGTAGGTTGTACTTCAAAGAGTTATCCAGTGGTGAAGTTTGTTAGCGTATGGAATGCCACGTCGTGACAGTGTATTTAACTGGTAAGTGAGACCCATTCATTTTTCAATCGTTTTATTTTGGTAGACCGGGTGCACAATCTAGGAGGAGAACTGGGACACGCGATGGGAAAGCTGGTCGCGTGCGCGAAGTCCGAAGAGAAGGTGATTGGTACACGTAATGCGATCGCATCCGTTGATCTGATCATCCAACGGTTGATGTGTCGATTGGTTGATCCAGAATCCACATAGATATTTTTTTCGTAGATTAATAAACTGAACGGCCGTGATAAATTAAAAAATGCCATCCACAAGTGCCGATCTTACAAGTTATTTGGTTGTTGGTTTCCTGTTTCATCACTTGTTTTTCCTTTGGGGCTTAATTTGGGATATTAAGATATCCCAAATGCGAGGGGGACCGGCAGATTTGAAGACTTGGGTTAGTTAAGAGTTAAGACTTTGAATATGCCTTAAAATAGTAGCTAGCGTGGAAAAGAGTTGTTTGACGAAGGTGTTATTTAATCTCTACTACTTATAAAACACCCTTAGTAAGGTCAGCATTTTTCACATAAAGGGGTCCAAACAATTTTGTTAGCATCATTATAAACCATTGATCAATATGGTGTACGGTTTGGATTGCTATTTTTATAAAGAAGTCGACTCTGCACACAAATAAGTCAGGTCGCTGACGGTAGGACTGTTTGGTTTAAAGCACGCGAGTTCGATTCCGTTTTTGCGCTGTAAATCATTTTTTTTTTCGCTACACCCTTCGCATCCCCTCCCTCCCCTGCTTACCCCTGCTCCCTCCTCCTTTCCTGTATCGACAGAAAAGGAAACATCGCCCCTGCCTTGGCATAAATTCGAAGAATTAGATTTAGGGTTTGTCCTCCCTCCCCCCGAAAAAAAAATTACTTTTTTCTTTTGCTGCTATATTTCAATTTGCTTCAGATCTCTTTCCAACTAACGTCGCTCTCTTCTCTTCTCTAGGGTTTGCACGCGGATCCACCACCAGGTGGTCTGAGTCTGCAGCGCCTTTCTTCGCTATGATCTATGGCACGATTATGCCATATCTCTACGGCATCGAAGGAGCACCACCTCTGATCGGATCTTTCGGATTCTACTCACTCGAGGAAGCAAAGGTACCTCTCCCTCTTCCCCTCAATTCTGTTTGATATTTATAAACTCACTCGAGAAAGCAAAGTTACCGCTCCCTTCTTTTTCTCTAGGTGTTTTACTGTCCGATTTTCTGTTGAAATTGGAGAAGCAATTTTTTCTCTCCAACATTGTCAACTCGAGCAATAGATCTGAACGAAAATTAGGGATCAGAGAGGGAACCTACGAGAAGGTTTACATGGCCAGAGAGAAAGTCACTGAGAAGATCGTGGCCTTGAAGAAGAAGTGGCTTCCTAAGGATGACAGGGGGTCCCACCTACCACTCTATGTGAGGTCTCTCTTCTCCATATGCTCCACATGTCGTCAGGTGTTTGATAATTTGCCTCTTCATTCTTTTTCCTTATTTTTCTCGATTTCTTCAGAAATAATCATTCATTTCCCTTATTGATTATTGACAGTATTTGTCAGATCATTCATTAGAAATAACCTTTCTTGGAAGAAAGGGTGTTGGATTTGGATTGTAAAATATAGATGCGGATATTAGATAAAAATACAGAAATAATCATTATCTTGATTTGTGTTCCAACAATACACAAATTGTGGGCAATTTACTTATGATTAATTTTGCCTTCTTTCTTTTGTGTAGTCACACTGATCTGTTGTCGGAATCAGGTAAGGACCTTTTCTTTGTAAATTTTAACTCCAGTTATTTCTATTTTTTTATGTAGCTGCTTGTATCTGTGTTTATATGTAGTCTTTTACATTTTAATTTTAATTATAATTACATAATTAAAAATTTTCTTAGATCATGAAGAGTCTCCTCAGAGATCTGGTATGAAGGTTCAAATCTTAATTTTTTTTCTTATACTCATTTTGTTGGGAAAATTTCTTAAATTTCCTTGGACTTCATGAAATATCACACATGCAGTTGAAAAAAGGTTATGCCTTTGTAACTCTAAGTAATAATGCATGACACCAATTTTGAATCTCCCAAAGATGCCAGATTGTGTTTCATGCACTGTTGCACGGTATAAAAGTAACGTTGATTTTTTTTTTGTTTGGGGGGGGGGGGGGTGGGGGGTTGGGTGGGTGGGGGTAGAGGTATGTATTCTATGGACTGACGTTACATTTTTAGGAGTTATATTACATAAGGAATCAAGGATGCACTACTTGAGATGGATCCATTTTCACCTTTTGAACAGTGTCTGGAGAGAAGAGCCTCCCTCTTAACATTGACACCTTTCATTGACTATGGTAGACTACATACAGGAGCAGGAGATGGAGATCGAAGCACTGGAAGCTATCTTAATAGACGAATTTCGAGGTTTGTTCTTAATAATTTGTCTTATTTTTAAGTTTGGATGCTAGATTTCTTTTGAAATGATTCAATTGTTTCTTGCTTTCTAGAGATTGATAGTTCTGAGAGTGGCCTGACTGCTGACAACAAGCAACAGATGCTTCCAAATTGTGTTATCTCCACAGGTTTACACAATCAATATATGAATGACTAATTCTTAAGCTAAATCATTTGATTTTGTTCTTTTGCTAATATTACTCCTGCTTAACTTTGTCTCTCAATTGTCGGCGCACATCTCCTCATCTTCCTTCGACTAGATGGTGTTGTCTATCCCCCACTTGCACCTCCGATATTGTTTCTCCTCTCATGGCTTTTTCTCCTCTTACACTGCCTCGAAGTAAGCGCCCTCTACGTTAGCAAAGGAGGAGGACATACCATACATCAAGTGTCGGGTGTGTGAGAAGATCACGCACCAGATCCATCAACAAGTGCAGAAGAAAGAGGCTCAGATCTCTCCCAAAAAGGTATCGTGTATGTCTGTGATTAAATTCTTTTTTAAATTTATATTCTTATCAGATTTGATTTTGTATTGAATTTAGTTTTGTGATGATTAATTTTGAGGATCAAGTGGCAGAACTTGAGATAATTCATATCGTTGAGAAGATTTTGCAAATCGACATTGTTGAAAAGGGAGATAAATTAGAGGTAATTTTAGTGTTAATGTTAATGCTCCTCTTTTCTCTTGTGTAGAACAAAGGTTAATGTGCTAATTTTAGGTGATTGAATTTTGAACTAAACTCTGATTGAATTTTGAATTTACTGTAATCAAAATCCTTTTATGGTTTTCAGGATATGAAGAAAGGGTTGGCTGTCAAGGTTGGTGGTAGGGATTTGTGTTTATAGAAATTATGGACAATCTACTTAACAAAGGCTTTTATCTAGAGCAAAAGATCATTTTACTATAATCAAGGTAAACAAACCAGTAAATGCCTTTGCCCTGCTAAACCTTATTTTAATTTATAGATTAATGTAACTTCTTCTTTTTTTTTCATTGCCAGGACAACTGCTGGATGCCAACTAGAGGCCAAGTAGTAATGGAAGATGTCATAAAACCACGAGAGGTCAACAAGGGTTTTGATGGGGAGTTGGTTTACCTGAAGGTATGAAAAAGAGCTGCATATTGTTGTGTGTTGTATGGTATATGGTATATAGCATATCTTTGGAAATTGATAAAGTTTTTCTACACCAACAATTATGGCACTGCAGGTACCGTACTATGATTTATTTCCTGTATTTGCTTCTCCAATTATGGCATCTACATTATACATACTTTTTGTTAGAGTTATGTCCTAGAAGTCAATAATTTAATGACTTAATTATTAGTTTATGTATGGGATGATATTTTATCATCTGTTCCTAGGTTTATTATTGACAGATTATTCAGGTTGAGGATCTGAATAGTAGATCTCTGTGGATCATTCTTTAGAATGACAATAATAAATCTAAACGGTCCATAATCTTGATAATTAACAAGGAACATTAATTATCTTATAAGATTAGTATGCAAGTTAAGTGATGATTAAGTTCTACTAATCATAGGTAAAGAGTTACCAACTTAATTGCATATGTGTATGTTATGGAACATAGCACAGGACTTGACCCATCGAAATAAACATATGGATTGTGTTATGTGTCATTGTTTATTTCGTTATGATTTTGGTTCTAAGTTTGAGATGTTTATCTTTTCCACATGAGGATAGGTTCAATAAATATCGTCTACCGCTGATTCCCGATAAGGGCTGCTATACGGACTTTATTTATGTTCTCTTGAATTGTGCGGGGAAAAGTTAATCATCAAGAAAACCGTATGTCCCTCATTAATTCACTTAGTGAGTGACGATATCTGTTTGGGCCCCTTGATGGAGATAGATTGTTTGCATGCAACTTTATACAATTATCTCTAGATCAAGAAACGTATAATCTGCAAGAATGACACATTCCTATCTTGGATTATACGATGATATCATGTGACATAAGAATCAAAATAGGGAAATACATATATTCTCTTATGCAGGATTTAAATACTGTAGCAGTACATTATTTATGCGAATTGGGAATCATAACGTGTTGCTAGATACCGCTTATGATTATTGGAATTAAATAGCGATTTAATTCCATGTCCAACATAGCATAAATCCTCAAAGGGTCACACAAATAGGACTTTAACCATACAGTGCATTATTTATTTATTCGCAACAGTGTGTATTGCGAAAATATGATAGTTTGATTAATTAATTGTATAGCGTTGTGGACCGTTATAATTAATTAAGTCAAAGGGATCATATAGAAATAAATTAATGCATTTGCTAATCCCAAATTAATTATTAATGAGTTAATAATTAATTATGTTCAACTCATTTAAATTAATTGAGCTATTGGGTCTTTATTTAATTAGTTAAATAAAAGCCCAATTTGAGGTTAGTTGAAAGAGTAATTAAAAGGTTGAATTAATGGGCTTGTAATACACTTGGTGTAGCCCACAAAAGCCTCCAATGGGGGCCGGCCATGTGAGGACAATATTGTCCACAATTTGTTGTGGTAGGTAGGTGTAGAGAGCACTATATAAAGGGGTCAAGTTTTGGGGAAACCCTAGCCTCCTTTCCATCTTCTCTCACCTCTCTCTCCCTTGGCCGAAATTCACAAAAGAAGAAAGAAAATTTCAGAATTTTCTTTACTCTTCCTCTTCTTTCTTCTACCTCAAGCTCATGAGTTGAGCACAAACTCTCTCCACCAATTAAAAGGGCTAATTGAATAGAAGAGAGCATACCTTGGGATTAGACATTCCTCTTCCTCTTGCTAGCACAAGGGTAGAAGAGATTGGTTAATCCTCTAGGTGGACTCGAGGCGGCCATCAACGGAGGAGGAGACGAAGGAGAGCACCCCATCGATTCCCATGCCGTAGGATCGAGCCCCGCGAATACGATTTCGCGGGAGGTACAAAATCCACCCCTTTCTCTTTGTGTCGAATTGCTTGGTACTAGATCCTCTTGCTCTTTGTGTTTTAATTGGATTAATTAGTTAGTAATTAGTCACAAAATTAAAATTGAGTGATTTCCTAACAGTGGTATCAGAGACAGGTTGTACTTAAGCTATTTTGACACTTAATTAAGAGAAATTGGCTAATTAACGGATTAGTAGAGATGATGCGTTTGTTTGCTATCTGGAAATGGTATTTTCTGTGTTGTTTCGCGTTTTTCGATGTGATATGTACTCTGGAAGATCTTTCCATCTACATAAAAGTTGTAGATCTTTGGATTGTGATTCTTTTGGCGTTGGATTCACATTTTTATGAATTAGTATAGATTTATTGTGAATAAAACGGCGACAGTGCGCAGAACCAGTTTCTGCTCGCACTGTCCTGTTTGAATGGCTTGAAAGATTTATATTTTGAATATAAGTACCAGTGTTCTATGGCTAGAAATAAAGAGGACTTGAAGCTCTTTCTGAGCATGTATAAATTGTTGCATGACTCGGATTAATTTGTGGGTTTTCAAGTATGAAAAGGAAGATCTTGTCAGATCCAGTTTGTTGAGCAAATCGATTGTTCTAATAAACTGTACCAACTGAGAACTCCTTTAAAAATTCTGTTTAAATGGAGTTGTTCTATTTTGAGTTAGGATTCCAGGAAAATTAGTTTCATAATTTTTCATGGAAGTTTGGACCTTCAACTAGGTTAAAACATTTCGATCGACAGTCTGTTCCAGTACAGAATTTGTTGATTGTTTAGCATGTAACTTAATATTATTAAACTAAACTTGGTTGTTTTCTTTTCATGAATGGATAGCCTGTAGTCTAAACAAGTTTTTCTATGTATATTGTATATATAAAAATTGAATAGAAGGTGGTCTAACAGACCAAATGGTTGAGAGGATAAGCTGAAAATCTCATAACGGTGTTTTCGTGCACTTGTAAGAGATTTTTCTTTTTTTATTCTCCCAGATGGTTTAAGATCTCTTCTTGAAATTTTTACTGGTAGTCACAACTATGATAAGGAGATTAAGTAATTTATTTGAGAATTTTTGGAGACCGAAAACTGTTGTTTTTGTTGGATTCCATTAGTTACGTTTTTTGGTAAATTACTGTTTTTCTAAGTATTCAAACTAGTTGAATTTAATTAGAAAACTCCTTGTTTGATCTCCTTTCAGTTATGGGATGTTGAAAGAACTTTCTAAATGAATTTAAACAAGTTTGGTTGTTTAAAATTGAGAATTTGTACACGGAATTTACTTATAGCAAACGATACGCAAAGATGCTTGAAAATCGTTAATTGGAAACAAAGTGCTTGTATGTGCTAACTTTGTTTTGTAGGTGGATAGTGGGTTTAGTATGGCTCAAGACTCAATGTCTTGTGGTTGTATTTGAATGCATGTGTGAATGTTTGTAATGCGGCCTTTGGTGCCATTAATTAATTAATTTGTTGATTAATTTTTGATGTAACTTGTGAGGCTTGCATGCCCCTAAGGTTAGGATGGGAATAGGATATTTTTCACATGTATTTCATTCCTTTATTTTATAGGATTTAGATCCTTATAGAATTTAGTGGGAGGGACAAGGATTAGATTAGTTTTGCTCCATGAACGATGTGGCGAAACTAATGCAAGCGGGAGCCATACAAACCCACAATAATGAGATGCTTATGTGTGATTGCTTGTGATTGCTATGAATTGTCATAGGCTAGGTATGGGTGTATGCTTACATGACCACCAAACAAGTGTCACTTAATTGATTGTCCCAAACAAAACATGATTAAGTTAAATCGCCCTCCTTCTCTCTATCCCCTTCTAACGTGTATGATCGTTCATTGATGCATTCTCGCCGACGCGGGACATCGTGTTCCATCATCCGTGTCGGGGTGTAAATCGGATTTACTAGGAGCAAATAGAGAAAGGTTACTTAACGATGTTTTCTAATCGGATTGGACATCGGGGCAAAGTTTGTGGATGTACATGTGATATTTCACAAACCAATAATCATATGGAATGATTGGTTGGAGAACCTACTCTATCTAGTTGTTTTTGGTGTCACGCCGACGCTAGCACCATCTCAACGAAAATAGGGATCTTGGAAAACCTACTACATTAGGGACATTAAATAATTGTAGTGGGAGTTTTATTTGTTATAAATAAAACAATTGCATAAACTAAATGACCGTAAATTGATTTTGTTATAGATGTTTAAATTGTTAATTTTGTTGCAATCAATCTTTGAAAAATTAACAAACTCGTTTCTAAAAGTATTCACTTAAAGAAGTAATACCGATTCCTAAGACACGATCTTAGTGAAGAGAAATTTGAGTATGTCAATTCCCAAAAATTTTCCTCAAACTACCCGAACGTAGCAACGCGATGATTGATTGACTTTTGGCGAAAAGTTATTCAATAAAGCGTATGGCTAGTATCCTCATTCAAAATTTCTAGACCTTTGAATTAGAGAATTCATATGGACTAGATTTAACTCGTACGCTCTCATTCGCTTACTCAAGAAAGTGTTCTTGGAGAAAGTAGATATTAACTCCATCATTTATGATTGAGTATAAAGAATATGAGTTGACCAAGAGATTATTCTTTTAAAAGAAGTTATATGAATGTTTCATTAGCTTACAAATCGAAAGATTGAAGTAGCTAATTGATGACTAGAGATATTAATCTCCGATATCAAGGATTGTTGATATTGTCATTCGATCTCTTTGGAATTATGAAGGATATAATATTACCTTTATGCACGCTTGTTGATGCAAAAAGGTGATTGGTTAAGTATTCAAGAAATACTTCACCAAGGTATGAGTTGAAATTTCGAGACTCTCATTGATGACCATGTGTCACATGAGATGTTTCAATTGCCGTTTTATGGGAGGCATTTGAAAGGTTGTCCGAAGTACCATGATTGTGACGATTAGAAATATTCTAATCCTAAAGTGTATTTGTCGTTCAAATTATCTCACTGTCTCTAATTTACACTAGTAACTTGATACTAGTTCATATGCTCGCATTTAACGAAATGTGTTGGCAATGAAGAATAAGAGAATGTTCGAGAGATATAAAGCAAACTCCGTATAGGAGATGACTTATTCGTTTAAGTCATTACCATTGAATACGTAGAGTTATCTTTATTAAGAGTTTGTTTAGGAATTGAAGGTTGTATTCCTTAATCCTAACCTCTCAAAATATCTCCATTTCATATTCAATGATGGATGATTATGTTTTGTAAAAGATAAGATCTTTTATTATGAATTTGTTTATATGATTTCATGCATCTTGATTGAATTTGCTTGAAATAGATAAACAAGTTTTGAATGACAAATAGGATGCGTAAGACTTGACATAAAGTATTTGACTTTCATGTTATATATAACCGCTTAGTCACATACATAAACGAGAACCGCATTATGAGAGTCTACGTAACGTAGAGCTCGAAATTCAATTCGATTTCAAATCGATTGATATGCGAATCATGTTTGTTAAATGACAAAAACGCCTTTAACCTACAAAGGTTTAAGGACAAGTGGCTTGATTAGGACTTATACATATCGATGTATAAAGACCAATAAGTACTTGTGCAATGAAAGGTTGTTGATACTTTACTACTTAACCAACGATCATTGTAGATATTAACATATCTATTTGATAAGGTATAAGTATGAACCTTTTGACTAGTTCAAAGGAGTTCAAGAGTGAAGTTTAAAAGACCGTTCAAGAAAAATGGAAGTCTTACAATTAATCATGGTAAATAGTTAAGTCACATGATTTGAAATATTATCTTAAGAGTATGAAAACAGTTTCATAACTCACTCCATGAGGAACATTATGGAATAATGTGTCCAAGAGTGGAGGTATCGAACAATATTTTGTATAGTTCGATCGATAATAAATCAAATTGACTTATTCGACTCATATTAGGGAATTATGTTTGAGGACAATATTGTTTACACTGAATAATATTCCATCGAAGTCTATTGAAGAAGATATCTTAGGAGATTTTGATCTCTAAGTATAATACTTCTCGAGATTTGGTGTTGAGAAGCTTATTTCAAGTATTGTGGACTTGTAAGCTTAAACCAAATAAGACACTATATATTTGTAGGATGCTTTATATTAAAAGGCACTACTTCCACGAATATGATAAGAACAAAGTAGTTGTTGCTAATCATAATGTAGTCTTGATGAATTGAAATTCTCAAGAAGAAGTAGTGGGAGTAAAGTGAGCATTAAAATAGTTTATGCGTCACTACAAGAAGTACTCTTATGGGAAACTTGTCACTCCATACATGGTACTTAGTGGGAGTTGAGCGAAACTTCATTCAGAAGTTGTTTTGAAAGAAGTTTAATAGTACGCTCCTTCTAATGAGGACTCAACCATCTCACGAATTGATGATGTTTGAGAAACTCATGGAATATATGAGGAGTCAAGAACTCGTTCAACAAATAGTTGTGGAAGAAGTTCATGAACCTCAAGTACCAATCCTACAAAAGATCAACGAGAGTTGATTGCCTAAGCCGTTTGGTGCATTGGCTTCACGACATTCTCAAACTTAGCATATGAGAATCCGTTGATAAACAAGAAAAACGATGGAACGATCCGATTCCACATATATGGTTTGAATTCATATGATCTTTAAATAAAATCCATGTATAACAACAAGGTATAGACCTTGGTTGATGTTCATGAAGGAGCAATCCATCAAGAACGTTTAGATCTTCAAAAGGAAAGATCGACATGGATAACAAATCGACTATGTACAAAGCACGGCTTCTCGCTTGTTGCTATGTCTAAGTCGATGGATAGTTGACTACGTACAAAGCACAACTTCTTGCTTGTGGCTATGTATAAGTCAATAAAGATCATTCTAGCAATAGTTGTATTTCATATATATTGATATATGGAAAAACACATAAAACCGCCTTCTTCGTATGAATGAAGGATGATGTTGTGCATTTGACACAAATCGAGGTTTTATGTATTGCTAAAAACATACGCATGCTTCAAGGATCCATTAATGGATTAAAGCAAGTGTTGTGGAGATTGGAATAAAAGTTTTGACAATGAAGTCAAGGAGTTGAACTTCGTCAAAAGTATCTTGTATAAACAAGATATTCAGTGGGAGCATAATTGTATTACTTGTATTGTTCAAGATAACAATTCATTAATTGGGAATAACATTAAGAAAATGAATATTGTCAAGATCTCTTTGGAGAATGCTTTCTCAAATGAGAACTTGGGCGAAATCACCTGATCCTAGGAAACAAAATCTATAAAGATAGATTATGATGGATATTAGGTTTGAGCAAATGTGTATATATTGACGAAGTGTTCTAGAAACACGAAAGTTACATTCCGAGAAAGGATGTCTAACTGTACGTCACATGGCATGACTTGAGTGTTTAACTCGGTCTATTGCAACTCAATTCGAGAAAGTGCATGAAATAGTTCAAGCATTCCTTCATTATGAGTTTCATTGTGTACGCCATATTTATGCATATGCCCCAATGTGTAGTATCCAAAAGATATGACAAACAGTTGTCAAATGGATACAAGAGAGACACATTAGGACGATAGTCAAGGATATCCTCGAGTACCTTATGAGAAAGAGTGATATAATGTTTCATCTCTTAAAAAGAGCTCGTGTAAGTTAATTACACTAATGCTAGTTTTTCGAAAGATTGATATAATCACAGTTGAAATACATATTTTGCTAAAAGGTGGTGTTGTAAGTTTAGAAGGTGTTCTAAATGGAATATTACAACCGTTTCCGTCACCAAAGCAAAATACATAGCAACTTGTGAAGCAATAAAAGAAGTTTATTTCGGATCGATTTCTTAGTTGAGTTATTATGGTTCTAAGCATCTCGAACCATAACTTACTCCTAAAGAGCCCAATGTTACATTGGAGATTCAAATATGATCTATAACGATATCACTTGATATCATATGATGGTGATCAAGAATGTATATAGGAGTATATATATATATATATATATATATATATGGTCGAACAATTTTTGGATAGGTTCGCGAACACAGCGAACACTCTAGCATGACCTCTACCTTGAGCAGTATACGAGATGCAGTTATGCATCCATACGTGGTGGACGTATGAGTAACTAGCTATAAGCGTATTATTTATTTTGAGGTCCGAAACATGTATATATTTAGATATATGACATCGTTCTCAATTCTTCGTTGGCTAGAAGTCACTATTGATTGACCTAGGCCAAGTGGGAGATTGTTAGAGTTATGTCCTAGAAGTCAATAATTTAATGACTTAATTATTAGTTTATGTATGGGATGATATTTTATCATCTGTTCCTAGGTTTATTATTGACAGATTATTCAGGTTGAGGATCTGAATAGTAGATCTCTGTGGATCATTCTTTAGAATGACAATAATAAATCTAAACGGTCCATAATCTTGATAATTAACAAGGAACATTAATTATCTTATAAGATTAGTATGCAAGTTAAGTGATGATTAAGTTCTACTAATCATAGGTAAAGAGTTACCAACTTAATTGCATATGTGTATGTTATGGAACATAGCACAGGACTTGACCCATCGAAATAAACATATGGATTGTGTTATGTGTCATTGTTTATTTCGTTATGATTTTGGTTCTAAGTTTGAGATGTTTATCTTTTCCACATGAGGATAGGTTCAATAAATATCGTCTACCGCTGATTCCCGATAAGGGCTGCTATACGGACTTTATTTATGTTCTCTTGAATTGTGCGGGGAAAAGTTAATCATCAAGAAAACCGTATGTCCCTCATTAATTCACTTAGTGAGTGACGATATCTGTTTGGGCCCCTTGATGGAGATAGATTGTTTGCATGCAACTTTATACAATTATCTCTAGATCAAGAAACGTATAATCTGCAAGAATGACACATTCCTATCTTGGATTATACGATGATATCGTGTGACATAAGAATCAAAATAGGGAAATACATATATTCTCTTATGCAGGATTTAAATACTGTAGCAGTACATTATTTATGCGAATTGGGAATCATAACGTGTTGCTAGATACCGCTTATGATTATTGGAATTAAATAGCGATTTAATTCCATGTCCAACATAGCATAAATCCTCAAAGGGTCACACAAATAGGGCTTTAACCATACAGTGCATTATTTATTTATTCGCAACAGTGTGTATTGCGAAAATATGATAGTTTGATTAATTAATTGTATAGCGTTGTGGACCGTTATAATTAATTAAGTCAAAGGGATCATATAGAAATAAATTAATGCATTTGCTAATCCCAAATTAATTATTAATGAGTTAATAATTAATTATGTTCAAATCATTTAAATTAATTGAGCTATTGGGTCTTTATTTAATTAGTTAAATAAAAGCCCAATTTGAGGTTAGTTGAAAGAGTAATTAAAAGGTTGAATTAATGGGCTTGTAATACACTTGGTGTAGCCCACAAAAGCCTCCAATGGGGGCCGGCTATGTGAGGGCAATATTGTCCACAATTTGTTGTGGTAGGTAGGTGTAGAGAGCACTATATAAAGGGGTCAAGTTTTGGGGAAACCCTAGCCTCCTTTCCATCTTCTCTCACCTCTCTCTCCCTTGGCCGAAATTCACAAAAGAAGAAAGAAAATTTCAGAATTTTCTTTACTCTTCCTCTTCTTTCTTCTACCTCAAGCTCATGAGTTGAGCACAAACTCTCTCCACCAATTAAAAGGGCTAATTGAATAGAAGAGAGCATACCTTGGGATTAGACATTCCTCTTCCTCTTGCTAGCACAAGGGTAGAAGAGATTGGTTAATCCTCTAGGTGGACTCGAGGCGGCCATCAACGGAGGAGGAGACGAAGGAGAGCACCCCATCGATTCCCATGCCGTAGGATCGAGCCCCGCGAATACGATTTCGCGGGAGGTACAAAATCCACCCCTTTCTCTTTGTGTCGAATTGCTTGGTACTAGATCCTCTTGCTCTTTGTGTTTTAATTGGATTAATTAGTTAGTAATTAGTCACAAAATTAAAATTGAGTGATTTCCTAACACTTTTTTCTGCAATTTTGCATTAATATTCGTCTCTATTGTCTATAAATTGCCGTGTTTGAATCAAGATCTGTGTGACATTAACTTTTTGTGCGTTACTTTTCTATATGTGGTTCTTCATTTTTGTCTTTCCATTTTGACAACATGTGTTCATTGTTTGATGTTGTATCATGAATTAAGCAAGATTTTTTTTTTTAACTCATACGTCTGAAGGTGTCTTCGGAAATTTATGATTTCATTTGATAATAAAAGTATTTGTTATATCATGTGTAGCGTAATACTTTAAGAACAAAAAAAGTTTACATAAAATATATATATATACTAAAGTTTTTTAATTTTTTTGAAATATATCAAAAAAAAATTGTCCGCACATTAAGCGGGCACTGCTGCTAATAATAATATAATGAACCAAATGAAATTTAAATCGTTGTTCTTTTTAAAAACAAATAATTATACATAGCATACACGTCAACTTATAATACGAGTTTTAAGTTTGTGTGTACATATTAAAATCTTATATAAGGATGATTATTTTTTTTTGTGAAAACTTTTAAAAAAAATTATAGAAGAAAGCTCTTCCAATCGTACGTTCTATAAATTTTTAAAATTAATGATGTCTTCTCTAATATAAAAATCATGCTTTTAAAAAATTATGTTTCATTCTCTTTATCTAGGCTATGTTTCATTACATCACAACTATTTTATCCGTTTATTGCTGTTTTATCACACATAAAATGTTAAATCACAAATTGCAATTTAAAACGTTGATAAAAAATACTTAGTTTTTTTTTTACTTTATATAAATTTTTGTTCGAGTTGCATTTTATGTTGATCAAATTAAGCTGCTTAAATTCAGATCATATAATGGGTACAAATCATTTTCTAAATTGCACTGAGTATCAAATTATTTGATTGCAATGAGTATCAAATTATGTTTGTATTTGTCTAGATATAACTTTATATCTCGTAATAATATTTGTATTTCTTTCCTATTATTACCATTTTGTAGATTTTTATAATAAAATATGTCACAGGACAATGTGTTTGGATGCAACGGAATAAGCCAGGAATAAGGAATAGGAATAAGAAATTTCGATTTGTGTGATTATCCTTATTCCTTATTCTTATACCATGGTTTTGTTAGTATAGGAATAAGGACCCTTATTACTTATTCTTGTATTGTTTGGGTTACACAAGAATAAGAATAAGCACGCAAACCGAAATTCCTTATTCCTATTCCCTATTCCCTACCCATCCAAACACACCAAATTCTCTAGTCGTACATGTATTCAGAGCGCGGAGTTGAATGGACTCACTGGGCGTCGAATGACCCCATTTATTTTTGAAAAAATACCACTATATATAATGGGCATGTTTGGAATGCTAAGAATAAGGCTTATTTCAGAATTGCTTATTCTGAATGGTGTCAAACACATTGTGGAATAAGATGAATAAGCTATTTTGCTTCGTTATTCTAGTTCCAGCATTTTGCTGGAACAAGACTAGAACTGCGCCTCGTGACTCTCTCAAAATATTAAAATATTCGGACAAAGATTAAAATAATAGAGAAATTAATCAAGACTTCAATCCTTTCGTACCTGTCTCTTTTTCTCTTTTTTCTCCGATCCGTTTGATCTTTCTCGCTTCTGCTCTTCTCCGATGTATATCCAGACTCAGCGATCGAGATGGATATACCGTGGCTGGCCAATCCAGCCTCGCCACAGCTTAAGCGGCGCCTCTTCGTTCTCCTTTGATCTGAACTGAAAGAGATAGCAAATAAGGGTTGAAATTTTGACCTTGGCAGTGGGATTCGAGCAAATAAGTGAATTGAGTCGATTTGTTAATTGATGAAAGTTAGAATTAAAGCTCAACCTTGAAATATCAGTTGATGTGTTGTTGTTTGAAGTTGTTAACAACTTTAGTTAGGCTAATTGAATAGTTATATGTGTTGAATGTATTGGAAAAAATGAGATTTTGGGGATGGTGGTCTGTCGAGGGGTTATTAAGCAAACTTGATGGATTTTTTGGGCTTTTCTCACGGTTGGGCACATAGGGGCGTTGTGTGAGGTCTTGCGATGAGGCTTGAAGCCTGGTACCAGGCTTTGGTACGCTCGCTTTCCCTCTAGTACCATTCTGGTACGGTGCTATTAAGGTTTAGGGGCTGAACCTCCAAACACCTCAGATTGTATTCGAACAAAAAGTATAATGTAGAAGTTAGTTGAAAGATAAAATACAACAAATCATTATTTTATTTTTTTCTCTCTTGTTCTTATTCTTATTCAACCATCCAAACAACATCGGGAATTATATAAATAACCAATTCTTCATCATTTCTTATTCATCATCTTTATTCTTGAACAAGCTATTTTATTCTTATTCACCACACTTCCAAACACACCCAATAAGTTTACGCTTAATTTTTTTTATTATATCTATAATATTTGAACCCCATATATTCAAAAAATATTGCACTACTGAACCCGTATGTTTTGTATTCCATTTATTCTTGTTTTAAAAAAGTTTTAATTAATAGTAATATATTTGTCGCAAATATTGAATGTTGTTTTCTTAAATGTTTCACACCAGTAAATCTTGAACTTTGACATTTAATACTGATTAATACAATTCATATTAAAGAATGGATTCTATTATATATTTTCACAAAACCTAATATTTTTGTGAGACACTGACTTAGGTTTTTGTTTATTTTTATTTGATATATGTACGAAAAGAGAAGTTATAAATAATTATCGTTATTGCTTTTGATCAATCAATTTAAAATTTTCTCTTATTTTATTCAGTTTCAATTTTATCACATTAATGTGGATAGTGATGTTGTTCAACATAAAACAATGTTCCCACCAAAAAATAGTTTTAAATATTAACTTTCTGTAAATTCAATAAAATATAATTCATTTATTTTCATTAGATCGATGAATGAAGAAACTGTAAATAATTAGAGACGACATTAAGTACAATTTGTAGAATTGGTCATGTGATTAGTGAATAAATGATTGTTTGATTCTTGAAAAGAATATCATTGACGTCCTTGAGGAAATTGCTAACGCCATCATCTATATCAATTTTCAAAAGATGTGACTTTACATAATTCAATTAGAAGAATAAAATCGATTAGAACTTATAATTTCATAAAATAGTCTTACTTTTTGAGTCCTATATTTTTGTATAGTTCTTAATTATAATCATTTAGCTTTTTTATCTTTGAATTTTGAAACTATTACGGTACAACAAAAGAATATTTATAATAAAAAATATATTCAAGTGATTTTATTTAATTTTAATAATATTCATATAAATTTATTGAACCTATTAGAAAATTTTGTAGCTCCGTCGTTGCATGTATTGTTTAAAAAAATGCTAGTGTTCAATATATTGGACGAATGAGTCCGTCAAATACGATCGTTTTGACATTTTTAAATTGTAAACGAGTGATCCGAACTGTTCAATATGTTTTTCATATTGAAAACTTATAAGAAACCAAAATTTACATTTGGTTTGAATTATTTTTACTTATTTTTTGATATTTATATAAAAGTTCTGGATCATTCAATAATAACGATTTTCTAAAACACCAAAAAAATAGTAAAAAATTTCGGAAAAAAAAATGTAAAAATTAGTTTCTTATAAATTTTTATGTATTTTGAGTGGTTCATTTATTTTTGAGTGGTTCTTTTGATGTACGTATTTTGAGTGGTTCAACGTTCTTATAAATTCAGCCCCACCTAAATATTATTCCTAGATCCGCCACTGGTCTGATCTTAATCGGATGGTTCACTTTTTACGGGCATATCAATCTAGGTTACATGCACGGGGCTTCCTTGTCCATTGGATCTTAATCAGACGGCCAGCATATCGCGCGACACGCTGTGTCGCGCGGCAGCAGATTTCATTTCCTTTGGAAAACGGAGAGAGGAAAAATGAAGCGAAAGAGACCAGAAAAAATTTCCATCGATTACAAAAATCTAACGATGTTACGATACCATCTCTGGCCCCATTTATCAGTCTCCATATATCAACGGTGCATCCCAAACCCGTACACCTGGACCACTCTCCCACATCACCTACCATTGCAAGTTGCAACCACCACTCTCTCCTCCACACACCAATGGCGAACACACATCTCCGCTTCACTCCCGCTCGTCCCAATCCTTCCCTCCGTCGCTCCCTCCTTCCTCTCTCCACAATGTCTCCCTCCTCCGCCACCAAATCCGACGATGTCGATCTCCCTTCCTCCTCGCTCGAGATCCTCGGCGCCAGGCGCTCGTTGCTGTCCCGCTTCGTCAGTCTTCAGACTCCATACAAGCCATTTCCTGTGCTTGCATGGAACCGCCATATTGAGACGATTTTCGCTTCGTTTTATAGGTCGCTGCCAGTTGTCAAGCTGCGGCGCGAGTGCCTCCGGACCAAGGATGATGGCGCGGTGGCGCTTGATTGGGTGTCGGGTGATGAGACTCAGATTCCTTTTGATTCTCCTGTGCTCATTCTTCTGGTAGTTTATCTTCTCCCTCCGTGTTTCATTTTCATGTGGTGAATTGTACCAGGTACCGGCATTATACCGTTTAGACCCAGCGCCATTTCACTCGATATCTTATTGCCAGTTTTGTGTAATTTGACTTGGTATTATGCTGCTTAGTCCATGTTAGTTATTGTGTGGGATGACATTTCTGAAATGTACAATTGCAATGGAAATTGTTCTTTTGCCCAGGCTAATTTTGCTTCTGGTTCGCCCACAATTCCCAGCACGACATGTGCAAACCCATCTTAAATTAAGCATGAATGCACAATGAGACGTGTAGTAGATTTGTGGTTGAACCAGGGTATAATTTCTGTGGTGATTGTGTAATTTACCCTCCATTGCACTTTGCAAATGGATAATTTTCCAACATTTTTTATGCCATGATTGTGGGAAGAAAATTAGTTGTTTTTTAGGCTTATTTTTTGTTTTCTATCATGGGCTTAAATAAGATAATTATAGTATTATTATCTGTGCAGCCGGGCCTAACAGGAGGCAGTGGTGATACATATGTGAGGCACATGCTTTTGAGAGCAAGAAATAAAGGATGGCGCGTGGTGGTTTTTAACAGTCGTGGTTGTGCTGACAGCCCAGTAACTACGCCCAAGGTACTTTACCAATGCATAAACTAGCCTCCTATTTTTTTCTCTACCCCAAAAAACAGTACAAATAATAAAAACAGTCTCAGTTAAGATTCTCTTGCTTCATGTAGTTTTATTCAGCTTCATTCACAGATGATCTCTGTGAAGTAGCTTCTCATGTCTCTACTCGCTATCCGAAGTCAAAACTTTATGCAGTCGGTTGGTCTCTTGGAGCAAATATTCTTGTTCGCTACCTTGGTCAGGCATGATAAATTTTCTCTCTGTGCTTCATTTTGAAATATTTAGACAATGTTTACCTCTTATGGGCTTCAATATATTTCATCATTTGCTTATATCAATACACTTAGGTGTTGGAAGTTTGTGCCGGACAAATCAAAAGGATTTTCTAATTCTGATCTTTCAAAAGAGAGAAACAAGTACTGCATTACTTGCTGATTAACCAAAGGTTTGCTATTACTGTTGTTACTTTTTGCAGGAATCACATAATTGTGTTCTTTCAGGAGCCGTCTCCCTGTGTAATCCTTTCAATCTGCCAATTGCAGATGAAGATTTCCATAAAGGTTTCAATAATATTTATGACCTTGCCCTTGCTAGAAGCCTGTGCAAGTTATTCAAAAAGTAAACTATTTTTTTTACAGGCACTGCAAATCTTATAGAAAATTATCTTGCAAGGACTCCACCATAATGAATTTTCTTTCTATCTAGACATGCCCTACTATTTGAAGGCATCGGTGGCGAGTACAACATTCCAATGGCAGCAAATGCAAGATCTGTTAGAGATTTTGACGAAGGATTGACCCGTGGCACTTCTTTCGCCATTTAATTTCTTGCATATGCATGCTTTTAATTATTTGAGTAAATCCTAATCCTACTAAGGTGATTCCTCTTTGGCTTGTAGTAACATTTGGGTTTAAGTCAGTGGATGATTACTATTATAACTCAAGTAGTTCACGCTCCATCAAAGATGTCTCTATACCTCTCCTCTGCATTCAGGTTATTTTCTTTGAATTCTACTGGTCGAAATATCAAATGGTTGCTAGCTGAGAGCATATTAACTCAAGAGTGTAATTGTGTTTGTCAAATGATTACAAGAAAATTTCACTTTTCTTTCCAAATTAGTTACTTTCTAACACGGCTTGTACTCTGCTTTGTATCTGATCAGGCTGAAAATGATCCAATTGCACCATCAAGGGGAATTCCAAGACCAGATATCGAGGTGCTTACTCTCTATGACTTTCGCATTTTATTTATCAGCTGCTAAGGCTATTTTAAAACATCATTGAATAAGGACATCTTGTAATCCATCTCTGTCTCAATTTCCTTTCAAATTCATAGGAAAATCCAAACTGTCTACTTATAGTGACTCCACAAGGAGGTCACCTTGGTTGGGTTGCTGGGCATGCGGCCCCATTTGGTTGTCCTTGGACAGATCCTGTTGTAATGGAATTCCTCGAACATCTCCACAATCAAGGAGATGAAAAAACAAGAAGTGCTGAATACCATTCTGATGAACTTTGTGGGATCAATCAATCTTCTGATTCTTCCATAACTGTGCACATACAATAACATTCGTGACTTGTGCCATTCTGCTCTATGCAATCAGTTTTGCAAATAGGTTAATTTCTGGGGCATTATGATAGTGCAACCTCTGTTGAGTTTGGAGTGATGGCTTTAGATTTGTCTCCCAATTCTTTTTATCATTATTTTGCTTAGGTTTAGCCGTTTAATGTTGAAATCCAAGCAAAATAAAAGTGTAAATCTGTATTGATCGCAAAGACCTGAGTGAGGTCCTATGAAAAAGCGACACCTCCTTCAGACTAGTCAAAACATGTGATTATTTCTCATTTGTTGACTTTCGGAAATAATGTTCATATGTTGCCATTTGGTTCTTTATGAAATGAATAAGAGGTTGATAGCTCGATTTTAGTTGTCATCAATAGCAATATTCTTGTTTAGCATGCGACTTTGTCCTTGCTATTTTTGCTTTTGCTTTTTGGTATTATCTTGACTAGTAGCATGATTCACAACAAACGGCGTTGTCCGCTAAAACTATGAAAAGTTTTTGACTTCTATTTATTTTTTTTGTGCAGTCTTAATAGATGTAGAAATTTGTACTATGATATAGAAACGTGTTACACAGTAGAACCAACTTACTAAAACTAATTAATGATTAGTTGGACTTCAAGCTTCTAGGCTTTACAACAAGCAACAATTAGTACATTTTTATCCCTGATGTACATATTTTACTGCCGCATGAAAGACAGTGACATATAAAGACCGGTGGGTAGGGCTGTCAATATTCCGTTCTGCGCACGTGTTCCGTTCCGTTCCGTCCGAACGGAACGTTAAATGAAATAGAAAATCAATTCCGTTTCTGAAAATGAACGGAACGTAAACGGAACACGGAAATGGACGGAATTTCGCTGAAATCAATGATAAATAAAGGACGGAACGTTAAACGGAATGGAATTTTGTTACGTTTGACGAAACGGAACGTTAAACGGAATCAATTTCTATTCCGTCGACTGAAACAGAACGGAAGCGGAACAGGTCTGTTCCGTCTTCCGTTTCAACGTTTGACACCTCTACCGGTGGGATGTCTAATGCCCTCTTTGTTCTTACATGGAACGCCTTACAAAGAGAGTACAAGCTGGCAATCGGAACTGATATGTATATTAGGAAGCAATTATCAATCCAAATTGATTATTGTCATCTTTAGTTTTCTCATCGCTAAATATAAAGTAAACACATAAAATAGACAAGGTAAACATATACAATGATCAAAGTGAACACATACAAACAAATAAGTTCAATAAAAATAAATTGAATATGTATATAAAAATCTGAACAAGAGATGATAATACTTATTTATTTGTAAGTGTTCACTTTAATTATCTATATGTTTATCTTGTCTAGTTGATGTGTTCATTTTTGTGCTCGTAGTAAGGGATGATAAAAGTGCACTTAACAGTTATCATTTTTTATTCTCAATTGGTAATACATCGTTCCTTCTGGTAATATTGATCTGATTGGGCCTGAGGGCTTGAAAGAGTGGCCACGGATCATAGCATATGCTATTGGATTGAAGAGGCCGGTTCTGGTGCAGTACAAAAACTTGATCCAACAAGGAGAGGCCCACCCAAAAACAGAAACCACTCTCCAGGTAAATGCACAGTTGCACACATTTCCCAAACAATTTAGGCTGGTAGCTAGGGCTGAAAACGGTAGCCGTTTCAACTGTTCTTTCGTTTCGTTTCGTTCAGACCAGAACGGTAACGGATAAGAATTTCAGTTTCGTTTAAGGAACGGAACAACTAACGCAAATAGAAATATTGTTTCGTCTCAGAACGGAATGATTAGTGAAACTGGTACGTTTCGTGGTCGTTTATTTCGCGCATTTCGTCTAAATTTTTTTTCATGGTTTTATTATTAGATTGCAGAGGACCTCAGCGGAGAGATCGAATGAGAAACGGGTAAAATTAGATTTCTGCAGCGTCGTTCCATCATTTCTCCGCCGAACACAGTCACATCTATCTCTCTTGCCTCTGCACCACCCAGTACAATCGCTGTTGAGAGCGAGAAGTGATGATGGTGCCTCCTCTCCCTTTCCTGCGTGACCTAACCTGTCGTTTCTCTATTTCTATTTCATACAAAATGCAGAATAGTTTATTTTCTTGCATCTTAATAAAAATACAAAACAGTTAGGTAGTCAAAGACGGTTATAACCGTTTTGATCGTTCCCATCAACGAAACGATCAACGCAATATGTGTTAAACGAGTGTAACAATCAACGCAATAAGTATAAAAATTTCGTGCATTAATGCAACGGTTAACGAAAATGACCACTTTCGTGATCGTTTTCCACGTTATGCATCTCTACTGGTAGCCTTTCTAAAATTTTATTGCACCCACTACACGGATTCGCATCCTGCGCTGTGCAGGCTGCATTTTTATCACAACCGTCCGATCTATGATGGATGTCCCGTAATTAAGATCAGGCCTGTCGAGATTTTTGCATCCCGTTAAAAATCTGCCTGTTGAGATTAAATCGGACGGACTGAATTCATTCCAGCAATTTTGGTCTGCGGCAGAGGATATTTGTCCCCCACTACACCGTTTCTGGCAACTTCTGTGCAGTACATGAAAGTACCTTCTTAGAAATTGAAAGTATTCTCTGCTCGGTTGGTTTGGAAGAAGCATTTCTGGAATCATGGTCACGTCGGTAGTTGATTTCTCAATTTTTTTTGTTCGTATTCTTCAATTTCGATATTAATAAAAAGTTCTATTCGGAGTCGGCTTATTGGCATTCTCTTGCTTGAGGTTCCATAAGGTTCCATTGTGTATTTTCTTTGCAGTCAATTCAACAAATATATTAACAAATAAGAAAAAAAGAAAAAAAAAAAGGAAAGGAAAGGAAGAAGAGTTGATGGGTAGTACTAATGTTTTTCTTGGAGATATAAATTTATAAAATTTATATGATTTTAATTAGTAATTTGCTGATTGTTCTGTTAGCATGCAACATTAGATCAACATGGGCGCCTTCCAGTTTGGCACATAGGTTGCCAAGATTTACTGCTCCATTCTGGTAAAACCAACGATTCTGAATGCACAATTCTGTTGCATAGCTTAATTCACTTTCTAGTACCTATCGTTCTTTCTTTATATTATTTTCACCAATTTTGCTGTTTGCTTTGTTTATGCCTTCAGTTCAAAACCAGCAGGTAAGTGAGATAATTGGGATCGACTTGGGAACTACAAATTCCTGCATGGCGATTATGGAAGGAAAGGTAGTATTTATTATTTTCTGAACCTTCCGAAAGTAGGATGATCATACTCATCAAACCATTGTTCAATTTATTTGCTCAAATTTAAATTGGCATTAATCAACGTAATACTTTTCCCTCGTGCAATTAGAACCCAAAAGTGGTAGAAAATGCAGAGGGTTCCCGAACAACAACATCAGTCGTTGGAACTGTGAAACCTTTAGTGTTAGGCAATGCAAGCAAGGAGCGACAGCTACCTAAAAGTGAATACATGTGGCTTCTTCATATCTTTAATAAAGCTGGCATTTGTTAGGTAAATAAAGGTAATTAGGGCTCCGTTTGAATGCGTTGAGAATAAAATAGGAAGAAGGAAGAAGGAAAGAAATTTATTGAGAAGGGGTAAATTTATTGGGAAATGTGTAACTTTTGTGAAGAGTTTGGATGGTTATAAAAAAATTTATTGATAAAAAGTGGTTATTCCTTATTCCTTATTCCGGGAAGAAGCCATCCAAACGGAGCCTAAATGTATATACCTTTCTAGAGAAGATGAAATAATGGAATGTATAGAGATATTTGAATTGGCAAAATAATTCTTTTTGGATATAAGTACTGAAACAGAGCCGCTTTCAAGCTTCTCTTTTTTTTTAAAAAAGAAAAAAGGTAGATCAGTAAATTATCTCGCAGCTTTAAATTATACATGTCAATCTTAAATACCACGAGGCAATTAAAGTTGGTTACAGTGGTGCGCCTCCTATACACGTCCTGCAGTCATCCAAGTTCACTTCTTACCTGTCTTCAATCCTTATTTTGAGTATTCTCGTAGTGCTGGACCAAATGAGCAAAATGCACTAGGGTGACACAAGTAAAATAATATCACCCAAAAAAGGCATAAGTTAACATTAGTGAACCTAGCAGTCACACCTGCGAAGAAATAAGAAATGAAAATATTACATTTTAACAGTTCAAGGATAAGGAAAAAAAAAATTTCCCAAAAGGCAGCAGAACATTCCGAAACCAACTTAATCAGCCTGCTTTCTGTATGTCCAGTTAGATATACAAGCAGACCAACATCATACTAGCAAAGTAGTAATTATACCAGCAACAGATGCTTGTTAGGTATGGTATCAATATGTAGCAGCCATTATAGAACAGTTTGGCAGTCTGTTGAACCGTCCTTTTTCATATTTTGTGTTTTTCTCTTCCTTTTTTCATAGGCAGGCCTTTTATTATACAGCCCCACATATTTATTGATATCTGGTTTATTCGGCTTCAAGTTGTCAGATCCAAACAGCAAAACTCATATTGTTTAGCCAAACAAAACTATATTGAAAAATATATATATATTTCAGAACTGCTAAACCAAATCGAATGCCCCTAGTAAATGCTTCTGATTAAAAATAATATATAAACCTCAAACGAATGAAGCCCTACCTATGAAGACTGAACCAGCCAATTCACGGCCCAACTCTTCCAGGCATAAAACCATTCTCGTCAGAAGATTTCAGAAGCAAGGCATCAATCTCTATAGGAAGGAGAAAATATTGTCTAAAGCATCCAGTAGAAAAAGGTTCAGATGGTGGTACAATTGCAACTGTACCATTCTTTTTACTTAGCATCCCCATTGCAGTTATACCCCTTCCTTCTCTGACATGACTGTAAGAAATTCAATTTTATTTAGTAATAGCTGGAGATGTTTTATTGAACCATAATAAGAGAGACAAAGAAGTCCTCTTTTTCTTTTTTTATTTTGAAATTACACTACTTATTGTAACATTTGCAACTGATGTTAGGATCCAATTTTTGGGTCATTTGCAACTGATACCAATCATGAAGTTAGGATCATTTAGGAACAAGATGACAAATGGCCCACAAAGTTGTCATCTCAGCCTGATTAAATTAACTTAAATCTATTTCATCTTAATTTGGATTATAAATAGAAAAGCTTCTTAGAAGGAGCCGCCGAGTTGTTATATTTAATGGTATAACACTTTATCCCCACATTGATCTAACAGCCCTGTGCGGTTCCCAAACATTTGGATAAATTCAGTGCCTATTGGAATATTAGAAACGCTCGGAAACACTTGATTACTCGATTATGCTTATAATACTGCAAAATAATAGTTACAATTTGCAAATACCAAAAAAATGAAACATTACCCTTCCTCTAGGCGTAGAAGATGGGAGTCCACAGAGAGATACCGCTCATCTAGCCACTTCTTTAAAGTCAGAGAAATTTCTCTGTTGTTATCTCTAGTGCTAACAAGAACACTTTCTTCTATAAGAGGAACCATTTTTGAGTTATTGCCGGCTTTTACCAGAACTCTAGTTCCTGATTTTGCATCTGTAATGTAGAAATCTGCTGCTTGTCTCTGACAAGCTCCAACAAAACCAGAAACAGATAATCACAAATCAATACAAGGATTTATTTCATAAATGAGACTATCTTATTTGGATATCATATTTTCTCTACTGAAGCAAAAATGTCTTAATTCTGTGCTCAAGAATGACAAGTATTGAATGAATGCTCCTAATTTCCTTTCATTTGCGACATTACCATTTCATTTTTTTTATCTAAGTATGATGGTAAGGACAGGATTGGTGGCTTAGGTATTAAATGAGGAGAGGAATATCATATATTCATTAACTTCAGTGTTTTTATAGTAGTGTGCATGATATGTATAATTCAATTTTGTAGTGCCAAACAATGTACTTCTAATTTAAAGGAGTACACAGCATCATTGATATTTTGCAGCTTTACGAAGAAAACTAAACCCAAATTGAGCCAAATGTAAAGTTACTCAAACCCAGATTTTTATTCAAAGAAGACCATCGTTCTGAGATTGTTTCTAATTATTATTTCAGTTATGTTTTATTTGTATTGTATTCTCCCTTATTTTTATTATTAGGTAATTCTAAGGCTTCCCATGTCAAATTTGTCAACAAATCGAAAGACAAGTATCATATTCTGCTAATCATACTCATATTCTTTTTTTTTTTTTGAGGGCCAGGTGGCATTAATCATACTCATATTCATAATTCAATACAGATGAGGAGCTGTTACCTCAAGATGAGCCAACTCCCATCTGATGTACCGGTCACTAAAATAAGACAACATTGATTTCCATCCGGTACATGTGTACAACAATGTAGATGTATAGACACATCTAGCAACCTTCTCATATGAAGATACCAAACTAATATCACCACATGAAGCAACCTACATGCACATGATAAGAATAAATTCTAAAATCAGCATCACATTTCTGTATAAAAAAATTGAAAATTTGAAAAAAGAAAAATAAAGTGCAAGTAGATATTTGGGCTATGAAAATCAAATAATCAATACCCCAGTAATCTTCACAATCTGTCCATCAGTAGCAGTGCGAAGGTCCGAATCAGGAGCTCGGTCGAGAAATATATACAAGCCACGGTTCGAACGAGTCGCAATCAAATTCCATACCAGAAAAGCTACAACCAGCACAGAGAGCACGATTATACCCACAAAAAGAAGCGCATTGTGCACCACGGCGAGTACGAACACTGACACACCGAGTCCAGCCAAGAGAAGCGGGATGAGCACCCAGAGCAACGTCGTCGGAACTGGGTCCCGCCACCTCCGTTGAATGGCGGAGGAGGAGGAGGGGGAGGCGGCAGCGGAGTCGTTGGTTTCGCCTAAAGTAACGAAATGCTTATCTCGACGCATTTACGAGGGAGGAAAAAAAGGAAAGGAAAGGAAGGTTGGTGTGGATTTGACTTGGGGTTTAAGGCAATGAGAGGTTCTACTTCTAGTCTAGTCAGAGAAAATACAGTAGTAGCTTTTCTTTTCCTCTCTCGTGTAGTGGGCCTTTCTTCTTGAGAGGTGGTGGCTCATAAATGCTTATGCAATGCTGCTTTTGTTTTTGCTTTTCTCTCTCTGGGTCTCGCTTTAGGAAGAAGGAAACGAATGGTGTCCGAAATTTAACTGGAAGTGGAGTACAACTGTGCAAGTGAGATTGAGTGACAAGTGTTGGATGTGTCATGTACTCATGTGCTCAGATAAGATATAAGAACCAATGGACCACTGTCAGAAGATGGTGGGGTCAAGTGCATATAGTGGTGGGACCTGGGAGTGGGAGATCCTCTGTTTTATTGGTCTGAGCCGGAAGTAAGACCCAAACAATACTTGATGATTTTATATTTTTACTTGATTTTGTTAATTGATGTGGGTCCGGGTGGCAGCGAGTAATTGCAGGAGCAATTAATAAAATTTGAAACAGAGGATCTGGTATTGTACTATTGTATCAGGCTATCATACTACTTACTAGGCTAGGCCTCAAGTTGGGGCGTCACTGCGTCAGTGTGTCAGGTCACATGAGTATAGAGTTAGTAACGGACAATTAGAGCGGATTAGAAAGAGAGCAATTAGTCAATTAGTAGAGGATTAAAAAAGTACGAACCAACTATTAATATTATATAGCAATTATTGAGAATAGTCTTAAAGATTGCAAATTATAGTGCATGCCCCGTCCCCTGGTTGAATGGTACGAACCAACTATTAATATCATGTATGCCCCGGTTAAAAATGGGAACGACTTCGCAGGATCGGGATATAACACTATAATAGTGTGTTTGGATGCATAAAGAATAAGAAATCCGATAAGAATAAGTTCCAAATTTTTTATTTTTGTGAAACTGGTGTGTTTGGATGAGCCGTGAATAAAAAATAAGAATAAAAAATTTCGATATGCGTGCTTATTCTTATTTTTGTGCAACCAAAACAACACAAGAATAAGAAATTTGGACCCTTATTCCTATACTAACGAAACTATGGTATAAGAATAAGGAATTGGTACAAGCATGCATATCGAAATTCCTTATTCTTATTCCTTATTCACGGCTCATCCAAACACAAATAGCACAAGAATAAGGAATTTGGACTTATTCGAGTCCAAATTTATATTTTAACAAAATCATAGAATTTAAATAAGAAATATGGATAGGCACATATTTCTAATTCTTTAGAGTTGTATCAGTATCGAGTAGAGGAGAAAGTTGCCACAACATAAAATATAACACAACATGATTAATGCGTTGTGTAATTGTGTTGACACGGCACACCATAGTGTCAATTGATTATTATCTCTCCAAAAATTATTAAATATATTTCAGGTTATTTAAAAATAGAAAAAAATGAGAAAATTCGTACTAAAATTTAGAAATTAATTATCAGGAAGAGAGAAAAAAATAATTTGTTGAAATGACTTAGAATAATTCTAGAAACCATTCAAATATTCAAATGAAACTCAGAATTGCTTTATTTACAATTTATATGCGTAATTATCTTGTATAATACAATATTTTAGAATAAATGACATATGAATCATATTCTAGACTGTATTAAGAATTTACATGTAGATTATTGTGAAGAAATGACTAAGAATGAATCCAGAAAAGATTGAAATGCTCAAATGATACTCAGAATTGCATTATTTGCACTTTATATACATAATTACCATGTATAATCTAATCTTTTGAAATAAATAACATATAAATCATATTCTAAACAGTATAAAGAGTTTAAATTTAGATTATTGTGAAGAAATGACTTAGAATAACTCCAGCAATGATGGGAATGCTCAAATGATTCTCACAACTACATTATTTGCACTTTATATGCGTAATTATCTTGTATAATCCAATCTTTTGAATGAATAACATATGAATTATATTCTAGATGGTATAAAAAGTTTAAATGTAGATTATTGAGATGAAATGACTTACAATGAATCCAGAAACAATTGAATTACTCAAATGATGCTCAGAATTGCATTACTTGCAATTTATATGCATAATTGCCACGTATAATACAATTTTTTTGAATAAATAACATTTGAATCATATTCTAGACAGTACAGAGAGTTTATATTTAGATTATTGTGATAAAATGATTTTGAATGACTACAGAAACGATTGAAATGCTTAAATTATGCTCTGAATTGCATTTTTTGCAATTTATATGGGTAATTATCATGTATAATCCAATCTTTTTGAATAAAGAACATAAGAATCATATTCTAGACAGTGTAAAGAGCTTAAATGTAGATTATTGTGAAGAAATAACGTACAATAACTCCAGAAACGGTTGAAATGTTCAAATGATGCTCAGAATTGTATTATTTACAATTTAAATGCGTAATTACCATGTATAACACAATCTTTTTAAATAAATAATATATGAATCATATTCTACACAATATAAAGAGTTTAAATGTAGTTTATTGTGATGAAATGACTCAGAATGAATTCAGAAACGATTGAAATGCTAAAATAGAGCTCAGAATTGCATTATTTGCACTATATATGTGTAATTACCATGTATAATCTAATATTTTTCAATAAATAACATATGAAGCACATTCTAAAAAGTATAAATAGTTTCAAACTAGATTATTGTGAAGAAAATGACTTATAATGAATCCTGAAATGATTGAAATGCTCAAATAATGCTCAGAATTGCATTGTTTGCACTTTATATGTGTAATTGCCTTGTATAATCAATCTTTTTGAATAAATAACATATAAAATATATTCTGGACAGTATAAGGACTTTAAATGTAGATTGTTTTGATTAAATGACTTAGAATGAATCCATAAATGATTGAAATGCTCAAATGATGCTTAGAATTGCATTATTTGCAATTTATATGCGTAATTACCATGCGTAATGCAATATTTTTGAATAAATAACAAATGAATCATATTCTAGACAGTATAAAGAGTATCAATGTAGATTATTGTGAAGGAGTGGCTTATAATAAATCCAGAAACAATTGAAATGCTCAAATGATGTTTATATGCACAATTGCCTTGTATAATGCGATTTTTTTGAATAAATAACATATGAATCATATTCTAGACAATATACAGAGTTTAAATGTAGATTATCGTGATGAAATGACTTAGAATGAATCCATAAACGACTGAAATGCTCAAATGATACTCAGAATTGCATTATTTGCAATTTATATGCGTAATTACCATGTATAATCCAATCTTTTTGAATAAATAGCAAATGAATCATATTCTAGACAGCAAAAAGAGTTTCAATATAGATTATTGTGAAGAAATGAGTTATAATAAGTCCAGAAACGATTGAAATGTTCAAATATTGCTCAGAATTACATTGTTTGAACTTTATATGCGTAATTTCCTTGTATAATCCAATATTTTGGAATAAATAACATAGGAATTATATTCTAGACAATATAAAGAGTTTAAATGTAGATTATTGTGATCAAATGACTTAGAATGAATCCAGAAACAATTGAAATGCTCAAACGATGCTCAGAATTACATTATTTCCAATGTATATACGTAATTAACATGTATAATACAATATTTTTGAATAAATAACATATGAATCATATTTTAGACAGTATAAAGAGTTTAAATGTAGATTATTGTGAAGAAATGACTTAGATTGAATTAAAAAACGATTGAAATGCTTAAATAAAGCTCAAAATTGCATTATTTGCATTTTATATGCGTAATTAGAATGTATAATCCAATATTTTTGAATAAATAACATATGAATCATATAAATTGTATAAAGAGGTTAAATGTTCATTTTTGTGATGAAACAACTTACAATGAATCCATAAATGATTGAAATGCTCAAATGATACTCAGAATAGCATTAGTTGCAGTTTATATGCTTGATTGCCATGTATAATCCAATCTTTCTGAACAAATAGCATATGAATTGTATTCTAAACAGTATAAATTATTTAAATATAGATGATTGTGACGAAACGACTTATAATGAATCCAGAAACGATTGAAATCATAAATGATGCTCAAAATTGCATTATTTGCTCTTTATATGCGTAATTACCAAGTATATTCAAATCTGTTTGAATAACTAACATATTAATCAAATTCTAGACAGTATAAATAGTTTAAATGTAGGCTATTTTGTTGAAATGACTTAGAATGAATCCAGAAACGACGGAAATGTTGAAATGATGTTCAAAATTGCATTATCTGCTCTTCATATGCGTAATTGCCTTCTATAATCCAACCTTTTTGAAAAAATAACATAGGAATTATATTCTAGACAGTATAAAGAGTTTAAATATAGATTATTGTGATAAAATGACTAGGAATGAATTCAGAAACGATCGAAATGCTCAAACGATACTCAGAATTGCATTGTTTCCAATGTATATGCGTAATTACCATGTATAATACAATATTTTTGAATAAATAACATGTGAATCATATTCTAGACAGTATAAAGAGTTTAAAGGTAGATTATTGTGATAAAATGACTTAGAATAAATCCATAAACGATTGAAATGCTCAAATGAAACTTTGAATTGCATTATTTGCAATTTATATGCATAATTAGCATGAATAATCCAATCTTTATAAATAAATAGCATAAGAATAATATTCTATATAGTATAAAGAGTTTAAATGTAGATTACACGATGAAAAGACTTAGAATTAATCCAGAAACGATTGAAATGCTTAAATAAAGCTCAAAATTACATTATTTGCAGTTTATATGCGTAATTAGCATGTATAATCCAATCATTTTGAATAAATAGCATATGAATCCAATCATTTTGTATATCCTAAACTGTACAAAGAATTTATATGTTGATTATTGTGATGAAACAGCTTACAATAAATCCAAAAACGATTGAAATGCTCAAATGATGCTCAGAATAGCATTAGTTGCAATTTATATGCGTGATTGCCATGTATAATCCAATTATTTTGAATAAATAACATATGAATCATGTTCCAGACAGTATAAAGTGTTTTAATGTAGATTATCGTGATAAAATGATTTAGAACAAATACAGAAACAATTGTAATTCTCAGAATTGCATTATTTCAACTTTATATGCGTAATTACCATGTATAATACAATATTTTTTTAATAAATAACATATGATTACATTAATCATATTATAGACAGTATAAACAGTTTAAATATAGATTATTGTGATTAAATGACTTAGAATGAATCCAGAAACGATTGAAATCCTCAAACGATGCTCAGAATTGCATCATTTTCAATTTATTTGCGTAATTACCATGTATAATACAATAGTTTCGAATTAATAACATGTTAATCATATTCTTGACTTTATAAAGAGTTGAAATGTAGATTATTGTGATAAAATTACTTAGAATGAATCCAGAAACCATTGAAATGCTCAAAGAAAGCTCAGAATTGCCTTATTTAAACTTTATATGCGTAATTAGAATGTATAATCCAATCTTTTTGAATAAATAACTAATGAATCATATTCTTGATAGTATAAAGAGTTTAAATGTATATTTTTGTTATTAAATGACTTAGAATGAATCCAGAACAATTGAAATGCTCAATTGATGCTCAGAATTGCATTATTTTCCATTTATATTCGTAATTTCCATGTATAATATAATATTTTTGAATAAATAATATATGAGTCATATTCTACACAGTATATAGAGTTTAAATATAGTTTATTCTAATGAAATGACTCAGAATTTAACCAAAAACGATTGAAATGCTCAAATGATGCTCAAAATTACATTATTTGCACTTTTTATGAGTAATTAGCATAATCCAATTTTTTTTAATAAATAACATATGAATCATATTATAGACAGGATAATGAGTTAAAATGTAGGTTATTGTGAACAAATGACTTAGAATGAATCCAGAAACAGTTTAAAAGCTAAAATAAAGCTCAGAATTGCATTATTTAAAATTTATATTCGTAATTAGCATGTATAATCTAATTTTTTTGAATAAATAACAAATGAATTATATTGTACACAGCATAAAGTGTTTAAATTTAGTTTATTCTAATGAAATGACTCAGAATTAATCCAGAAACGATTGAAATGCTAAAATAAAGCAAAGAATTGCATTATTTGAAATTTATATGCGTAATTAGCATGTATAATCCAGTCTCTTTGAATAAATAATATCTGAATCGTATTATAGACAGCATAATGAGTTAAAATGTAGGTTATTGTGAAGAAATGACTTAGAATGAAACCAGAAATGATTGAAATGCTCAAATAAAGCACAGGATTGCATTATTTGAAATTTACATGCATAATAAGAACGTATAATCTAATCTTTTTGAATAAATAACATAAGAATCATATTCTACACAATATAAATAAATTAAATATAGTTTATTCTAATGAAATGACTCACAATGAATCCAGAAATGATTAAAATGCTCAAATAAAGCTCAGAATTGCATTATTTGAAATTTATATGCGTAATTAGCATGTATAATCCAATATTTTTGAATAAATAACATATGAATCAAATTCTAGAGAGTATAAAGAGTTTAAATGTAGACTATTGTGATGATACGACTAACAATGAATCCAGAAACGATTAAAATGATCAAATGATGCTAAGAATTGCATTATTTGCACTTCATATGCGTAATTGCCTTGTATAATCCAATATTTTTTAATAAATGATCGAAGGAAATACCTAAATCAAAACTAATCCTTAGGAATCACCGATCTAATCGTTTGCAGTGATAGCTTAAGGGTCGAATCCACAGGGACGGTGTTGGAATATCGATCTTTTACCTTATTTAATTAGCTAGACGAAGGTTCAAATCAATTGAGGGTTTAATTGATGAATTGAAGAAGTATCAAATCCTAAGGTTTATCTAAGTTTGATTGAGAATGCGAGTTCTAACACAATAACACGAAGTAGGCTCAATTGTTCGGGTTGCTTTACCTGGCCTATTCAGGCGGATCCGCCAGCTTCCTGGCGGGTCGCCAGAACAGTACGATAATTCACTTTAATTAGTTTCTAAGTTCTCTAAGTTCAGGTTTTTGGCTTAAACTCTGGTCCAAATACTAACTCTCGTTCTTGATTTGGTATTACTAAGTTTTAACCTCTAAACCTCCCTAAAAACCTAAGTTTCAACTCTCGTTACTTGGCTTAAGTTTTAGGGTTTGCTTTAACTATTCGGTAGGATATCCTAAATCTCTCGATCTTAGGAGGGAATAAACCTCTCGGCTAAGTTCCGGTTTCACCTTTTGGGTATACTAACTATCCTATGGTATGAGAACACAAATTGTTTTGAAATTAGGGTTCTATTTGCTTATCTACGAGGTCAGACCTAACCAAGTGAGCAAACCTTCAAATCAATTCAATTCAATTCACAATTCAAGCAATCAAGATCAAGTAAAGCAAAGCAACTCAGAAAATATAGAAAACTAAATTAAACTTTCATTAATCTACCAAGTAAAGGTTCCCTACAATTGCCCCTAACAACAATTCTAAGCTAGACAAGGCATAGAATCATACAAACCAAGGTTTTCTCGAATAAACAAACAAAAGATAAAAAGAAGAGATAGAATACAACAAATGAACTTCGATTCCTCTATTCTTCCTTCTCCGCCTGCCTTCGAACGACTCCGTCTCCTTTCGGGCGGATCCGCCTGGACCTTGGGTTGTCGCGTCGTGTAGAGACTCTCAAATCTCTCTCTAAACTTTGATTTCTCTCGAAATTCGATCTCTACTTCTTCTCTCTTTGAAATCTCCTCAAACCATGTTTATATAGGCTTTAGAATTGATGGGAGGCGCTCATATTAGCAGGAAAATGCTTCTGGACGTGATGGAAATAGAGAATAACCATCTTCCCAAGTTAGAACTCTAAAACGGGCACTTTCTGCTAATTCAGGCAAGTTTCGGGCGGACCCGCCAGGATTCTGGCGGGTCGCCAGAAATCGTCCTGAGAGCAGGTCTGGAAATTTTCAGCATTGCGCCTTGTTCGTATTTTGCCTATAATTTCTTCATCCGGACTCCGTTTGAGGTGATTCAAGTACCGTTGGAAAGCTTATGAGAAGCTCTACAACTTCATTTAATCATTTATGTGATGTTCTTGTCCAAAATCTGCATAAAAATAGGGATTATTGTAGTAACTCCTTCTTTGACACAAACTTAATTAAAACTAACCTAAATATGTTAAAATCTAACTAAAACATAGATATTTAGTTGTAATTTGGGGCCTAAAAGGATTGAAATATCTATATGAAATCCGCCGATCAAATCTCCCCAAGCTTAAACATTGCTTGTCCCCAAGCAACTATCTAAATCTAAGAAGATCGTTTAGGACCTAAATTACAATTAAATAGCTGGTATCTACAAGTTATGGGAGATTTCTCAACAATTACCATTGTCACAACTCAAGTAATTTGGATTTGGACATATCAAAAGATTTTTCAAATTCATTTTCAAAATCAAGTTTACTTAGTGACCATTGACTTTCCACAAGTTAAAATCCCAAAGCAATTGCAGTCTATTGTCTATAACCTATCTCGTTTAATTTCTAATACAATTGGCTTTCATGTTTCACAATTGACTTGGCAACAAGAAGCGGGATCTAACCCTTCCAACACAAACAACAAGTTTAACTTATTCATTTCACAAACAAGAGTCAAGTAAAACACCGCAAAAATTTTCGAAAACGCATTGAAGAACGACTAAAGTGGGGCGGAAAAAAGGGTACAACTCCCCACCCATCGTCTCCAAAGTTTTTGGGTTGGAACATATTATTTCTCCTGGGGCTAGGAGGGTTTCCCGCGGCGGAGAAGTCGGCCAGATAAGAGTGGATTTAACTTTGAGGATTTTTTTTCCTCTTATTTCTCTTTTTTTTTATACCATGAATCTCTTTCTGTTTCTTACCCATGATTTATGGAGTTCTTTTAATCCACAAGTACCTATAGCCTCCTACAGTGTCCATGGCACTGCACCGCTTTTTAGTTCCCCTTTTTATGATTTTTTTTTTCGTTTTTTTTGTGTATATTTACATCTTCGACTTTTAGTAAACTTGAAAACAACGGTGTAATTACTAACTCTTGCTGCTCATTTTTAAATTTAACTCAATTTTGTGTCGGGAGAATTGATCTAAGGGCAATTTGGGTATTCATTTAAGGGTGGATGCCTAAAAACCGATTTCTTAATTGGTCAAGTCATTCATTTAACTCAAAAACTTTCTTGAATCAAAACTAATCGAGATAACTTATGCACAATACTTACTATCACTTTAAAACTCTAAAAGTGTTGGTCGGTCAAATTCAAATTCATTTTTAAAAACAGATTTTTGTGACATGTCCATTACTTCATTGCTTAAAACTATAACCTTGATTATTGTCAATGGACTCCCAAAACTTACCTAAATGCAATCTATATGACATTAATATGCAAATCCTACATGAATGCAAATTAATAAACCTAAATGCCATGATGCAAATCCTAGATACAAATTCCTATTCTCTCCTCAAGCTTAAAACTTTGCATCATCCTTAATGTAAAGAAAACAAAACTTAAGAGAAAGAAAAGAATATAGAAACTTATCGAATCTTTGTAGTGGCTATGAAGGATCGAGTCACACAACATGAGCCTTGCTTGCTTTGATAGATCATTTCACTTCAAGTTGTCTCTAGGTTCATCTTATTGGAGAAGGTGTGTCTTGCAAGTAGTGGAGATTGGTGGTTTAGGTTGAGGATAAAAATCGCATAGGGTTGGTACGATTCTACCCTTGGGTTAAGGTTTTGGTGAAGGCTTGGTCAATGACAGGATTGAGCAAAAATTTGGTTCGTCGACTAACCAAGGAAAACTCAAAATTTAGTCATCGATATGGATTGGTTTAGGTTTAGGTTTTGGTCTCAGGTGGGTTTCAGGCGGGGTCGTCTGGTTTCTGGCGGCCTCGTTTGGAATGGGTCTGAGTTTAGGTGGTCTCGGGATAGTTTCTGGCGGGTCGCCAGAAATCAGGTCAGGTATGGAATGAGATGGTTTCTCCGCTATCTTGAGATTTGTTAGGTTGAATCGACTCATATGCTCCTTCGTGGTGTATTCCCCAAGCTTGAGTTCTTGCATATGGTATGATTTTTCAACAACCTACATACTTCTTCCATGTGTTGTGATGTTGCGTTGAAGTTCAATTGCCCTTTCGACACTTGCATGACTTGAACGGTTGTGCTTCTAAAAAGCTTGTATTATCGTCTAAAATCTGAAACCAATCAACAAAGATCAATGAGTTATACCGAAATTAACCTAACTAAATTAAACTAAACTAAACTAAAAACGGAAATTGAAATTTTTGGTCTTGGGTTGCCTCCCAAGAAGCGCTTGTTTTAGGTCATTAGCTCGACCTCCTTGCATTTGCTCATCTTATCTTCACTTTTTTCCCTCTCAACGCATCATAATTCTTCCAAAAGTACTTGAACGGTCGCCTTAAAACATGCTTGGTGTGTTCTTCTTTGGATGTCATCTTTCTTGGCTCGATTTGGACATTGAATTCCTCCAAGCATCGTCTAAGTGTGTTCAAGTAGGTTTGGTTGAACTCTTCGTTTGTTTCATCGGATGCGACGATCTTCTTTGCATCATCACCTTTCAATTCTTGTTCGAATACCTGAAAAGAACAAAACATGGCGATAGAAAATATTTTTGGGTTTTTAAGATAAGATAAAATAAGTAAGATACAAGGATACAAGGGTGTCTATACTAATTAACTAATGCAAAATATCAATATTCTAGCAAACCGTCCCCGGCAACGGCGCCATTTTTGATCGAAGGAAATACCTAAATCAAAACTAATCCTTAGGAATCACCGATCTAATCGTTTGCAGTGATAGCTTAAGGGTCGAATCCACAGGGACGGTGTTGGAATATCGATCTTTTACCTTATTTAATTAGCTAGACGAAGGTTCAAATCAATTGAGGGTTTAATTGATGAATTGAAGAAGTATCAAATCCTAAGGTTTATCTAAGTTTGATTGAGAATGCGAGTTCTAACACAATAACACGAAGTAGGCTCAATTGTTCGGGTTGCTTTACCTGGCCTATTCAGGCGGATCCGCCAGCTTCCTGGCGGGTCGCCAGAACAGTACGATAATTCACTTTAATTAGTTTCTAAGTTCTCTAAGTTCAGGTTTTTGGCTTAAACTCTGGTCCAAATACTAACTCTCGTTCTTGATTTGGTATTACTAAGTTTTAACCTCTAAACCTCCCTAAAAACCTAAGTTTCAACTCTCGTTACTTGGCTTAAGTTTTAGGGTTTGCTTTAACTATTCGGTAGGATATCCTAAATCTCTCGATCTTAGGAGGGAATAAACCTCTCGGCTAAGTTCCGGTTTCACCTTTTGGGTATACTAACTATCCTATGGTATGAGAACACAAATTGTTTTGAAATTAGGGTTCTATTTGCTTATCTACGAGGTCAGGCCTAACCAAGTGAGCAAACCTTCAAATCAATTCAATTCAATTCACAATTCAAGCAATCAAGATCAAGTAAAGCAAAGCAACTCAGAAAATATAGAAAACTAAATTAAACTTTCATTAATCTACCAAGTAAAGGTTCCCTACAATTGCCCCTAACAACAATTCTAAGCTAGACAAGGCATAGAATCATACAAACCAAGGTTTTCTCGAATAAACAAACAAAAGATAAAAAGAAGAGATAGAATACAACAAATGAACTTCGATTCCTCTATTCTTCCTTCTCCGCCTGCCTTCGAACGACTCCGTCTCCTTTCGGGCGGATCCGCCTGGACCTTGGGTTGTCGCGTCGTGTAGAGACTCTCAAATCTCTCTCTAAACTTTGATTTCTCTCGAAATTCGATCTCTACTTCTTCTCTCTTTGAAATCTCCTCAAACCATGTTTATATAGGCTTTAGAATTGATGGGAGGCGCTCATATTAGCAGGAAAATGCTTCTGGACGTGATGGAAATAGAGAATAACCATCTTCCCAAGTTAGAACTCTAAAACGGGCACTTTCTGCTAATTCAGGCAAGTTTCGGGCGGACCCGCCAGGATTCTGGCGGGTCGCCAGAAATCGTCCTGAGAGCAGGTCTGGAAATTTTCAGCATTGCGCCTTGTTCGTATTTTGCCTATAATTTCTTCATCCGGACTCCGTTTGAGGTGATTCAAGTACCGTTGGAAAGCTTATGAGAAGCTCTACAACTTCATTTAATCATTTATGTGATGTTCTTGTCCAAAATCTGCATAAAAATAGGGATTATTGTAGTAACTCCTTCTTTGACACAAACTTAATTAAAACTAACCTAAATATGTTAAAATCTAACTAAAACATAGATATTTAGTTGTAATTTGGGGCCTAAAAGGATTGAAATATCTATATGAAATCCGCCGATCAATAAATAACATAGGAATTATATTCTAGACAGTATAAAGAGTTTAAATGTAGATTATTGTGATTAAATGACTCAGAATGATTCCAGAAACAATTGAAATGTTCAAATGATGCTCAAAATTGCATTATTTCCATGTGTAATTACCATATATAATACGATATTTTTGAATAATTAACATATGAATCATATTCTAGACAGTATAAATAGTTTAAAGTTAGATTATTGCGATTAAATGACTTAGAATGAATCCGAAAACGATTGAAATGCTCAAATGATGCTCAGAATTGCATTATTTGCACTTTATATGCGTAATTAGCATGTACAATCCAATCTTTTCGAATAAATAAGATATGAATCATATATTAGATAGTATAAAGATTTTAAATGTAGATTATTGCGATTAAATGACTTAGAATGAATCCAGAAACGATTTAAATTCTAAAATGATGCTCAGAATTGCATTATTTTCACTTTATATGCGTAATTACCATGTATAATACAATATTTTTGAATAAATAATATGTGAATCAAATTTTTGACTTTATAAAGAGTTGAAATATATATTATTGTGATAAAATGACTTAGAATGAATCCACAAATGATTAAAATGCTCAAATAAATCTCATAATTGCATTTACACTTTATATGCGTAATTAGCATGTATAATCCAATCTTTTTCAATAAATAACTTATGAATCGTATTCTTGACGGTATTAAGAGTTTAAATGTAAATTATTGTGATTAACTGACTTAGAATGAATCCAGAAACGATTGAAATGCTCAAATGATGCTCAGAATTGTATTATTTGCAATTTACATGCGTAATTACCGTGTATAATATAATCTTTTTGAATAAATAATAGATGAATCATAATCTACACAGTATAAAGAAGACTATGGACTACATTATGGGCGGCAACTTGCTGGATGATTTGGAAAAATCGATGTTCAATCATCTTCAGCAACCACCGTGCTTCCGTGCAAAGTTTAGTCGATGACATTCTGTCAAAGACAGAGCAATGGCAAACTATCTTTACTTAGTTTTTTTTTTTGTACTTTAGTAGTGCTTTACTTTTTTTTTTTCTTTTTCCCTTCTTTAGTTTAGGAGATTTAAGTCTCCTTTGATGTAAATACGCTTCCTTTTTTTATAATAAAATTTGCCCCTAGACCTTTGCCAGACAGCCCTAAAAAAAAAAATAAATAAAGCTCAGAATTGCCTTATTTGCACTTTATATACGTAATTAGTATGTAACCAAATATTTTTGAATAAATAACATATGTATCATATTATAGGCAACATAAAGAGTTAAAATATAGATTATTGTGAAAAAATAATTTATAAAGAATCGAGAAACGATTGAAATACTCAAATGATGCTCAAAATTGCATTATTTGAAATTTATATGCGTAATTAGCATGTATAATCCAATATTTTTGAATAAATAACATATGAATCATATTCTAGACAGTATAAATAGTTTGAATATAGATTATCATGTTGAAACGACTTAATAATAAATAAAGAAACGATTGAAATGATCAAATGATGCTCAGAATTGCATTATTTGCTCTTTATATGCGTAATTACCAAGTATATTCCAATTTTTTGAATAACTAACATATTAATTAAATTCTAGACAATATGAAGAGTTTAAACGTAGACCATTGTGTTTAAATGACATAGAATGAATCCAGAAACGATTGAAATGTTTGAATGATGCTCATAATTGCATTATTTGCAATTTATTTGTGTAATTAGCATGTATAATCCAATATTTTTAAATAAATAACATATGAATCATATTCTAGTCAGTATAAAGAGTTTTAATGTAGATTATTGTGATAAAATGACTTATAATGAACCCAGAAATGATTGAAATGCTCAAATGATACTCAGAATTGCATTATTAGCACTTTAAATGTATAATCTATTTTTTTGAATAAATAACATATTAATCACATTCTAGACAATATAAAGAGTTTAAATGTAAATTATTTTGATGAAATGACTCAGGTCGAATATAGAAACGATTGAAATGCACAAATGATGCTCAGAATTGCATTGTTTGCACCTTATATGCGTAATTGCCTTGTATAATCCATTCTTTTTGAACAAAATAACATAGAAATTATCTTCTAGACAGTATAAAGAGTTTAAATTTGGATTATTGTGATTTAATAACTTAGAAATGAATCCAGAAATGATTGAAATGCTCAAATAAAATTCAAAATTGCATTATTTGCAATTTATATGCGTAATTACCATGCATAATACAATGTTTTAGAATAAATAACATATGAATCATATTCTAGACAGTATAAAGAATTTAATTGTAGATTATTGTGATTAAATGACTTAGAATGAATCCAGAAGTGATTGAAATGCTCAAATGATGCTCAGAGTTGCATTATTTGCACTTTATATGCGTAATTAGATTGTATAATCCTACCTTTTCGAATAAATAAGATGTGAATCATATTCTAGAGAGTATGAATAGTTTAAATGTAGATTATTCAGAAGAATTGACTTAGATTGGATCCAGAAATGAATGAATTGCTCAAATGATGCTCGTAATTGCATTATTTGCACCTTATAGGCGCAATTGCCATGTATAATCCAATATTTTTGAACAAATAACATAGGAATTATATTATAGACAGTATAAAGAGTTTAAATATAGATTATTGTGATTAAATGATTTAGAATTAATCCAAAAACGATTGAAATGCTCAAATCATTGCTCAGAATAGCATTATTTGCACTTATATGTGTAATTAGCATGTATAATCCAATCTTTTTCAATAAATAACATATGAATCATATTCTAGATAATTTAAAGAGTGTACATGCAGATTATCGTGATGAAAAGACTTTGAATTAATTCAGAAACCATAGAAATGCTCAAATAAAGCTCAGAATTGCATTATTTGCACTTTATATACGTAATTAGCTTGTATAATCCAATCTTTTCGAATAAATAACATATGAATCGTATCCTAAACAGTATAAAGAGTTTAAATGTTGATTATTGTGATGAAAGAACTTACAATAAATCCAGAAACGATTGAAATGCTCAAATGATGCTCAGAATAGCATTAGTTGCACTTTATATGCGTGATTGCCATGTATAATCTAATCTTTTTTAATAAATAAAATATGAATCATATTCTAAGCAGTATAAAGTGTTTAAATATTGATTATTGTGATTAAATGACTTAGAATGAATCAAGAAACGATTTAAATTCTTAAATCATGATCAGAATTGCATTATTTTCAATTTATATGCTTAATTACCATGTATAATACAATATTTTTTTAATAAATAACCTGTGAATCATATTTTTGTCTATATAAAGAGTTGATATGTAGATTAATGTGGTAAAATGACTTAGAATTAATCCAGAAACGATTGAACTGCTCAAATAAACATCAGAATTGCATAATTTACAAATTTATACCCATAATTAGCATGTATAATCCAATCTTTTTGAATAAATAACTTATGAATCATATTCCTGAGTTATGTGGTTCAAATTTTGCAACTTGTTGTAGCTCAAGCTCCCTAAAAAACGCGTTTCTGTAAAGAGCTTAAAATATAGATTATTGTGATGAAACAACTCATAATGAATCAAGAAACAATTGAAATGATCAGATGATGCTCTCAGTTGTATTATTTGCACTATATTTGTGTAATTACCTTGTATAATCCAATCTTTTTGAATAAATAACATAGGAATTATATTCTAGACTGTATAAAGAGTTTAAATGTAGATTATTGTGATTAAATAACTTTGAATGAATCCAGAAACGATTGAAATGCTCAAACGATGCCGACCTTTGCATTATTTGCAATTTATTTGTGTAATTAGCATGTATAATCCAATCTTTTTAAATAAATAACACATGAATCACATTCTAGACAATGTAAATAGTTTCAATGTAGATTATTGTGAAGAAATGACATAGAATAAATTCTGAAACGATTGAAATGCTCAAATGATGCTCAAAATTGCATTATTTGAAATTTATATGCGTAATTAGCAAGTTTAATCCAATATTTTTGAATAAATAACATATGAATCATATTCTAGACAGTATAAATAGTTTAAATAAAGATTATTGTGATAAAAGGAATTATAATGAATCCATGAACGATTGAAATGATCAAATGATGCTCAGAATTGCATTATTTGCCCTTTATATGCGTAAGTACCAAGTTTATTCCAATCTTTTTGAATAAATAACATATTAATGAAATTCTAGACAGTATAAAGAGTTTAAGTGTAGAGTATTGTGATGAAATGACTGAGAATGAATCCAGAAACAATTGAAATGTTCAAATGATACTCAGAATTGAATTATTTGCTCTTCATAAGCGTAATAGTCTTGTATAGTCCAATCTTTTTGAAAAAATAACATAGGAATTACATTCTAGATAGTATTAAGAGTAAATGCAGATTATTGTGATAAAATGACTTAGAATGAATCTAAAAACAATGAAATGCTCAAATGATTCTCAGAATTGCATTATTTGCACTTTATATGCTTAATTAGCTTGTATAATCTATTTTTTTCGAATATATAAAATATGAATCATATTCTAGACAATATAAAGAGATTAAATGTAAATTATTATGAATAAATGACTTAGAATGTCTCCATAAACGATTGAAATGCTCAAATTATTCTCAGAATTGCATTATTTGCACTTTATATGCGTAATTGCCTTTTATAATCCAATCTTTTTGTATAAATAACATATGAATTATATTCTAGATAGTATAAAGAGTTTAATTATAGATTATTGAGATGAAATAACATAGAATGAATCGAAAAATGATTGAATTGCTCAAATGATACTCAGAATTGCATTACTTGCAATTTATATGCACAATTGCCCTGTATAATCCTTTGTTTTTTAATGAATAATATATGAATCTTATTTTGGACAGTATATAGAGTTTAAATATAGATTATTGTGATAAAATGACTTAGAATGACTCCAGAAACAATTGAAATACTCAAATGATGCTCATAATTGCATTATTTGCAAATTATATGCATAATTGTCATGTGTAATCCAATTTTTTCGAATAAGTAAAATATCAATCATATCTTAGACAGTGTAAAGAATTTAAATGTAGATTATTGTGAAAAAATGACTTAGAATGAATCCAGAAACGATTGAAATGCTCAAATGATGCTCAGAATTGCATTGTTTGCACTTTATATGCGTAATTGCCTTATATAATCCAATCCTTTAGAATATATAGCATATGAATTATATTCTAGACAGTATAAAGAGTTTAAATGTAGATTATTGTACTTAATTGACTTAGAAGGAATCCATAAACGATTGAAATTCTCAAATGATGATCAAAATAGCATTATTTGCAATTTATATGCGTAATTACCATGTGTAATCCAATCTTTTTGAATAAATTGTGCATCAATGTGGATTATTGTGAAGAAATGACTTATAATGAATCCATAAACGATAGAAATGCTCAAATGATGCTCAGAATTGCATTATTTGCACTTTATATATGTAATTACCTTATATATTGCAATTTTGTTTAATAAATAACATATGAATCATATTATAGATAATATAAAGAGTTTAAATGTAGATTATCATGATGAAATGACTTAGAATAAATCCATAAATGATTGAAATGTTCAAGTGATACTCAGAATTGCATTATTTGGAATTTATATGCGTAATTAACATGTATAATACAATCATTTTAAATAAATAACTAATGAATCATATTCTTAACAGTATAAAGAGTTACAATGTAGATTATTGTGAACCAATAATTTATAATAAATCCAGAAATGATTGAAATGCTCAGAATTGCATTGTTTGCACTTTATATGCGTAATTGTATAATCAATTCCTTTTGAATAAGTAGCATATGAATCTTATTCTTGACAGTATAAAGAGTTCAATTGTAAATTATTGTGATGAAATGAATCAAAATGAATCCACAAACGTTTGAAATGTTCAAATGATGCTCAGAATTGCATTATTTGCAATTTATATGCGTAATTGACTTGTCCAATGCAATATTTTTGAATAAATAACATATGAATCATATTCTAGAAAGTATAAAGAGTTAAATGTAGATTATTGAGATTAAATGACGTAGAATGAATTAAAAAACGATTGAAATGCTCAAACGATGCTCAGAATAACATTTTTTTTTCATTTTATATGCGTAATTAAAATGTATAATCCAATCTTTTTGAATAAATAACAAGTGAATCATATTCTTACTGTATAAATAGTTTAAATGTAGATTATTGTGATAAAATGACTTTGAATGAATACATAAACGATTGAAATGCTTAAATAAAGCTTAGAATTGCATTATTATATGTGTAACTATCATGTATAATCCAATTTTTATTAATATAAAATATATGAATCATATTCTAGACAGTATAATAGTTTCAATGTAAATTATTGTGAAGAAATTACTTATAATGAATCCAGAAACGATTGAAATGATCAAATGATGCTCAGAATTGCATTGTTTGTACTTTATATGCGTAATTGCCTTATATAATCCAATCCTTTAGAATATATAACATATGAATTATATTCTAGACAGTATAAAGAGTTTACATGTAGATTGTTTAGATGAAATGAATCAGAATGAATCCAGAAACTATTAAAATGCTCTAATAAAGCTCAGAATTGCATTATTTGCACTTAATATGCGTAATTAGCATGTATAATCCAATCGTTTTGAGTAAATAATATGTGAATCATATTCTAGACTGTGTGAAGAGTTCAAATGTAAATTATTGTGAAGAAATAACTTAGAATGACTCAAGAAACGATTGAAATGTACAAATGAAGCTCAGAATTGCACTATTTGCAATTTATATACGTAATTACCATGTATAATTCAATCTTTTCAAATAAATAACATATGAATCATAATCTTGATAGTATAAAAAGTTTAAGGATAGATTATTGTGATGAGACGACTTATAATGAATCCAGAAACGAATGAAATGATAAAATGATTCTCAGAATTGCATTGTTTGCACAACATTTGTGTAATTACCATGTATAATCTAATATTTTTTGCATAAATAACATATGTATCACATTCTAGACATTATAAATAGTTTCAAAGTAGATTATTATGAAGAAATGACTTATAATGAATCCAGAAACGATTGAAATGCTCAAATGATTCTCAGAATTGCATGGTTTGCTCTTCATATTCGTATTTGCCTTGTATTATCAAATATTTTTGAATAAATAACATAGGAATTATATCCAGAAAAATGACTTAGAATGAATACAGAAATGATTGAAATGCTCAAACGATGCTCAAAATTGCATTATTTCCATTGTGTATGCGTAATTACAATGTATAATACAATATTTTTGAATAAATAACATATGAATCATATTCTGGACAGTATAAAGAGTCTAAATGTAGATTATTGTGAAGAAATGACTTGCATTGAATTCAGAAACAATTGAAATTCTCAAACAAAGCTCATGATTGCATTATTTGTACTTTATATGCGTAATTAGCGTGTGTAATCCAATCATTTTGAATAAATAACATATGAATAATATCCTAAATAGTATAAGGATTTAAAATGTTGATTATGTATAAATAACATAGGAAATATATTCTAGACAGTATAAATATTTTAAATGAAGATTATTGCAAAATGACTTAGAATGAATACAGAAATGATTGAAATGATTAAATGATGCTCATATTAGCATTATATGCGTAATTGGTTTGAACAATGCAAATTTTTTGAATAAATAACATATGAATCATATTCTAGACAGTATAAAGAGTTTAAATGTAGATTATTGTGAAGAACAGACCTAGATTGAATCCAGAATTGATAGAACTGTTCAAATTATGCTCATGATTGCATTAATTGCAATATATATGCGTAATTACCATATATAATCAAATCTTTTGAATAAATAACTAATTAATCATATTCTAGGCAGTATAAAGAGTTTCAACGTAGGTTAAGAAATGACTTAGATTGAATCCAGAAACAATTGAAATGATCAAATGATGCTCAAATTTACATTATTTGCTTCTTATATGCGCAATTGCATTGTATCTTTTTGAATAAATAACATTGGAATTATATTCTAGACAGTTTAAAGAGTTTAAATTTGAATTATTGTGATTAAATGACTTAGAATGAATATAAAAATCATTGAAATGCTCAAATGATGCTCAGAATTGCATTATTTGCATTTATATGCTTAATTAGCATGCACAATCCAATCTTTTCAAATAAATAAGATACGAATCATATTATAGACAGTACAAAGAGTTTAAATGTAGATTATTTTGAAGAAATGATTTATATTGAATCCAGAAACAATTGAAATGCTCAGAATTGCATTATTTGCACCTTATAGGCGTAATTACCTTGTATAATCCAATCTTTTTGAAAAAAGAGCATAGGAATTATATTCTAGACAGTATAAAGAGTTTAATAGTAGATTGTTGTGATTGAATGATTTAGAATTAATCCAAAAACGATTGAAATGCTCAAATAATGCTCAGAATTGCATTATTTGTAATTTATAAGTGTAATTAGCTTGTATAATCAAAACTTTGTAATTGGAAATCATATGAATTCTATTCTAGAAAGTATAAAGAGTTTAAATCTAGATTATCGTGATGAAAAGACTTTGAATTAATCCAGAAATGATTGAATTGCTCAAATTTTGCTCAGAATTTAATTATTTCCACTTTATATGCATAACAACCATGTATATAATACAATATTTTTTGATTAAATAACATGTGAATCATGTTCTAGACTGTATAAAGAATTTAAATGTAGATTATTCAGATAAAATGACTTAGAATGAATTCTGAAATTATTGAAATGCTCAATTGATGTTATGAATTGCATTATTTGGCACTTGACAAGCTTAATTAGCATGTATAATCCAATATTTTTGAATAAATAATATATGAATCATATTATGGACAGTATAAAGAGTTTAAATGTAGTTTATTATAAGGAAATGACTTCGATTGAAATGCTCAAATGTTGCTCAGAATTACATTATTTGCGCCTTATATGCGTAATTGTCTTGTATAATCCAAAAGATTCTCAGAATTGCATTATTTTCACTTTATTTGCTTAATTACAAAGTATAATACAATATTTTTGAATAAATACCATGTGAATCATATTATTGACTTTATAAAGAGTTGAAATGTAGTTTATTGTGATAAAATGACTTAGAATGAATCAAAAAATGATTAAAATGCTCAAATAAAGCTCATAATTGCATTATTTACACTTCATGGCCCCGTTTGTTTGTGACTTAAAGGATGCATAACTTAAGTTATGCATCCTTTAGTCACCAAACACCTCTTACATAAGATGCCTTAAGGGTACATAACTTATGCAACCTAAATAAGATGCATGTGTAATCCAAATATTTTTGAATAAATAAATTTTTGAATCATATTCTTGATAGTATAAAGAGTTTAAATATAGATTATTGTGATTAAATGACTTAGAATGAATCTACAAATGATTGAAATGCTCAAATAAAGCTTAGAATTGCATTATTTGCACTTTATATGCGTATTAGCATGTATAATCCAATCTTTTCGAATAAATAAGATATGAATCATATTTTAGACAATACAAAAGAGTTTAAATGTAGATTATTGTGAAGAAATGATTTAAATTGAATCCAGAAACGATTGAAATGCTCAAATGATGCTCAGAATTGTATTATTTGCACCTTATAGGCGTAATTGCCTTGTATAATCCAATATTTTTGAATAAATAACATAGGAATTATATTCTAGACAGTATAAAGAGTTGAAATGTAGATTATTGTGGTTAAATGACTTAGAATGAATCCAGAAATGATTGAAATGCTCAAATGATACTCAGAATTGCATTATTTGCAATTTATAAGTGTAATTAGCATGTATAATCCAAAATTTTTAAATAAAAAATATATCAATCATATTCTAGAAAGTATAAATAGTTTAAATCTAGATTACCGTGATGAAATGACATAGAATGAATTAAAAAATAATTGAAATGCTCAAATGATACTTAGAATTGCATTATTTTAACTTTGTAAGCGTAATTACCATGTATAATCAAATATATTTGAATAAATAACATTTGAATCATATTCTTGACTGTATAAAGAGTTTAAATGTAGATTATTGTGATTAAATGACTTAGAATGGATCCAGAAACGATTGAAATATTCAAATAAAGCTCAGAATTGCATTATTTGCATTTTACATGCATAATTAGTATGTATAATCCAATATTTTTAAATAAATAACATATGAATCATATTCTGAACAGTACAAAGAGTTTAAATATATATTATTATACTGAAATGACTTAGAATGACTCCAGAAAGGATTGCATTGCTCAAATGATACTTCGAATTGCATTATTTTAACTTTATATGCGTAATTGTCATGTATAATCCATTCTTTACGAATAAATAACATATTAATCATATTCTAGACTATATAAAGAGTTTAAAAGTAGATTATTGTGATAAAATGACTTAGAATGACTCCAAAACGATTGAAATGTTCAAATGATGCTTAGAATTACATTATTTGCACTTTATATACGTAATATCCAAGTATAATATAATCTTTTGGAATAAATAATATATAAATCATATTCTAGGTCCTATAAAGAATTTAAATATAGATTATTGTGAAATAATGGCTTAGAATGACTCCAGAAAGGTTTTAAATGATCAAATGATACTCAAAATTGCATTATTTGCACTTTGTATGCCTAATTGCTTAGCATGTATAATCCAATCTTTTCGAATAAATAAGATATGAATCATATTTTAAACAGTACAAAGAGTTTAAATGTAGATTATCGTGACGAAATGATTTAAATTGTATCCAGAAACGATTGAAATGCTCAAATGATGCTCAGAATTGTATTATTTGCACCTTATAGGCGCAATTTCCTTGTATAATCCAATATTTTTGAATAAATAACATAGGAATTATATTCTAGACAGTATTAAGAGTTGAAATGTAGATTATTGTGGTTAAATGACTTAGAATGAATCCAGAAATAATTGAAATGCTCAAATGATACTAGAATTGCATTATTTACAATTTATAAGTGTAATTAGCATGTATAATCCAATATTTTTTAATAAATAACATATGAATAACATTATAGACAGCATTAAAAGTTTAAATGTAGATTATTGTGAAGAATGACTTGAAATAAATCCAGAAACGGTTGAAATGTTAAAATGATGCTTAGAATTGCATTATTTGCACTTTATATTCGTGATTTCCAAGTATAATCTATTTTTTAGAATAAATAATATATGAATTATATTCTTGACCATATAAATAATTTAAATATATATTATTGTGAAGAAATGACTTAGAATGACTCCAGAAATGTTTGAAATGCTCAAATGATGCTCAGAATTGCATTATTTGCTCTTTATATGCGTAATTTCTATGTATTATCCAATCTTTTTTAATAAATAAGATATGAATCATACTAATGATAATATAAAGAGTTTAAATGTAGATTATTGTGATGAAATGACTTAGAATGAATGCAGAAAGGCTTGAAATATTTAAATGATACTCAGAATTACATTATTTGCATTGTATATGCGTAATTATATACAATATATAATCTAATATTTTTAATAAATAAGATATGAATCATATTCTAGATAGTATAAAGTGTTTAAATGTTGATTATTGCGATGAAATGATTTAGAATGAATGCATAAACTCTTGAAATGCTAAAATGATACTCTGAATTATATTATTTGCGCTTTATGTCCGCAATTACTATATACAATCCATTCTTTTTGAATAAATAATATACAAAATCATATTCTAGACACAATAAAGAGTTTAAATGTAGATTATGGTGATGAAAGAACTTAGAATGGATCAAAAAACGATTGAAATGTTGAAATGATACTCAGAATTGCATTATTTTCACTTTATATGCGTAATTACCATGTGTAATCCAATTTTTTGGATAAATAACATATAAATCATATTCTAGACAGTAAAATAGTTTAAATGTAGATTATTGTGATGAAATTATTAGAATGAATGTCAAAACGATTCAAATGCTCAAATGATACTAAGAATTGCTTTATTTGCACTTTGTATGCCTAATTGCTTAGTATAATCTAATATTTTTAAATTAGTAAGAATTTATTCTAGACCATATAGATTGTTTAAATGTAGATTTTTTTGATAAATTAACTTAGAATGAATGCATAAACGGCTGAAATTCTCAAATGATACTGAGAATATGCATTATTTGCACTTTATATGTGTAATTACTATGTATAATCCAATCTTTTTTAATAAGTTGTGAAACATATTCTAAACCACAAAGAGAGTTTAAATGTAGATTATTGTGATGAAATAACTTAGAATGAAAGCATTAATGGTTGAAATGCTCAAATGATACTAAGAATATATATTATTTACATTTTATATGTGTAATTACTACTTAAAATCCAATCTTTTTGAATATGTAAGAACTGAATCGTATTCTAGTCTCTATAGAGAGTTCAAATATTGATTATTGTGATGAAATGACTTAGAATGAATGCAAAAACGATTGAAATGCTCAAATGATACTCATAATAAGCATTATTTGCACTTTATATACATAATTGCTATTGATGATCCAATCTTTTTGAATAAGTAAGTTCTGAAACATATTTTGGACCACATGGAGAGTTCAATTGTAGCTTATTATGATGAAATGACTTAAAATGAATGCAGAAACGGTTGAAATGCTCAAATGGTACTCAGAATATATATTATTTGCGATTTATATGTGTAATTACTACGTTTAATCCAATCTTTTTGAATAAATATAATTTGAATCATATTCTAAACCGTATAAAGAGTATAAATGCTTATTATCATGATGAATGACATGGAATGAATGTCGAAACCGTTGAAATACTCAAATGATACTCAGAATATTAATTATTTGCACTTTGTATGCCTAATTGTTTTGTATAATCCAATCATTTTGTATTAGTAAGGTCTGAATCATATTCTAGACCATATAGAGAGTTTAAATGTCGATTATTGTGATGAATTAACTTAAAAATGAATGCATAAACGGTTGAAATTCTTAAATAATATTCATAATATGCATTATTTGCACTTTATATGCGTAATTACTATGTATAATCCAATATTTTTGAATATGTAAGTTTAGAAACATATTCTAAACCACAAAGAGAGTTTAAATGTAGATTATTGTGATAAAATAACTTAGAATGAATGCAGAAATCGTTGAACTGCTCAAATAATACTCAGAATATGCATTATTTGCATTTTGTATGCCTAATTGCTACATATAATCCAATCATTATAGAGATCTTAAATGTAAATTATTAATTGCGATGAATTGACTTAGAATGAATTTTGAAAATGTTGAAATCCTCAAATGGTACTTAAAATATGCATTATTTGCATATTATATGCTTAATTACTATGTATCTGAATCATTTTTTTTAAATAGTATAGAGAGCTTAAATGTTGATTATTGTGACCAAATGACTTAGAAAGTTAGAATGAATGCAGAATTGTTTGAAATGCTCAAATGATGCTTCGAATATGCATTATTTAGACATTATATGCGTAATTACTATTATTTTAAGCCAATCAAAATCATATTGACAATATACTACTTATAATTTACAAAATTATTTTCAACACAAATTAGCTTGTTATTTTTAAAACATCGTGTCTTTGGTAATATTTTACAGCCATCCACAAATTTAGATGATTTTTTTAGTCTGTTGAAAATATATAAAATTGAATTATGCAAACTAGATAACTTAGTTATAAATATATAAATTATAAAGATAAAATAAAAAAATAATTAATAAAAACTCATGTATCGAGCAAGCTCGATAATCCCCACTAGTAAGTTATAATTCTAAATTATATGTTTGTAATTTTCATTTTTTTCATTTTTATTTTTTTGTACCTAATAAATAAAAATGCCGTGACAATAATAAGATTTTCTATTATCGCTCTTTATGCAGTATTGTAGGCATTATATGATAATTGGGATAACAATAATTATAATTTTTTTAGCACTGATTTTTAGAAATTATGCAAACTAAAAGCTCTTTTCGAAAATTACACGTAGAAATAACAGACGTTTGACAATATGATTTAATAAACTTCGTCATATATCCATATAGTCATAATACAATACACATAATATGATTCATCAAAAAGAAAAAATTGTAGATAATGTCACGTCCCGCACCGACGGGTCGCGGGGCGCGAGCTGAGAACGGTATCTTCTGCACCCATCCGACGGCCCGTCAACCTACGTCGCAACAGAAAAACAAACAGAGTCAGGTACAAACCTCAGTAACCGGTTATTTAACGACGCAGCTTCTCTACATTTAATTAATATCACAAAGTTCAATCAGACCGGATTAATCCACACAACAAATAATATATTTTACGGAGATAATCGGGTCCGGACAGTCAGTCAGTCAGTCTCAGTGGTCCCTCCCCGATCTCAGGAGGATCAGGACCGGCCCCTCCCCGAACTCAGGAGGATCAGGGCTCAAAATTCATATCTAATTCCACATCCAATTCCGAACTCGATAACCCGTAAAATATACCAATCACAGTTCAGATAAACATATTCAATCAAAACCAAACGATAAATCGAATCAATCAATCAAAACGAAATTAAATATAGAGAAGTCCGGTTACCTGATCAAGCGGTCCAGAAATGAATCAAATCAACTAATCCAATAAAATTGCGACGTAGAACTCAGAATTCCAATTGGCCATCCAATCAAACTTTCAATCGATATATCAAAATTAAATCTCATTATTTGTATTGGTTTTCTCTGTTTGGCTAAATCGTGAGAGAAATGAAGAATGAACTTAGTTAATTTTGAGAGGGAGATGAAAACTAAGTATATACATAAGGAAATCAACATACAAGGGACACGCAACAAAGATGGACAGGTGGCAGGCTGCATGTTGCGCTATTTTTTTCCACTAAATCAAAGAGATGTTCAAAGCGATTAATTTCTTTTCTTATTCTGTCAACATAGAGTCAAAAGTTTGACTGGTCAACGGTTAACTCTGGTCAACTTTGGTCAAAGGTGATAAAAATTCGTGGGATGTTATAGATAATAGTTTATCGAAAAAATAAATAAATAAAAATAATTAAACCAGAGAACTGTAGATAACTAGAATTATGGGCCTGCGATCCGTATCAAAGATTTGAGAAGCAAGCCTTACAATTACAAAATACATCCAAATCAGCATCATGGGTTCTTTTCTGGGCCATTTTTCTATACAGGTGCTTGTCCAAACTCCAGAGGTCCTCTCATTAGGCCGTAACATCTTCAGATAGCCAAGTGTAGCGCACCTGCGAGCCGTCCGATCTGATCTGGACGGGCTCCTATCATCCATCTGATTTTGATTAGACGGCCAGGAGCTACGCTACACCAGGTGTGTGACACCTGATTTCAATTTCATCTTCAGATGTACTAGGCTTGTTTGTTGCGCGCAGTCATGCACAGATGCACTCGTGCTTGCTGAAGTTTGGGGTTGTGGGAATTGGGAAGTAATACGCAATATAGGAGCTTCCAATTTTTTTATAAGCTCCATGTTTTCTACTTGTCCTTTTAGAGGAATCCATGGATATGTTCCGACTTGTTTTGATCTAATGCTATATTTGGTTTACTATAAAACTACAAAATTGGAGCATAAGAGCAGAATATTATGCTTTATCATGGCTGAACTGCTCGCCAGCTGACCTTCAAAGGAAAAAAACAAAGGGGCAAAATAATAATAATAATAATAAAAATAAAAAAAAACATGTTTCAACTGAACGTTGAATTTGATTTATTCCAAAATCCTTCTAGCAAAAATATCACATCATAAATGTGGTTGTGAGTTTGTGATTATGCTTATTTCCTGGCCTGGAATTGATCAGACATCCGTCTCAAATTATTATCCCCCTTTTCTTTTTCATTTTAATATTAGTAGTGAACTATCACATCACACAACCGGCCTAACATTCAATTTACATGGTCGAGAACAAACGCACAAATCTTCTCACAAAAAAGTAAAATGAAAAAAAAAGTAAGAAAAAAGGTGAAAACTAAACCCGTAATCACCAACTCTAATTCACAGGTTCCTTCAAACTCTCTCATGCGACAGAGTTCAACTCTGTCAGAGGCCAATGATCCCACAGTTCAACATTATTAGTACAAAATTGATCCTGATAAGCACCATAGTCTAAATCTAACTCTAATTCACTCACATTTCCTTGACCCACTATTCCTAAGCATCCAACATCATTTCCTTCAAAGTATTTTATACCATCAACACATTCCTGTCTAACAGACTCAAGCTCTTCTCTCTGACTGCTGCTGTGATCTGTCTTGTCTGATTGCTGCTCAACCATCTCCCTTAGCTTCTCTAACTACAAGAGAAACACACAATTCAACATGTTAGGTGAAATTATTACATAAATCATTCATATAAACAAACACACAAAAGAAAATTAGTTTTTACCTGACTAGTGAGAAACTGGTTTTCTTTCCTTAAAGACTCAACACTCTTGAGTAAACCATCATAGTTAGATTTTAAGACGGAGTACTCCTTCTCTAGTTGCTTTGACTTCCACCGAGCTCGCTTGTTCTGGAACCAAATGGAAACCTGTCGTGGCTGTAGACCTAACTCGCGTGCGAGTTCTAGCTTCTGTTTGGGTTCAAGCTTAGTTTGGGTTTGAAACATAGTCTCTAGTAATCTGATCTGATCATCGTTGAATCTTCTCTTCTTCTCGTTCTTTCCTTTGTTTGTTAGAAGGCGTTGCATCTGGAGGTAGAAATTTTCTGGAGGTTTTGCAGAGAAGAGGTGTTCCCGGTCCATGGTGGATGGTTTGGCTGGGTTCTGATTTTTGCTTTGGTTATAATTGTAGGGTTTTATAGGCGAGGTTGGTAAAAAGAAAAGGAACGTCTGGCCTTAAAATGCGGTTGGGATGCTTTTAGAAGCTTCTGTTGCCAGTGGCTCCCCAGAAGGTGAATGGTTTCTTTTCACTCCGGTTTTTCTGTGGTAGTTGCTCAAAGCAACATTACATGTTGCTAATATGATCAAGAGTTGCATTATTTTTTAAACGGTGTACACAATAAATGTGTATCAATTAGAGGTGATTTTTTCACAGAGTAATACATCATTATCTAAATTAAAATTGAAGTCTTATTATTAAGTAGAAAAAAACTGTGCAATTTCTAAGATAGGTTTAACATAGGAAATGCTTTATACAAATAGCAAATTATCTATGCATCTTTCACTATGTTTTTCGTTACGTTGTTAATTGATTTTCCTTTAAAACTGAATTTTTGCAATTAATCCAAGATTAAGTTAAGATCTAAACCAAAGGTTGAAAGTTGAAACTAGATTTATAAAAATATGCATAATATTAAAACAATGAGTAAATCATATATATATCATACAACAAGCTTTTATAGAAAATAATCAATGTAACATCTCATTTTACAATATCTATTTATTTTATGCAGAATTGCAAAAGAAAACATAGCTACTAACAAACTCTGTTCATATAAGTTATTAGACTTCTCTCGAGTTTGTTAAAAGAAGATGAATTTGTTATATTGGTTAATAGCTAATATATAATAATTCAAGTTGCAATAAATTAATTTAACATCGTACGATATATTATGTTCCATTAGACATTAGTGAAGTAAGGACTAAGGAGGTCAAATCAGTTTTTTTTGCGTCGCTCTAAATTAATGCAAGCAAGTTCTAAAGCCGAACAGTTTGTTGATTTAACCTTGTACTAGAATAAATAAAATGCATGCAGCACGCGCATGAAAACGCCACATATGCTACAGAAGCAGAAAGTCCAAGGTGTGTCATTTCAGGATTAACATAAGAGCCTTATTTTTAGCCTGGAAGAACAAAATCAACAAATGGACCAATGGAAACGTGTACCGCTGAGACGCCTTCACTGAGTCACTTTCAAGGTGTCAATTCATGTTTAGGTTTTTCTGCCTCTTAGCATGGTGAGGTGGCACTTGGAGTTTGTCATCTTATTCAAACCCAAGATAGATGCCTCTCTTAATTCAAATAAAGGATATAGATGCCTCCGGTCAGATCTCTCCCCAAAGCAAGGGGCATGTGTCAGCTTTGTGAATTTGGCACAGAGCTTCACGGAACAAGTTTTCAGGCGTCCCACTGTCTTTTGACATGTGGCGTACAGTGACCAATTTAACTTTGGTTTTTCACTCTTTTGAGGAGATCGGATCCTTATCCGAGGTACTTACATGTCGAATTGGAATAGCCCATCACTTTGTTTAGAGAGCTTTTTTTCAGTTCATTGAATTTGTAAATGTTAATGTTATCCTTTCTTATAGAAACTAGTGATAACTGATCACTGATGATGCCCTCTGGTGTTTTAATTAATATCTTCTGACCTGACATATAGATATATAAAAATGATTTCTCATATTTTACATTTGACAATAATCTTTTGTTTTCTTAATTAACTTTAAAAGCCTGTCATATATTGAGGAGGTCCCGGTCCACCAATTTTTAATACCATATATAAAATACCACAACTTTATTTCACTAGTATTTTTCAATTTTAAAATTCATATGCAAAATCCAAACAGTTGATCTTATTTAATTTAACTAGCAATATATTTTCATATAAGTTTTATAAAATTTGGCGCTAATTTGATACTCGATCAAAAAAATTAAACCATAAACGTATTAAAATTAATCTATCATAGTTAACCAGATTCGTTTATTTATTGACATCTTGATCGAGTATCAAATTAACTTCAAATTTTATAAAATTTATATGGAAATACATCGCTCGTTAAATTGAACACGATCAATAGTTTGGATTAGAGGTTTGAATTTTAAAATTTTAAAATATTGATGAAATTCAAATTTATTGCATTTGGTGGCACCCAAAAGTGGTGGCATTGGAACTCTTCATTTTATTTTTAAACAATATGTTGGAACTGTTTTCCAATATATCGACCACTTTCTCCAAATATAGTTGAATTTCTTCTTGCATTTTTAAAAGTATATATCGATCACTCCCTTCATTCCAATTTTGCTAATATAAATAAAAAATTTCATATCAGCATACTACTTTAATCCTATCTTTGCTAGTTTAATTTCTTCACCTCCACTTTGAACGCCTCAATTTTTCGTCCTATCTTACTATTTCAAGTTTTCAACCCTCTACAGGGAATGTCTTAATTTTTCACTAAGAAATAAAATGACAGATATAATTAATTCTAAGGATTTGAAAAAAGGAATATTAATGCCTTGTCTTCCTCCTGACTCAAAGTTTACTTTTTTAGTACGTATTTCTATATTAATGTATGATTAAGAAAAGAACCCTTCGCGTTTTCAGTTTGTTTTGGTTATATATATAAAAAAAAAATTTGGCCAGGGATGAATAAAATATTTCATGGTATGATAAAAAAGCGTGCTTTTCTGGCAATAATGATTGGTGGATGTATTTGTAGCCACGTCAACGAAAGTTTTGGATTGACAGATAAAGGAAGGACATAATCAAATTTGAAATTTAAAGAGAAATCTGGCTGACAAATAAAGGTTTTATGCTTTATTACATAATTAAATGTGTTTGAGCTCTTTTTTGCAATAGATTAATTTGACAATTTTGTCATAATTTAAAAATTAACTTTTAATTATATATGAGAACATAATTTACACATAAAAAATGACGAAATATGATGAACGATTTATCATTAATTGAAAGACTTGAATTTCACAACGGTTCGAATTTAATCGTGTCTGAAGCATACCAATTTTTATTCAGATGCATAATTTTGAATACATTATCAACTTATAAAAAAATTAATATGTCTATGGAATTGGAAACTAATATTTAGATTTTTTTTCCTTGTTTTAAAAATAATTACTGATCTGATAAGGTTAATCATTATCCAAAGAATTTTCATATTTAAAAAATGTAAAAGATAAGGTAAGAAAAGTTTTTTAAAAGATAAGTAAGCTGTTAACTTGTTGGAAGCTACGTCCTAAATACTTGTAGATGTCGATTTTTCATTGGCTTCAACAAAAATTACTTTCCGTACAAGCAATATATTTTCTATCAATTTGAATATAGTTTTTGCTCTTGTAAGTTTTGTGCCGTTAGCAATTTTGTTCAAGACATGCAAACATCTTCATGAGAAAGAATAAATAAATTTGACAATGTCTTCCTTGTAATTAATTAGGTCGGCTTCGATTTTTTTTTGGCAAAATTGGATATAACCCCCTCTAATTTTTTCTAACTGGATATAACCCATCTAATTTTGAAAATCGGATATAACCCCTCCAATTATGTCTATTAAGGATATAACCCCTTTTATTAGTTTCAAATATTTTTTAATTTAAATAAATCAGCAAAATACAAATTCTTACCAAACTACCCTTCCTCCAAGACCTCATGAACGTTTCACCTTCTTTTTTGCTTCATGAAGGTTCAAAGGTAAATATAACCCAAAATTTACGTCTACGTTTTAGTATCAATTTGGATTCTGAAATTGATCACAACATCTCAAATCTTTATCCGGTGTTGATATCCTATTAGCATTTTAGTTGTCTTTTCCTAAACTAACAATTTAAAACGAGTAAAATTTTTTTCATTCGACAGCTTTCTGTCGCTGCCGCTGCAACCAGGGGCGGATCCAAGTGAGGGAAACCCCTGGCACGTGCCCGGGCATGATTTTTAAAAAATTAAGGTCTGATATAAAGGCGGAAGAACTCGTGCCCGGGCTTTTCTCACACTGGTGCCCAGTCTATAGCAAACTGATTTTTTATTCCTTAAATTGGGCCTATAGGTTCATAACATTTGGAAACTAAAACTAATTTGCAAAGTTAGAATGAACGAATTTGATTTTGTAACATTTTCTTTTCTTTTGTCTTTTAAATAATGTTTTTCATCTTAGCATTTTTTTAACCGATCCCAGTACTTGATTCTATTTAAATTTGTTTCTCATTTTACCAAGTTTTTATATTTATCTTTTCTACCTTTCAAATTTTATTAAATAAATAAATTCTTGGTAGTCTTAAATTTTATTTTAGATTATTTCCTAATTCTCGTTTTATTTTTAGATTTATACTATACTGGAAGGTTCATAAAACTATTTGTTTCATTCTTAAATTGTGTTTTACACGACAATCCCGTGCACGAGCTATATGGTACTTGAAGTTGAATGCATGATTTATAATATAAAAATTGAAATGTGATGAATATCATCCATTTTTTTTAAGTTATGATCAAATATTGCATGTTTCTCCTCAGCTTTCTTCGTTTACTCCTTTTTTTTTTTTGGGCAATCAACTATAGCAATGAGAATAAAAATATAGAATGAAAACAATAAAATTGCAAAATTTAATAATTTATTAAGTGTGTGTATCTATATAATATTTAAAATTATATATATATATATATAATATTTAAAAAAACGTATATATATTATTTATTAAATAATAAAAAATATAAATTATATTTAATTTTTATTGTGCCCGGGCTTTAAAAAATCCTGGATCCGCCACTGGATGCAACGAACATCATAACAATGTTTGACGACTAATAGGTGCATGTTTTGATGACTAAAATTAGATCTATGATTGTCACCAATTCTAATTCCTAGGTTCCAATAGATTTGTATTACATGCAAGGACATCAATATATAGTCTTATGTCCATTAGGGGCTTCATTTGCTTTCAATATATTTTATTACAAGTTGCCCCATATCATATATAGAAAGAATATAAAATACAATTTTTGCAATGAATTTTTAAAGAAATATTGACGGGAAACTGACGTAGTGAATAAAAAATATTGACGGGTAGTGAATAAATTAGTCAAATAGTGTTTTGAGGTTGGAAAACAGAAGATGAAAGTTCTTTCGAGGAGGAAGGAAAGAATGAGAGTAGTTTGGTCAGTATTTTTTTTGGTTTTATTTTTTTTTATTTAAAAATAGTTGAAATTAATAAAAGGGATTATATTCTCATTAGACATGATTGGAGGGGTTATATCTAATTTTTATGATTAGAAGGGTTATATCCGGATAGAGAAAATTAGAAGGGTTATATCCAATTTTGTCTTTTTATACGATGCAAGCTTCAACCACACCTTTCTAAAGGGCGCATTAGTTTATAAGGTTCAGTAGTGAGTACTGACAATGGAATGAGGTCCCCACTTGCAACTTTCAAGTAGCCCAATTTATTCATAAATTTTTTTAAAAAAAAATGAAGAAGCAACCCAATTGGCCAATTCATGTACCACGTAAATTGGAAGGGAAAAACCGTACCTACTGCTTATAAATATATGTACACTTCTTTTTCAGGTCTACAGTGTTCCATTTTAAATGTAGATAGAGATACCTCAAATCTAGAATCTTATTACATTAATCGCTACTGCTTATGTCAGTGGGAATTGATTTGCACACCCCAAAATTGATAAAACACTCATTTTTAGACTAAAATATACCCCTAATTAATTGAGAATATTGTTCAAAAATATCATCATTTTTCTAATATTATCAATTCATTGAGGGTACTTTAGTCTAGAAAGAAGTGTTGAATCAATTATGGGGGTGTGCAAATCAATTCCCATGTCAGTGATTTGACTGTAATTTAAAATCATAACCTGTTTACCAAACGAAGTAACATATCAGTAAAATTGTCCTAATATCCTTTTATTGATCGTAAACAATTTTTGTTGGTAGTTCACTAAAGTAACGATTTGATAAAAAACAAATGACAAAGTAAAATATATGGCTGGTATCAGAAAATATACTTATATATATGTGAATGATAAAAAGTGACTCACAATATGTAAAATTAAAGATTTAAATCCACTAAATATGTACTGCATGACGACTTCCCCCCAATTCAATTGTATTTTTCCTAGAAAGCTCGACAACGGTTGTCAATTGAAAATTCATTTGAAAATAACATAAATAAAAAGTTTGAATACTGTGTTATCATTATTATAAATGATTGTATCAAATTTTGTATAATTTAATCATTATTGTTAATAATTTCACAAAAGGCATATAATAAAGAAAACGAGATTAAATCGTTTTTCCTTTTTGTCGGCTAAGAAAAAACACAGCACTGTTCAAAATAACTCGATCGGCCTCTTATCTCAAATTCTTTCTGAATAGTTGTATCAACTTGGACGGTCACGGATATGACAAGAATTAAAAGGAACCTGAACGCAACGCCACAAGCACACGAAGGAGCCTGAAAACAACAGATCCGCTGCATTTCCGAAAAAATCGGAAGGGACCGAAGCAGAATTAAAACCTCTCCAAGTCTCCAGTCACCTTAACTCCTCGACGCTTGTTACACGGACGTTTTAATAGGGACGACAAACGAGAGTATATAATACAATAAAAGATAAGAGCGGGTCCTACCATACTATCCTATCACCAACCACACGTCCTGTTACTATTCGCCCAATAAATGCACGGGGTCTTTTAGAAGTCGTAATAATTGGAACGAATCAATTCAACCCGTTTAATCGTTCCTTCGACCCGCTGCATACTCGGAGTCGGAGTCGTCTCAGACATCAATTCAACTCATATAATCAATCTGATTGAACAGGCTTGGGATCTGTCTCGAATATTAATCCAAGCAATATTATGTTGTTAGAACGATGGATTAATCCTTATTTGTTGGATAACAAATCAGCATTAGTAGTTAGCAAGAATTTATTATGAAGACAGTTGGCTTGCGATAATAATATCTTGATAGTTTTAGCAATATATATATATATATATATATATATATATATATATATATATATATATATATATATATATATATATATATATATATATATAGAGGTGGGATAAAGTGCCATAGATGGCAATGCCATAGATGTCTTTTTTGAGTCATTTTTTGAAGTTCCGAAATTCAATCGGTCAATTCAAACCGTTCAAATTGATCAGCATATTGAAATACCATTGGAGACCAAATTTTACATTTTTTTAAATTTTTTTGGTATTTATTTTGATATGTTCAAATTGGAGGGTCTGAAATACTCCAATTATAACGTTTTTTAAAAATATCATAATAAATAGCAAAGAAATTCGAAAAAATATAAAATTTGGTCTCCAAGGATATTTTAATATGGTGAATAACTTGGATGGTTCAAATTGAGCATTTGAATTTTGGATCTCGAAAAAGACTCTATGGCACGGGATCCTTTGTGCCATCTATGGCACATCAGCCATCCTATATATATATATATATATATATATATATATAGTTTAGCTACGGTGAGTCGCGACCAATACTCCTAGATCTAGATCAAAATGACCGATCCAAACCGTCCAATATGATCTCCCTATTGAAATCTCCGTGCAAACCAATTTTTTTATTTTTTCAAAATTTTTAAATATTTTTTTCGGATTTTTAAAAACTGATGTTTTTGAATGGTTCAGAACCAATTAGATTAACGATTTTCTAAAATTTCAAAAAAATACTTAAAAATTTCGAAAATATGAAAAATTTGGTCTACATGGAGATTTCAATAGGGAGATCATATTGGACGATTTGGATCGGTCATTTTGATCTAGATCTAGGAGTATTGGTCGTGACTCACCGGAGGGTCCGTGAGTCGCGACTCACCGTAGCTAAACTCATATATATATATTCAAATGAAACAAAGCTGGAAGTTGAAAAATAAATTTATAGATGCATGAACTTGTAGAAATCCTAAATAAATTATATGCAATTTATATATCACCAAAAAGAGTTAATTTTAAGACCTACTTAACTTGATGAATGATAAATATATATGAGATCTCACAACATTAGTTTGGCATAACATACGCATGTGGGTCATGTCTACAATATCGAAATGCAAATCTAAACTTAAAAATTTAGAAATATCAAGATTATTGACTTTTACTCATTTTTATAGAGTAGTAAACAAAAAAAATTGTCACAACCAACAACACCAAGTCAACACTATTGCTTAAAAAATTGTTCCTTGAGAAAAACATGCAACTCTAGGCGGTGCTTGTAATGATTGAATTTAGCTAGTACATCAGATATCTGCAAGTAATAATGTGCGTGTGGACAAGTGTAATGAGTCAATCTTTATCATATTTAATCCAACTCACAGAAAACAAAGAGTGTCACTTTACAAGAAAACACCGATTACTTTTTCGATGATTAACTACTAAGTACGTATTACCAATCATAATTATAATTATATTTGTTGATTAATTAACGTGTCAATATCCTACAATCTGTCTCTTATGCGCATGCTTATCTGATAAGAATTTCTACCATTGAATTTCTCCATCATCTCCTCACAGCTCGACTTGATCCAGGTGAAAGGTGCCACTTCAGCACGTTTAAGGATGTCATCTCACCATGGGTGGAGCGAGAGTGTGGAGTAGAAGCTGCTGCCTTCGGAATCACATCCTCTACCAACTTTTTAAGGCTGGTAGAGTGCCGACTTATGATCCGAACCGTTAGATCTAATCTCAGCGGTTAAGCGAATTCCGTGCATGTAACCAGATTGATAGGCCCGAAAAATTTTAACTGTCGAAATTAGATCTAACGGCTCGGATTAGATGTTGCCACTTACCAGCCTCAAAAGATTGGTAGAGGATACGGACCCGCTGCCTTCCTCGCTCAAAAGGGCTTCAAATTCCAAACAAATAATAATAAATAATTAATGAGCAGTATAATTACATTATTGATGGCAATTAATCATCCATTATCAAAGAAAATTTTACAGCTATCATTTTGAAATTAAGTTTGGGTTCAATCTATACCAATGTTGTGGCTTTTTCGTCATCCTTCGAAGAATGAATTGAGTTTCCTCGGGAAATGGGAACATAGCCTTGGATTCACCCCCCTTAAGGTTCGATCTCCGTTCGAGTGTCCCTTTACGACAAGAGAACCAAAACATGAGTCGCTTCATAAAGAGGTTTGTTAATTTCGTGGGTCCTTTCTTTCCAGTAGGCGCAAGCCCCTACTATTAATTACCCCGTGATCGCTCACGAGAACCTCTGATTAAGGGATCAAAAGAATTTTATGTAAAGGCTAGGAGGAATCATTTGTTTCATGTTTATTTTGGGTTTATTTCTTTGGCTTACACCGGACTCGATTGGTGTACCAGAATTAGTTAACGGGACCCAATTGAGAACGCTTGAATGATTTTATTATTTGAGACAGACTTGGTTTTGATTTCTGATGCGGGGGCGTTGTTTTTCGGTCCTTAGGCTATTTTGGGCTTTTGGATTTGAGTTTGAGTTTATCGAGACTATTTTGGGTCTCGGAATTTGATTTGGGTTTTAAGGCTATTTTGGGCCTTGGAGTTTGGTTTGAATTTCTAGCCGAAATTTTAAAAAATAATATTAAAATAATATAATCTAATAAAATTAATATCAATTTAATCAGTTTAATATAAATAGTATCGTAAGATCGGAATCCTGGATTCCGAACGTTAGATCGGATTCCTGGATTCCGATCTAACGTTAGATCGGATTCTGGAATTCCGATCTAACGTTAGATCGGAATCTGGGATTCCGATCTAACCTTTATATATATAAGGGGTTTCCGATCTGATTTCGCTGCCGCTGCCGCTCTCGCTCTCTCGGACGCACTCCTTCGACGAGAACAGTAAGTTTTTTTTTATTAATTTAATTATTTATTTATTTAGTTTATTAGTTTATAATTTAGTTAATTAAATAAAAAAATAGTAAAATATTGGAAAAATATTCAAAAAATCTGAAAAAATCAGAAAAAATCAGAAAAAATTTGTATGTAATTTATTAATTATATTGGATATATTTTTTGTCTTTTTATTTGTTTATTCACAACTTAATTAATTAGAAAAATAGATAATAAATTGTAAAATTATTTTAAAAATACCGAAAAATAATAAAAATTCATATGAAAATTTATGTGTAATTAATTTAATTTTTTTATTTTTTTTGCTTTTAATAATTAAGATTTTGATAATTCAATATGGGAAAAATTAGAAAAATGATAATAATTGATGGTATTAATTAAAAATGTAGGTAAAAAATTGTTTAGAAGAGAGTCAATTCCTTTCTACTCCAGGTTCGCTTTTTTATATGTTTATTTTATTATTGTTTGAATAGAAATGTTTGTGAATTGCTTGTAGATTGATTGATGGATTGTAAAATTGTGAAATGCAATGATTGTAAAATTGTGAAATGCAATAATTGAATTATTGATTCATTGATACTTGTGAAATGGTTTGTGAAATGCAATGATTGTAAAATTTGAATGATTTATTCAAATTGGGTTGGGTTGGGTTCAAATTGGAATGAAATTGGGTTGGGTTGGGTTCAAATTGGGTTGAAATTGGGTTCTAATTGGGTTCTGATTTTTTGGAAAACTCTCCTGGTACAGGGGAGATGCTGCCGAAATTTTAATAGATTTTATACTTTATTAAATTTTAATTGCAGTAACAGTCGAAATCCCACCGCGAAATAAAATACCAGAGGATCCACGTCGATCCACGAGGCGTCGAGGAGATCCTGGCGCATCTACATCAGGAGGAGATCCTGGCGCATCTACATCAGGAGGAGATCCTGGCGCTTCTTCATCTGCCCCCCCTGCTGCCCCCCCCCTTTCCTCTTCCTGCTGATCAGCTTCTGCATCTCAGTCAGTCTGAGCTTCGAGGCGTACGAGTAAGTTTTTTTTATTTATATAGTTAATTCTTTTTTATATATATATATATTTTAATAATATATATAGGAAATAATTTTTTTTTAAATTATTTAGGGTATAGGGTTTAGGGTTTAAGGAAATAATAAAATTTTTTAATTTATGTAGTTAATTTTTGTATATAGTGAATAGTATATATAGTAAATAATATGTTTTTTTAACTTATTTAGGCGTGGACGCCCGAAATGCATAAGGCAAAAATGATACGAACCGAGCAGGTGGACCAGCGTCTTGTGACATTGGGCCTTATTCATTTCGTTGAGTTAGGTCACATGCCATTGGATCGTTCCATGATACAGGGTCTAGCCATGTTCTGGAGGCCCGAGACCCACACGTTCCACTTTCCTCGCGTAGGCGAGATGACCGTTACTCTTGAGGTATTATTTTTTCCAAGTTCTGTTGGTAGCTATTTATTTATTTATTTTTTGTTTTGTTGTTTAATAAAAAATGTAAACAAAATTTGCAGGATGTCGCCTTCATTTTTGGCTTGCCTACGACTGGACGATCGGTGACCGGTCGTACTGATTACGACGATGTGCAGAAACTAGCCGACTTTGCATTGCCACGGGACACTCCTATGGAGGATGTTCTAGATTGCTTCAGAGAGAGGGCGACTGATCGACGTGCTGGGAGGTAACAAACGTTTTAAAATTTAATTTAAATTTTGAGATATGCTGCAATATATATATATATATATATGTGTGTGTGTGTGTGTGTGTGTGTGTAATGTTTATGTAATGCAGGAAGCTTCACGCAGTACAGTTTGGGAAACTGCGTGATATGTGGGCACAGGGACCTGGGTCAGAGGACGCAGATAGGATCGATAGATACACTCGGGCCCTGGTGTTGGAGTTGATGGGTTGCGAGATGTTTCCAGATACCACAGGAGATTCTCTTCCTTGTTTTTATCTGGGGTTACTTCGGGTTAGTAATTTTAAATATTAAGAACATCTCTTACATTAGTACTAACTTGGATAATTTAGTTTGCAACTAACGAAAAATATTTTTTATTATTTGCAGGATGTTCATGCATCGGATTCAGTTAGATATAACTGGGGTGCAGCCACACTTGCTATGTTATACCGCGGCCTGGACTTGGCAGTCCTGGCAAATGGCGCTCAGAAGGTTCCTGCTCCGTGGCTACTGCTTCAGTTGTGGTCGTACACCCGGTTATTGCTTTGTCGCCCGTCCGTTACGAAAAGTTTCCAAGATTGGGGGAAGCCGTCAGTTGAGAGATGTCCGCCGTATGGGAGGTATAATATTTTTTTTAAATAAAATAAATGAAATATTGTAATATAACGAATTTAGATTAATTTTAACTAATTTCAAATAACGAATTTAAAAAAATATTGTAATTAATTAGTTAAATAAAATAATTAGTTAAAATTAATCTAAATTCGTTATTTTTTTAAATATTGTAATTAATTAGTTAAAATTAATCTAAATTCGTTATTTGAAATTAGTTAGTTAAACAATTAAAATTAGTCATAATTATAAACAAATAAAAATTAAATTTCGTAATTTAAAATTAATTACTTAGTTTAACAATTGAAATCATGATAATTGTAATGTTTTGGCAGGCAATGGACGACACGGCTGAGGTCGAAAAAGGTGAAAGGTCCCGTTCGCAGCGGTATTGAGTACGCTCGAGACGTACTAATGAAGATGGAGCATGCACACGTGGTGTGGCGGCCATACGAGGATGAGCTCAGACAGGCGGTCATGCCTCCTTATGCCCGCTACGAGCAGAGGTACTACCGGCTCCGCGTTCCATGCATCCATTTCTGGGTCGTGGCGTGGCACTATGCCGATCGGGTGATGCATCAGTTCATGTTGTTCCAGACAGTTCCGCCTCCTCTTCCTACGGTACGTTATTCTTTTCACCTTCGTGATTTAAATTGAAATATTTATAATACGTGCATTACATATGACCTAAAAATACAGCCTTGGAGGAGGATGGAGGCTTTGTTACAGTACCGGCACAACACATTTCGGCAGAGGGATTTGCAGGACCTTTTCTCAGTAGAGGTTGCGATGTGGGCCGACACGACGCAGGTCGAGGTGGCAGAGGCGCGGCCATGGAGTGACGATAATTTGCCCGCGTACGATAGATGGATGCGGATACATGGAGGTGCTCATCTTGTCCCCATTCCGGGAGTAGCACAGCAGATTCCAGCTAGCCGGATGACCTATCTAGAGGATGCGCCCGAGCGGGTGTCTATGGTAAGTTTTTTATTCAATTAAAATGAATTGATTTGTATTTTGGTCACTAACAACAAATAAACAGGTCAAGCACATATTGACGCAAGCTCTGCGAGCATGTGCATGGGCGGTGAAGAAAGGATTCAGACGAGCTGGGAAGGAGATGCTGAAAGGCTGCAGGACGCAGCTGGAGCTCGTTGGGGAGCCGCATCGGTTACCTCACCTTTTAGAGTCGAAGGGTCTAGCTACAGACATAGACTCCATACCTGATTCGCCTGAGGAGGATCACGCGCCAGAGCCTGGATTTGAGGAGCAGCAGTTTATGACGGTAACCTAAAATTTGTAATATTGTTATTTTTTATTATTCTGTTATTGATAATATTAATATTATTTGTAATATCATTGTATGTAAAAGCCATCTGGGTATACTTTACACGACTGGGACACATATTTTGATCAGCCGAGACCCAGCCAGCCTATTGTGCGGAGCAGACGGACAGAGAGTCAGCCATCCACACAGCCGCCCATCCACCCATTTACACAGCCACCCATATCCACTGGCGAGTTACCGACACCACCAGGCCCACCTCCTGGTCCATATCCAGACCCACCTACCCATTATGAGTTCCTGACCCAGTACCCACCATACCAGACACAATATCCGACATAGTATCCACCTGGACAACCACCATATTCTCAGGGCGAGCCTATGTTGAGCCCGGGTGACGCTTTTTTGTCATCCATTGGAGTACATTTGGATGAGCCGTACACACCTCCAGTTCATCCATCTCCTTTCGGTCAGAGCTATGGTCCATTTGGTCAGACATATGGCGGAGCCTCTTCTTCTAGTGCACCGCCTCGTCATTCCACTCCTCAGATGGCTCCTCGTCCACCACCTGTCGGACTTGCTCGCGGACGAAACCCCCGTCAGCCGCCAGGTCCTCCGTATATTTGGTCCCCTAGTGAGGGGAGGTGGATCCACCGTACTGGACATATTTAGGATTTATTTGTATTTTATATTTTATTTACTTATGTATGAATTATATATTTATGAGTTCTATATTTATGACTTCTATATTTATTTGTATTTTATAATAACTAAAAACTAATTAGGACCAATCACAACGAGCACGAAACACCTAAGTACAACAAACGCTTTGAAAAATATGAAGTTTGGCGCTACAAAAATATGAAATACGCTCTGAAACACTAAGTACGAGATAGTCACACTTTGAACTGAAAAAACAGCTCTACATTCGAAAAGTTTGGCGCTACAAAAATATGAAATACGCTCTGAAAAATTCTAACAAAAATACTGAGCTGTTAATTGGCGGACGAATTTTCCTAAACTTAAATTTCAAAATTTTTAGGAGTACCATTTGTTCAAAACAAAAATGACAAAGGACCAAGATAGTCACACTTTGAACTGAAAAAACAGCTCTACATTCGAAAAGTTTGGCGCTACAAAAATATGAAATACGCTCTGAAAAATTCTAACAAAAATACTGAGCTGTTAATTGGCGGACGAATTTTCCTAAACTTAAATTTCAAAATTTTTAGGCGTACCATTTGTTAAAAACAAAAATGACAAAGGACCAAGATAGTCACACTTTGAACTGAAAAAACAGCTCTACATTCGAAAAGTTTGGCGCTACAAAAATATGAAATACGCTCTGAAAAATTCTAACAAAAATACTGAGCTGTTAATTGGCGGACGAATTTTCCTAAACTTAAATTTCAAAATTTTTAGGCGTACCATTTGTTCAAAACAAAAATGACAAAGAACCAAGATAGTCACACAATCAAATCAATACTTTTTCATTTTTTTTTACTGTTTTCAATTTAAGTAAATTCATAATTATATTTTAATTAAAATTTTAAAATTAAATTAATAATTTATATTATTTTGTAAATTAAATTAAAGTAGTTAAAAAAAATAATATCTCAATCAACTTATATTAACTAAATGAAATTAAATTAAATTAATTACTTCAAACAACTAAATAAGATTTTATTACATTAAATTAAGTCAAATTATTAAATAATTTTATTTAATTAATTTTTATTGTTATTAAATTCATGCAACTGATAAAGTCTGGAAAAGAACTGCAAAAGGACAGGCGTGCTCTGATAAAAGCTCAAAAGTATACTGATGCCTACCTAAGCACTGCAAAAGGACATGCGTGCTCTGATAAAAGCTCAAAAGTATACTGATGCCTACCTAAGCAAAGCAAAAAGGACAAACGTATTCTGATAAAGTCTGAAAAGTATACTGATGCCTACCTAAGCTATGGAAAATGACAAACGTATTCTGATAAAGTCTGCAAAGATATGACATTATATTTATTAATTTTAAATAATTGCAAGTCTAAACTGATCTATAAAATTATTATTCCCCAGCAAAAATATGTCACACCCACTCAATCCTTCTTCCTTCAACATTCACTACCATGGAGAAAGGAAATACCTCCGACAGTGAAGTGCCGGAATGGCCATCTACTCGACATGAGTACTTGCCAAATTACAAACATTCCCCTGCCAATCCAAATGAGATCGAAAAAGGAGATTATCATGCGATATGTAATAAATGTTACCGCAAATTCGACTACAATATCCATTCGCAATATGGTGGCGAGTGGCCATTATACACCCATTATCAGTGGCACATTCATGGTGGCCCAGAAAGAGACCGCAGGGAGAGATTGCGACATTACCTTACTAAACCTGAGTCGAGCAACTCTGAACTCTATAAAAATTACTACACAGAACCTGAACCGATGCCGGAACTCAAACCGTGGAAACCAGATCCTACACCCATGATTGTTTACGAAAGCATATACGATTTTCGTGGAGACCACACAGTGAGTTGTACAAAGTGTGGTCAAGTTTTCAATTTCAAAGATACCATTTTGCGTGACCACTACGATGAACACAAAAAACAAGAAGAGAGGGATGAAATTGTAAAGAGATTCAGAGTGAAAGAACAATGGTTCGAAAGGAGAAGAATGGAAGAAAAGGCCGCCGAAGAGAGCCGGAGGTTGCAACAGGAAAAAATTGGGAAAAAAATTAAGGAGAGCCTAATCAAGATCAAGAAGAGAGATGAACAACGCAAAATTGCAGTAGCTAGAATGGCTGAGATTGAGCAACAAGAAGCCGAGGCAGCTTTCTGGAACGAAGCCGCTCAATTCGCAGACAACCCGGCTGCGAATAATCAACAAGAAAATGATGAGGCTTTTTGGAACGAAGAAGCTCAACTCGCTGAAAACCACGGTGCCAGTAATGAACAACAACCTGATGCCGCTTTCTGGAACGAGGCCGCTCAATTCGCCGACAACCATGGTGCCAGTAATCAACAAGAAATGAATGCGGAAGAAGATCAAACCTGGTGGGAGGAAATTCTGCAACATGTAGATGATCAAGATCTCTAAGTTTATTTATTACTTTGTTTTTAAGTACCCTGGTGTGTTCATTTATATTATGGTTTTTTATGTACATTTTTCCTTTTATATTATTTTAGTGTGCTAAATTATATTATGATTTTCATGTATTTTTCCCTTTCTTTTATTTTAGTGTGCTAATCTATATTATGGTTACAAAATTCAATTCTTCTTCTAATGGTGAACATATACAGAAAACAAAGTGAACATATAAACGATCTAAGTGAACATATTATGAATTAAATGAAATAAATCTAATATTTAATTATAAGTTTATATTATAATTATTGCCATAAATAAATTATTACATAAAGTATTATGTACTTATTATGTACAACATTTAACATAATTGAAAATTTTTAATATTAAAAATAAAACCATCCATATCAAATTAATATCAAAACTTTAAATATTAAAATATTATTCATAATATAGAATTATATTATAATAACATTCTTCATAATAAAATATATTAATTTAATATCTTATCTTCAAAATATATTACAAAAATTTTATAATATATTAATTTAATATTAAACTTTTATATATTTAATTAATGTTTATAATAGAAGTAAAATAAAATATATTAATTTAATATGTTATCTTCAAAATATATTACTAAAATTTCATAATATATTAATTTAATATTAAAATTTCATATATTTAATTAATTTTTATAATAGAAGTAAAATAAAATATATTAATTTAATATCTTATCTTCAAAATATATTACTAAAATTTCATAATATATTAATTTAATATTGAAATTTCATATATTTAATTAATTTTTATAATAGAAATACAATAAAACCATGAAAAACGACAAAATCGAGCAGTTACAGCACTGTTCGGAATCCCAGATTCCGATCTAACCTTCGGAATCCAGGATTCCGATCTTACGATACTATTTATATTAAACTGATTAAATTGATATTAATTTTATTGGATTATATTATTTTAATATTATTTTTTAAAATCCTACAATTTCTAGGCTATTTTGGGCCTTGGGATTTCAACTTAGATTTCAAGACTATTTTGGGTCTTGGATTTGGATTTGGTTTTCTAGGCTATTTTGAACCAGTTGTTGAGAGTTTGCTTGAAGTCGATTTCGATTTACTGAAGAGATTTCGCTCGCCTTTAATGAAGAGATTTCTGTCTTAATTTCGGGTTTCGTGTTTGGACTTTTAATTTCTTAAGTTTCTCTTTGGATTTTACCATTTTCACAATTTTATACTTATTTTTATTTTTAATTTTAGACTTTTAAAATATCTTTTTATATTTTTAGATATGTTTATTTTTAAAAATACTTGATATTTAATGTATTTCTTTTAAATCCTCAATGTTTATTTGATTGAATTCTGAAATAATTTTAGAATTTTACAAAATTTATTTAACTTCATTTTAGAATTTTATAAGGTTTATTCAATATTGAAAATACTTCAAAAATAAAAAAGGCCCATAAATTGACCGATTGTTATATCAAAATATAAGTGAATTTGGTTTATTTGAATTTTTAGGATTTTATGGATATTTTATTTGTATTTTTCTGAGTTTCCTACTATTTTTAATGAATTTCTCAACTTTCTGCTGATTTGGCGTTTTCTGATTCGTCCACGTGTGAACAGGGGCTTTGCTGGCTGCTGACTTGCGCTTGGCCTGGCGCTGATTTGGGCGCTGACGTGGCTTTTAACTTTGTTTTTAATTTTAAACGTTGGTTGTTTGGTGTAATGGGTCATCTTTATGTCAGTGACTCGTTACAAGTGATTTGACCACAGCGGATCATGTTAGTTACGGCGCTGATTTTTGAAGGAGAAGAAGACGATTTTGCAGAGAAACCACTTATTTTATTTTATTTCTGGCCGAGTCCTTCCATTTAGTATTTTGACGATTCCGGCCGCCGTTGATGACGGGGTTGAGGTTGTTTGACTCGTGAGATCGAGAAGAACTCAGCGGTGGTCTCTGTTCATCTCGCGTCGCTCTCGTTTGGTGGGAAGACCACACATTTATCATGACAGTACTAAAAATTTTCTTCGATTTGGTCCCTGCCTTCTTGGGATTTCGTTTTCCGGTGATGTAGGCCGCCATTGCTAAAAAGGTCAGGCTGCGAAGAACCGTGGCGTTGAGGAGAAGACAATGGAGTTCTTGGTTTGTGTTACGTTGACCCAATTTGGTGGGAGCATCACCAGCTGGTACGGTGGTACAGGTTTGGTACCAGATTGGTATCGTGAGTAATATTAAGAAGTTTTGAGCTTTATTTGGTTTGAGTTTAGGAACCACACGTACTTCTATTTCATTGATCTTTCATTTGCACATGTATACTGCTGCTAATTGTTATTAAGTTCCCTAATCGAACTTCTCGGGCAGCACATCACCTTTTGAATTTAAATTCTTTTTTGTGTAACATGCTGTCAAGTACAGGGATTAGCATGGTCATTCAAAATTGTAATATACGTTTTCTACTTTGATTATTTTATTTTTGTGATTTAGTTGACCACCAACTAGTCTTTGTCTTAAATCAATTATGCAATGCTACACGACTAATATAAAGGAAGAATAAGCACTTTGTTGTTACTGTAACTTCAATGCCTTATTCAATATAGCACAGAAAACTCGACTGATCACCCCTTTGTTATTTTCAGGTGTCATTCGACATGATTAAACACAGAAATCATACAATTTCAGCTATGTCAATTCATTTTAGTGCATACAGTCACATGTTATTGCTAGTTGTTTTAATTGAATTTTCTATTATTTCACTTTTGTTCGATTAAGTCCAGAAATTGACATAAGTATAATGGATGTTAATTTTGACATTATTTTGGCAGCACCTCCCCCTCATTTTATTTGATTTGATCTCCTATCCATGGCCAAAGCCAGTGAGAGGGAGATGCTACCCGGGACTGGAGAGACTCCAACCGAGGTAAAGAGCTAGGACTGGAGAGACTCCAGCCAAAGCTATGAGGAGCTAGACCTGAGCAAAACCTCAGGCAAAGCTTGTGTCAAAACCAAGGCAGCGATGATTTAATCGGATTTCACAAGAAAAGAACACAATTTCTTCAATTAAACTTCAAATTCGGCTTACAATTTCACTCCTCACACTTACCTTTTGCCTCCTCTTGATTACAATTACTTACAGAACCTTTCTCTTGCCTAATTCCTCTC